>OX637696.1:45446551-46051779 GCA_951802165.1 Adalia decempunctata
ATTTTCAACTTGCATCCGCGTTCCTCTTATTGACTTTTTTTTCTATTGCATTGATTGTCGAGCACCTGTCCCGAATTTGTCGTGAAAGAAAAAAATTGTCGCGTCCTTGATTTTTTTTCTACAGGGTGGCTTTGCTAACTTAATGTAAAATTGTAAAGTAAGCAGAACCACTTTCTCAATATCGACCAAATATCATGAAAATGGTTATAAATAATTGTCGGGTAATTGTCGAAGTCCATATATGAAGTAAAAAAGACACAAAAAATCCATTCGATTTAGTTTATTCCACGCGATTTCGTGATATTTCTAGAAGTATCTCATTTTTATCCACAGCGCATTCGTTTTTGACCTTTTTCTATTGCATTGATTGTCGAATACCTGTCCCGAATTTGTCGTGAAAGAAATTCGGTATAGGTATTCGACAATCAATTCAATAGAAAAGAGTCAAAAACGAATGCGCTGTTTACAAAAATCCGACATTTTCAGAAATTCAGGGAAATTGCGAGAAAATGGAGTGGAAATTGCTGGAAGGATTAAATTTTTTGTGTGTTTTTCACTTTATTTGAACATCGACAATTACTCGACAATCTTTCATGATCATCGTGATGATATTGGACCACTTTTTGCTAAATTAACCCAATACCAGCCAACGTCCCATTTTTGGGACGCGCCATTTTTGCCATATTTATTCAATACTATCACAGGAAACTGCAGTAAAGTGGTATTGTCGTTAAGTTCAAAGTATGTACTTTACTTATTTTCAGTCAGATGGCTCTCAGGAACAGTAACATAAATGAGACTGATTCAACAAGTCGGCACTTGTAAGGCGCGTTGAGGTTGTCTCACATTATAGTAATTTCAAAATATTTGTGTTCGGAAAATTATAATTATGCCATTGCAGTCTTATTGCTGAATAGTGTCTTGTTTCGATACGGAACTGTATTCAACTGATTCACATCGTTATCTGTTGCCAATTTAGTGCTGAATTTGTTGTCCCAATTTTGGGACATTGGCTGGAAGTGGTAATTATGAGTAGCAGAAAATGTCTAACTGTCCGCGACATTGAACTCACATTTGAAGATCCAGAATTTTGGAAAGATATGATATATTGAACCATTAGGTACTGCTAAACGTTATTCGCGAAAAGAAAGGAAGCAAATACAAATTCCAATACCGAAATTGATCCAAGAGTACAATTCACATATGGGCGGAGTAGATATGTTAGATAAACAAGTTTCTCTTTACCGAACAAGAATTCGTTCCAAAAAATGGTGGTGGCCTTTATTCACCCAAATGTTGGATATATCGGTGACAAATACTTGGCGACTTTACCAGATTGCAAATCCTAAAGAAATGGCTATTCTGCTAGAAGTACGTAGAAAAATTGTAATGGCATATCTTGCCAAAAATACACCTTCTGCGCCAAAGAGACCAGGCCCACAAAAGTCCAAATTGCTTGGAGGAAGAGTAAGTGTGGAAATAAGATATGACCAAATAGGTCATTTAGTTGTACCTATCAAGACACAGATGAGATGTGCATTTTGTGGAAAGAAAACCACTAGAATTTGTGGAAAATGCGATGTACCACTGCATGATATATGTTTAGTACCATTTCATAAAAAATAATTTTTTACCAAATATTTTTTTTTTTCTTATTTTTTGTTCTATATATTGTTGTTGTGGGTTTATTGAATACATCATTCACGCTTGTCTTGTTTTTTTTTCTAATTTTTCTAATTTATCATTTTATCCCCTTTCAGCCATCGTCCCAAAAATGGGACGCTATTTTTCTGGCAATTGAAAATTTTTTTTCTCAAAATTTCAGTGAACTTTTCTTTGGTGAATACTTAACAACCAGTTTATCCAAAAAAATCAGACTTTTTCATCCAATTTGAGTTCTGGCTAGTATTGGGTTAATAGTAAGCAAAGCCACCTTGTAGAAAAAAAACGAAGGTCGCGACAATTTTTTTTTCTTTCACGACAAATTCGGGGCAGGTATTCGACAATCAATGCAATCGAAAAAGAGTCAATTACGAATGCACTGTTGCCAAAAATGCGATAATTCCAGAAATATCTCAAACTCGCGGGAAAAAGACGTAAAATAAACAAGAAAGAAGGGTTTTTTGTGCTTTTTTACTTCATATGAACTTCGACAATCACTCGACAATTATTTATAACCATTTTCATGATATTTGGTAGATATTGAGTTAAGTTAGCAGAACCCCGTATAAAAAAAACTGAGGACGCGACAATTTTTTTTCTGTCATGATAAATTCTCGACAATTATTCGACAAGTATTGCAATAAAAAAAGAGTCAATTACGAATGCACTGTTGCCAAAAATGCGATAAGACAATTACTCGACAATTATTCATAACCATTTTCATGATATTTGGTAGATATTGAGAAAGTGGTTCTGCTAACTTAACGTTAAGTTAGCAAAGCCACCCCGTAGAAAAAAAAACTAAGGACACGACAAATTTTTTTCTTTCACGACAAATTCGAGGCAGGTATTCGACAATTAATACAATAGAAAAAGAGTCAATTACGAATGCGCTGTTGCCAAAAATGCGATAATTCCAGAAATATCTCAAACTCGCGGGAAAAAGACGTAAAATAAACAAGAAGGGATGGATTTCTTGTTTTTTTTACTTCATATGGACTTCGACAAATATTTATAACCATTTTCATAATATTTGGTAGATATTGAGAAAGTGGTACTGGTAACTTAACGTTAAGTTAACAAAGCCACCCCGTAGAAAAAAAAACTAAGGACGCGACAAATTTTTTGCGCTCACTACAAATCCTCGACAATTAATGCAAAAGGTTTTATTGATTTTCTCGCAAGTGGCACTGCTAACTTCATAGACATTTATTTATGTGAAAGAAAATGAGGACAGTATTGTGAAACGCTCTTGTTTCCATTCTCATAATACAGTGAATAAAGATCAATTTTATTTCCCTATGCATAAAACTGCGAAATTCGAAATGTCTCCATTTCATCAAGGTGTCAAACTTTTCAATCACCTTCCTCGTTACATACAATGTCTTCAAAAATGAATTCAAAACGGTACTTGAGGATTTGTTATAGAAACAGTGTTTTCATAGTGTCCACTGTCCATCATTATTATTGTTATATCTTTGAAAAATGTTGACTCAATAAATTAGCATGTCTAAATATTGTAATGTATAAATTTTGACTTGTCCATTGTCCTATATGTCTCAAAGGATAAATAGATATCTAGCTATCTATAATCAATAACCATTTGCTTACGAATTGAATATTTCTTGTTATTTAAAAAATTCTTGTAATCTTGTTAACTATGGCCTGTGACGAAGCTCGATTTTCCGATCATGAAATCGGTCTTCATCTTAAATTAATTTTTCCGGATTTTTATTTCGAATTCCTGCATTTCATTTCCGTTCAGAATTAAACCGAGAAGATCGAATATGGTTCGTTCGATATTGTTTTGCATGCAGAGAATCTAGTAAAAAGAGTCATAAGAACCACGTAGAATGTAGATAACGCCGTTTTTCTAGTTTATACGTACGATAAGCCAGATTCGAAGATGTTTTACCGGAGTACTTTTCTAGAAAAATAACATTTCTGCGCCTGTCATTTCTGCCCCACTCAGGGAGATTATAAAAGGCGATTTTCCCCTCATCTGGGAACCCCATTATTCATTTTTGCTCCGGCCTGAATCGAATAGTATTTTCTTGCGTTTCCGAAATTTCCTTTCTTTTTGAGTCGAAAGTTTAACGAACGTAATTCCTGATTTTCTCTTTTCTTTACCGAGTGAAAAGTAGTGCACTGAAACCGTAAGTACCGATCCAATTCATTTCAGTCTCATTTTCCTGTATCTTCGTTGAGTCTATCAAAATAGCTGTTACGTCGAGATCCGTATTAAATCTTCCTTTATTCGTACAAGATTTCCTGAGTCTATAGTACGTTTATCTGAGTTAGTCAGTGCCCGATAACGTCTGAATCTTAGTGGCGAGTAATCTCACTATCAGACCGGAGGGCTCATGCAAACCTATGCTATAGAACGTGGAGTCTAATTCCGTTTCGGTACCGATCTTTCGCGCCCCTTGTTCGGTGCGTCCTGTTTGACCATTTATATTTAACCTGGCCAAACCCGACCTTTCTAGACGTAAAACAAGCTAAGTAGACAATATAACCCTTTTGAGTTTCCGGACTGAAAGAATATCGGACAGACAGTGAGCACTATACATTTTCATATCCGTCCCACATTCTTTTCAACTGTAGATTTAAATTCTCCGTTTAATTCAATTTTCCCCCCCCTTCTATTCTGGCTGACTCGTACCGTAAAATATTTCTTTTGAATAAATGCTCGCAGTCAGGCAAAACTGAATCACTTTTCTTTAACCGTGTATATTTGATATTTTCTGATTACTGCATATTTGATATATCTTGGGATTAACGTATATTTAATGTTTTATTGCTATTGGTGAATATTTGATATTTTCTTATTATTGCATATTTGATATTTTCTTGACATTATTGCATTTGTATCACTATTTCAATCTATTGAATAAATTGTGTGAATTGCTCTATTTTCGATTTCTCAGTTATCGCTACCACCCTAGATACAACCGAACTCTGTCTCCGACTAAGCAGCTATCCTGGCAGGTTTGCTATTCTACCTTATAAGCAAAAAGAATAGCTGGCGCTCGAGGTAAGGTTTCCAAAAAGGGAAGAAAACCCTATTACAAAATGGCGCCCGAGCAGGGACTGTAAAAATAGAGTTTCTGTGCAAAATTTGCGCCCCGATTCTGACCGTATTCATTACCTGATACTGTGCATTTTTTTTTGTTCGAAATTGACTTTCTGAACTGAGTTGATTCACGATTTGTTCGGTAGGTGAGGTGAATACCATTTGTTGAGTTTTATGCCTGAACTGTGCAAACCCGCTGTTTCTGATATTTCTTTTTGAAAACTGTGTGAAATAAATACATTGTTCTGAGTTTGATTTGTTGCCATTGTTTTTGAACTGTTATGAAATATTGAATCTTTTCTGGTAGTGTTTTATTTCTGATGAACATTGAACTTTCAGTACTGATCAGTTGTTTTTGATATTATTGGATTTCGTTGTTTAATTTTCTGTTACAGGAACCGTTAAAGGATTATTCCGAGGTAGGTGGTTTTGAGTTTTGTACTTGAGACTGAGAGTTCTTTTTCTATTCTTTATCTGAACATTTATTGGTGAATGAAATAAAGACAGATTTGGTGTTATTCCGGCTATTGTAACTGTTGCGACATTTATATTTTTACTGTTGCCTGTACACATAAACAAATAATCCACAGTTCGTGAGTGACATAACCAGCAACTGTGAACATTTCTAATCGGACACAGCTTTACGTGGAAAGACTCGACCGCAAACAATAACCATGGATGTGAACCGGCTGCTGAGTGATGAGCTGACCTACGAACTTCAACTCCGAGGGCAAACGGTACCCAGCACAGTGATGACCAAACGAAGTTTGCTACGACAGGTTCTCCATTCGGATGCACCCTTACAATCTGGGGCATGGATGGATCCTGCTCAAGATATCGAGGTGTGCCGGGACAAGCTCACCGATTTAGTAGAGGCAGTTCAGAACTTCAATCACGACAACGCCGATAACGAGTATTCGCGCATTTTCACGAGGCTGAAACACATACAGGGAAGACTGAATTTTATTGACACAACTGATGAGTCACAATTACAGGTGGTAAATCAGCTCAAAGGAGCCACCCTCAAGGCCTTGGATGCTTTACAGGCAGTTCACAAAGTCAGCAGTCAGCAACCGTCGTCGCAGCCGGAAGGAAGGTCTCTCCTGGATCTGGAGGTCCCACCGTCACCTGGGATGTCTCCAATTCAGCCACAGCGAGCCGCAAGGGTCGAGCCCTCCCTTATCGACCTGGGAGAAGACATCCCTCCACCGTCAGCTGGCAGGGTCTCACGAGCTCGCACACCTGAAAGAAATTCCATATCAGATCGAGTTATGAATGACACTAGACGGACATGTAGAAGCATACTACAGGAAATGCCGGCCATACCTACTTCTCAAGAACCGCCTGCGATATCACGACCTGAGAGACTGACACCGGACCGCTGGGCGAACTCCACACGAGGGGTATCTTTCCCGGCAAACCTACCACTGAGAAACCCCCTAAGATCATTGGCACAAGGCAGTTACCGACCTGAGCCCGAAGCCCGACCTACATCACCACCGTTTGTCCCGCTGTACAAATGGTCGATTTCTTTTGATGGGACCCAGAGTGTCACCGACTTCATTGATGAAGTGGAGAGGCTGGCAGAATCACGGAAAGTACCCTTACGACAGGTGTTTGACTCTGTGTACGAACTTCTGAGGACAGATGCTCGGGATTGGTTCATCCCCAGGAGGGGAACGTTTCAGAACTGGGACGACTTCAAGGCCCAATTGAAGGACGCGTTCCTACCGGTGAATTATGAGGAAAATCTGTTGGAGGAAGTAAAAAGGCGAATGCAGGGCCCAGACGAGAAACTTCTGCTCTACGTTACCAGGATGCAGAACCTGTTCCAGAAACTATCAGGTATTCGACCGTCCGAGGAGGAACAGATCCGTCTGATTAGACAGAGGTTGCTACCGTCCCTACAGCAAGCCTTGGCCTTCCAAGAAACTAGGACTTACGATGAACTTCTTCGGAAAGGAAAAGTGTTCGAACTGGTCCAATGGCAGATGCACCAATACACCCGGCCACCCTCCAAACCAGGCCTCTTTGATGAACCGCACCTGACCTACCACACCCAGCAGCGAAACCGTTATCAGGCCAATTGTTCGCTGGACACCGAGAATCGAGTCCAACCAGCAACCGCAGCAGTCCATCCAAAACCTGCAGAGTCAGTTTCTCGGACACAAACATCACGTTCAGCATCAACAAGTAATACTTACAGTCAACCACAGTCGACCGCCACCCCCGCACACCGTCAGGCTGAGAATTCATCACCTCCGGACCGGACCGATCAACAGAGAGTCTCCTTTCAGACCCAATGTTTCCGCTGTGGCGGATACGGCCACATGCGACGAGAGTGCCGGAGACCCCCGAAACTGTTTTGTTCTCGATGCCAGAGGGAGAATATTCTCTCCAGAGACTGCCCGTGTTCGGAAAACTAAATGGAGGTATGAAATCGGGGTCAGCCATATCTCCGGAGACTTTGACTCCACTGACACCGTCCATCTGTAAAGAAAATCGTCCGTTAGTAGAGGTTCATGTAACAGGCGAGCCCTTCCGAGCATTAATGGATACAGGAGCAACCAAAAGCTTCTGCAGCCAGAAAGTTGCGGAATGCTTGGAAGAAAAAGGAATAAGGGGAGAGCCCATGTTTAACGAGTTTGTGGTGATCGCCAATGGCAAAACTACCGTCGTACCGAAACGCTACACGACCATGGTCCGGATAGACGATTATACCTTGGCCGACTTAAAATTCCTGTTGGTTCCTGACCTACCTGTAGACCTCATACTGGGAATGGACATCCTCTCAAACTACAACTTCCACATCAATCTGAAAACAGCAGAATGCTATCTGGAAGGACAACCGATTTCTAAACCAATTCCTGTCTGTGAACCAACTCCTGAAGCAAACATCGCCGATAAACCTATTTTGGAACTGACCTGCAACCAGAAGAAGAAACACCGATGTAAATGGAGAGAAGACCAGCAAAAATCCTTCGAAGTCCAGTACCGAAAAGGATATACGAACAAAGGTGCTGACAGTCTGTCCCGGAATCCGTTGCCGTCCGTTAATTCTGTGTGTTTAACCGAGGTAGAAACAACCCTCTGCAAATGGTATAACAAGAAGTTACAGGAGGTGGAAAAAGATCCGGCAAATTTCCCTGATTATTCCGTAGAAAATGGAAAATTATTCAGGCATTTCTGGGACTCATCCGACTTCACTGAAGATGGATCCGGCCGACCCTGGAAACTCTGTATTCCTACTGACCAAAGAACTGAAATCCTGAAAGAAAACCACGATTCCGAATTAGCTGGTCACATGGGAATTGCCAAAACCATTTCTAGGATAGCCCGGAAGTACTACTGGCCAGGGATGTTTAGAGACGTTGCCAAATATGTAAGGAGCTGCACTTCGTGCCAGAAGTTCAAAGTTTCGCAACAGAAAACTCCTGGGAAAATGCAACCACACCGAATGGCGGATGCGCCGTTCAAGGAAGTATCTACCGACATCGTGGGGCCATTGCCACGATCCAAAAAGGGAAATTCCTACATCGTTGTGATGCAAGACCGGTTTACAAAGTGGGTAGAATGCCGTCCGTTGCGAAAAGCCACCGCCAAAACTGTTTACTCTGCCCTCTACGAACAAGTAATTCTGAAATATGGCTGTCCAAAACTGGTGATATCCGACAATGGGGTACAATTTGACAGCCGATTATTCAAGAACAGTCTCCGCGAGTTGAACATAGCTCACCGTTTCACCCCTCCTTACACACCGCAATGTAACCCCGTAGAAAGGGCCAACCGTACATTGAAAACAATGGTAGCACAGTTCTGCGAAACCGATCAGCGAAACTGGGATGAGAAGATAGGAGAACTGACTTTCGCAATCAACACTGCCAAGCAAGAATCTACCGGATTCACACCTGCCTATTTGAATTATGGAAGAGAACTAGAAGTTCCCAGGGCGATTTATTCGACAAACCCCCATAATGAAGAAACCGGCCAGGAATCCGGCAGTCAGGAAGCAGGAAGAAGAGATATGACTGACCGTACTGATCAGCTCAAACATCTCCAGGAGGCATATGAGTTTGTCCGAACCAGGTTGTACCGTGCTTTCAATCAGCAGGCTCACAGTTACAATCTCCGCCGTAGAGATGCCCGTTATTATGTTGGAGATAGAGTTCTTCGCCGTGATCGTCCTCTACCCAGTGGGCACACACACGTTGAATAAATGTTTTTTTAACGTTGATTGGTAGAAAAATACGTTATCAGTTGATTTTTCAACGTTGTCATTTCAGTTATGATTTATAACGTTAATTAAATACGTTTCAATAACATATATTAAACGTAATTTTACAATAATCGGTTATAAAATTGAGTGCTTATACGTTTCCTCCCGAAATTATTATAACGTTTATGAAATATGTTATTTTAACGTTCTTATGTAACGATTCCACAACTTCTAGTTCATTAGAAACGTTTCAAATACGTCTCCAGTCAACAATACGAATACGTTTATGGCAAATGTTATTTAAACGTTATCTGATGACAAATCCACAATTTCTCATTAATTTTTATCGTTTAAAATACGTATCCAGTCAACAATATGGATACGTTAATGATTTACGTATGTTCAACGTACTTTTCATACTTCCAGAAGAATTGTTCATCTGAAAAAACGTTATTATGAAAAAGAATGCTAACGTGTGTTCTGAACGTTTTTTTAAAGTCCATTTTTCAACTACTAGTCTATTTAAATTGTTGAAAATACGTAACCTGTTAACAATACGAATACGTTTATGGAAAACGTTATCTAAACGTTATCTTATAACAATTCCACTATTTTTCATCAATTTTTATCGTTTAAGATACGTATCAATTCAACAATATGGAAACGTTAATGATTTACGTATGTTCAACGTACTTTTCTTACTTCCATAAGAATATTTCATCTGAAAAAACGTTATTATGAAAAAGACGGCTAACGTGTGTTCTGAACGTTTTTTTAACGTCAATTTTTCAACTACTAGTCTATTTAAATCGTTGAAAATACGTATCCTGTTAACAATACGAATACGTTTATGGAAAATGTTATTTAAACGTTATCTAATAACAATTCCACTATTTTTCATCAATTTGAATCGTTTAAAATACGTATCTAGTAAACAATATGAATACGTTAATGATTTACGTATGTTTAACCTACTTTTCTTACTTCCCGAAGAATAGTTCATCTGAAAATACCTTATTTTGAAATCGAATTTTAACGTGTGCTCTGAACGTTTTTTTAATGTCCATTCTTCAACTTTCTAGTCTATTTGAATTGTTGAAAATATGTATCCAGTCAACAATACGAATACGTTCACAACTAAACGTTATCTAAGAACAATTCCAAAATTTCTGATTGATTTGATGGAAGTCTACCCGTGCCGAAAAACACGTTCCGAGTGCCTCGCCAGGCTCCACCAGCAGTTGTGAACATTTTATTCTTCTGTTGATATTCATTTTACTTCAAAAATGGGTCACAATTCCAAAAAGTTTGAGAAGCATCGACTACTCTGGACACGATTTTGATAAGATGACAGTTTTTCTGCCTCTCCTGTCTATCGTTAAGTTTAATAGGGCATTAAGCTGAATTTCCATGCATCCGATGATACGATCGTCCGATCGTCGTTGTGATTGGCAGAAATTTTCAATTGAATATTTCTGCCAATCACAACGACGATCGGAAGGTCGTATCATCCGATGACGGATGCATGGAAATCCAGCATTAAAGGTTGAAAATTCTACTCATCAACAGCCAACAGTTTGTCACCAAATTATTCTTTATTTTACATATTAGGATATTTTTGGCGCTTTTGTTGAGCTGAACTGAGAGCATATTAATTTGCCCAAATGTCTGTAATTTTCGAATTTTTGGCAGAAAATGGTATCAATAGTAATTTTTACGCAGAGACAACTCTGTTATTACGTGACAATACTTGAGATGAAAAACAATATAAGGTGCAATCGAATTGAATATATTTTTCCTTTACATTTCATTTCACGCGCTAATGAGGTAAAATTCAAAGGGGTGAAAAAAATTTCAATAGATTGATTTACACAAAAGGAAAGCTGACATGTGTTAACAACTGGGCCAATAAATATTGACACTCATAATTTATTTTCAAATGGAGTTCGTGAATTAGCACAAATTTGTCAAATTTCATCGGAAAATGAGGAAGATATTTTCAGGTGGCGCTACCTTCCAATGAATCACCAAAAAAATTTATCTTCCAATTCCTCAACGCAATAATAATTTATATTCCTTTTCTACACTACAATCCACCTTCAAAGAACGGATTTGCACAATCTGGCAACAAAATCAGCTTTCGACACTCTTCGCGGCATGCGCAACAGCGCAACTCGTCTGTGACGGGCGCATCATTCGGGAATGCGCGGGAACTGCTTCTCTCTGATTGACTTATGACATTGCGTCTTGCGTGTGCTTCTGCGCCTACTGCTGAGTGCTTGAGTGGTCGCAAATGCAACCGCCATTCGCAAGCAACAGGTCTATACTCTCGTTAGTTTCGTTGATGGTTCAGTGTGTTGAGTTCCAGAGTTTCGCTTATATTGGAATATTGTATAAATTATTATAATAGTGTTGTTAATTACATTTGAGTTGGTGAGTACTATAATAATCATTCAAACACCTATGATGCAAATGCTTGGAAATTTCAGTTGAATCACTATACTTCTGGGTGTGCCCGTTCTACCTCCATTTTCCACCAATTTGATTTTGCCAAGCGTCGGTTTTATTTTAGGTGAGTATTCTGTTTCAATTCGCTTTTTTCCTCAAGTTGTATTTTATTGATTGCCAATTATAAAATATTGGTTAATATTTGCATCTGCATTTTGGATATCGATAATAATCTTGATATTTTCATGAAAATTGAATTATTTTCGAATAATTCTCTTCTGCTTTATTCGAAGAAATTCCTTGAAATTGGTAGAAGATGTATACCGATATATACTGTGTCCTGTGTCCGTATGGAACAAATTCATTTTCAGCTAAACGGGTCATTTTAAGTAATAATCCTGAAACACGTCGATTTTTTATATTAATTTACCGTATTTTAAAATAATAATCTAATATACAGGGGAATTACGTTCGAGTAATGACGTCACCGTCATTTTTTTGAAATGGAACACTCGCATTTTGTCTCAATTTTCGGATTACTCTAGCTGAGCTGATTCAAAAAATGTATCACATGTTGATTCCAATTGGTACAGGATGGACGAAAATACAATAGTTTTGTGTGTGCTCATAAAGTAACGCGTAACATTCTTTATTAGGTAAATTAACAATATTATCAATAATACTTGGTAATCCTGACGTTGTTTAATCAAGTAGAATTTGGGTAGTGGTGGGGGGTCCGTCAAATTCGCAGCAACGTTGCCAGATCGGGCGATTATTCCGGTATTTGAAGAAAAGGTCATAGAACCGCATTCATCTGACAGTACGGTAATTTTCCGCGACCAATTCTGGCAGTAATTTAAACTTTTTTATAAATGCTCTATTGTAATTCCAATGTTATAGCATGCTGGAACTTTTTTTCAAACAAATATGATGTATTTTTTTTAATTAGGTGCTTGATGAGTGATGGTTTTCTATGCTTAGTTCTTTACTTCATTAGCACTTCGAACTAAGCAACCCTGAATAAATTATTAAAAATCATATATTTTCTTTCAATATAGTGTTAAATCCAAAAACAATTCTTATTCATGGAATTAGAATTAAATTCTAATTTATTAAATTAGAATTTAATTATTTATCAAATTAGAATTTTCTAATATCTTTATAACGTGACGATAGACGAGATTAAGAAACAATTAAGTGAAATTGAATTGGATTTTTACCCTCGCATTTTATTTCATGCCACTAAGGTGCGAAAAAATTTCAAATCACTAATTTCAAAATTTACGCTCCTTCTGATCAGTAGTTGATTAATTCAACTTAGCCAATATTTATTAACACATAATTTAGTTTCTAATGGAATTAAAACAAATTTCATCGAAAAATGCGGAAGATATTTTCTAGTGGTGATTCCTGCCATTGAGAGGCCAATAAAAATTACCCTTCCAATTCCTGAACGCAGTATAAGTTGATAATTCTTATTCCTTTTCTATGACATTACAATTCACTCTGAAGGAATTGATTTGCACAATCTGGCAACAAAATCCGGTTCGCGCATGCGCAAATCGACCTTCTAATTCAACAGGATTACCAAATGAGCTGTTTACAAACAAAAACTATTGTATTTTTGTCCACCCTGTACCAATTGGAATCAGCTCAGTTAGAGTAATCCGAAAATTGAGACAAAATGGGGGTGTTCCATTAAAAAAATGACGGTGACGTTATTATTTTTTTGAAATACGGTAAATTAACATCAAAAATCGACATGTTTCAGGATTATTTCTTAAAATGACCAGTTTAGCTAAAATTCCATACTTTAGGAACACAGTGTAGATCAGCATCAATATAATAAATCGTGACAATAGCCCAAACAATCATTCAACAACTAATGATATGCAAATAATCTTCAATAATTATTTTTTTCGATCTTCCTGTTTGTTAATTATTTAAGAAATTTCTTCTATCCATTTTGATCATTAAATAATGCACAAAATGTTGATTGCATTGTATATTCGATGATTTTAGTTATTTGTTCTTGTGAAAATGAGTAGATAATGCTGGATTTCCTTGCAACCGTCATGCGATGATACGATCGTCCGATCGTCGTTGCGATTGGCAGAAATTTTCAAAATTGAATATTTCAACCAATCACAACGATGATCGGACGATCGTATCATCGGATGACGGATGTATGGAAATCCAGCATTACTGACAATATCATCTTTTTTAGGATATACGAAACATTGGCGAACTCTTTTTGTCATAAATTTTAAGTGGTTAAACGGAAAGCGGTAACTTCGTAGGTACTCATTCATAAGGTGAAATGTTCAAAAATAAATTAGTGGGAAAAAGGCAGTTGCAGCGTAGAATAAAACGCCAAACCAAACTTTTACAAAATCAAATAAACAATGGAGTAGGGGAATCTTCTAGTTCAATATTAGCTGTCAATAATGATATGGATTTAAAAATCCCGTTAATCAGTTCCGAATTGGATTCACATAATAATAGAGAGGTTGATAATGTTAGTAGCAATACTGATTTTCTGGAGATCGGTACAGACCAAACTGATTTTGATTCTGATAGTGATATTGAACTAGAAGAATCTGTAGATATTGCTATCGATTTGAAGAATAAACTGAGGGAATGGGTCAATACATATAATGTAACCCGTAATTCTACAACTGCATTATTACATATACTAAAACCAGTTTTACCTTTTATACCTAAAGATTTTCGAACACTCATGGGGACCCCGAGACACACAGAAATTGTAAAACTGAATAATGGGAACATGCACTATTTCGGAATTGAAAATACAATTTTGAAAAAATGTCAATATGGTATAAAAGAAAATGTGAAGAAAATTTCATTACAAATCAATATTGATGGTTTGCCTCTCTTCAAAAGCAGTTCTACAGAGTTCTATCCTATTTTGGGCATGTGTCAGGATTTGAAAGATAATTCTCCATTCACCATTGCTTTATTTTGCGGTACTGGCAAACCAGATCCTTTAGAAATTTATTTACAAAATTTCATAGATGAAATTATTTCGTTGAAAGAACGTGGAATAAATTACAATGAAAAAGTATACACATTCGATATACATTTCTTCATTTGTGATGCTCCTGCTAGGAGCTACTTGCGCCAAACTGTAGGTCATACGTCAAAATTAGGGTGTGAGAAATGCCACATTGCTGGTGAATATGAAAATCACAGAATTATATATGCTCAAAACAATCTCAAATTGTTTAATTCTAAGTTGGACCAAGACTTCATAACTGAACCACTTCCTACATATATCAAAGGAAAAAGTCCTCTTCTTAGAGCAAACATTAAAATGGTAACACAGTTTCCTATAGATCCCATGCATCTACTATTCCTGGGTGTAGTGAAGCGACTATTAGTGAACTATTTTTTTGCCACTTCTCCAGTGAAGTTATCCCAGAAAATAATGAAAGAAATTGATGATAAAACTATCATTCTCCATGAGTATATTACATCAGATTTCCCTAGAAAATGCAGAACCTTCAAAGAAATACGAAGGTGGAAAGCAACAGAATTCAAACTTTTCATTTTATACACTTTTCCAGTCATTTTCTATAATGCTGTGAATACTATCCAATTCAAATTAGTTTTATTATTACATTGCGCTATTTTCATATTGACAGATGAGAACTTTATCTCAAAATATATATCTGTTGCTGATGAAAGCTTAAAAAAATTTGTTGTAAAATCTGCTGAAGTGTTTGGTAGAGATTTTGTTGTATTCAATATCCATAATTTGGTGCACTTGGTTGATGATATAAAGTTGTACGGTACAATCAATCAATATTCTTGTTTTCCTTTTGAAAATTACATGACATTTTTGAAAAGGAAATTACACTCTTCAAATAATCCATTGCAGCAGCTGCATAGGAGAATCCATGAGCATGAATATGTCTCAGCAGAACATGTCAATCTTAAAAAAATTTCTAAACATGAACCAAAAAACCTATGTAAGAAGTTGTATAATGCACAGGGTAAATTAATTTCTTACAATTGTGAAAAGTTGCAATTTAATGAGACATGTTTATCTATTCACAAGCCTGACAATTGTGTTATGTTGAATTCTAAAAAAATGTATATTATCAAATTCATAAGATACATTGAAGACGCGTTTGTACTTGGTGGTGAGCCTTTCACATATTATGATGATTTATATAGTGAACCATTGCAATCTTCCAAATTGGGCATATTTTATATTAAGAAAATTGATGAATCTCGAGCAAAAACATTCAGTTTGTGTGACATTTCACACAAATGTATGATTATGCCTTTCAAAGAAGGTTTTGCCGCTTTTCCTCTTAACCACTATAAATTCTGTGATTTCCATCAGTGAAGCAATGTATGCGGTAGTGGAGTTCCTGAATTCCGAAATGGAATCCACAGGGGAAATATCTATTGTGCCATTAATTTGGCTGCTGAAAAATGGGAAAAAATGTTATTGGCCAATACGTACTAATAAAGTACCCTTCAGAAAATTTGTGGAAGATCTCACCCCCTTTAAAAAAAGTTGGCCCACTTATAAGGTTAACACGCGCTTCACATGTGGTAAGGTTTTCCTGAAACTGGTAAAATTCTGTTCACATCTGATCTGTTTCCAGCAACTTATGAGTTAGCAGAGAAAAATTTAAATAAAATCATAGCAGATAATTATGAATCTGCAGAATCAGTCAGAACTTTGACTCAAAAAGGACTTTTGAATGATTCGAACTCCAGCACTGATTCTGAACCTGTTCCTGCTAAAAAACCACGTCGTGAGGATGACTTATGTGCTGCATCAGTATTCTCATACTCTACGCTTTCCCTGGCAAATGAAGGAGCTTCTACTAGTAGAAGTGCAGATGGAGGAAAGTCTCCAACAGTATCCTCATACTCTACGCTTTCGCTGGCAACTGAAGGAGCTTCTACTAGTAGAAGTGGATATGGAGGAAAGTCTCCGACATCCTCTTCATTTTCATCTACCATTGCAAATGATGGTGGTAGACATGTCTCCCTTTCACGAAACGCAGGTAAATTGAATGTGTTCCTTCATAATATATTGATAGCAAGTACATATTAAAAACCAAGACTCCATAATGTGTCTGTTGACACCTCAAAGCAATAAAAAAAAACTCAATAACCTATAGCATCTCAAAATAACTTAGTCTTTTTTTTTTAATTTGATTACAAATATATATTTTATATATTTTTTTTTAATATTTTCAGAATTTGAGAGTGTTGTTTTAAATGCTCTGTCAAAGATATCGGCAAGTGTAGACCAACTCTCAATCATTCTGGCTGATATAAACAGACGAACGAGTTTGGCAGGCTCGGAACACTTGAATCCACCAGAGTGTATCATGTCTGAAACTTTTCCATTTCAAACTCTTTCCAGTTTTCAAGAGTTTGAGAAGAAACTAGCTGATAAAATGGTTTGGGAATATATGGTAAGAACACAACAATATTTGTAGCAATACTATTTCAAGCAGAATAATATTTATATTGACAATTCGATGAGATGGAAAAACTTTTTTTATATTTAAAAAATAAGGGTAATTTACTGCACTAATGCACTAATTTAGTGCATTTTGAGGTTGAAAAGATGAAGATTTCAGTAGAACTGTTCTTAGAAATCATATTCAATTGAATATTTGTAGAAAAATCTTCCTGTCACTGTAGTAAATATAAATCATATCTGTTCCAGGTAAGGAGATTGGCATGTCTTGGAGGGTCTGGGTCAGAGGGCCTGACCAGACGAATGCTCCGATACCTCATTGCTGACGATGTGGCCAAACTTTTTAATTGGAAAGGAAGAGACAAAATAGCCTTCGAAAAATACAAAACCAAGGAGTTGCTGTTGGGTAAATAAAAAAAATATACTTTAGTATCCTAATCTAGTTTATGAGGCACATATTGACATCTATATTTGAAAATGAGTAATGGTGTTCCGTATAATGGCAAATACAAGTTGATATTAAACCAAGGCTGACTCTTTTGGGTAACCAATAATCTTATTATTTTCATTTTCAATAAATGGTTGCATTGACATACATGCATTGTTTGTCCATTAATATTATGCAAAAGGGATATTTTAAAATGAATGAACAGTTCCATTTGAGAACTTATATCAGTCACCTGAGGCGGTGAATATAGGTATTTCTGTAAAGGAGCTTAACATAAAACTGTCTAAAATTATTATGAAATATGATTTTTTTGGTTAACACCCCGACCAACATTGAGTAACATTGTGATTTATTTCAAGAATGCTGTTGTTAGACTTTCATTTTCATTCAGACACCCACGAATGAAAGTAGAAGGCATTGTATACGGATATCTTGTATAGACTCTCCCCAGATCAATCATTTCAAGGCATCTAAGGACATCACCCCCAATAAGTTTTTGGTTGAATAATAATATACTTCATGTTGTTTCTGCAATCACCATACACCAGTCTCTGAATCTGAATTATATTGAAGTTTACTGACTATCATTAATTATGGGCTAGTATTTTCGAAATATCTATATATTGTTTCTCCAAGTTTTTCCATGAATGGTATGAAAATGCTAGTTTTCTAAAATACTTTTCTTAAAAGAAATAAAATCTTATTAGATATAGATGTGTTAACCAGAAAAAAATTTTCATATAAATTTCAGAATAGAATGCTCGTGTCTGATTTTTTTTTCCATATTTATAGAGGCTGTTAAGATTTCCTTCCCAACCAAGGAAATTGATGAGTTTCGACTTTGCACAGTCATGAAGGAATGGCTGAAATTCGCCTCGGCAAGGCTGAAGAAAGTGAAATAGACAAACTTTTATTTTATTTTTGTTTCTTTGATCTCTTGTAGTGAATATCTCCTTTTATAATATATTTTTCATAATAATCAGAAATGTTTTTTTTTCTTGAGGTTCACCAATTTGAAAACACAAGGTAACTTTCGATTCAATTATGATTTATTAGTACCTATTTGTGAAAACTCAAATATAGAATCCATATATTCTTTATAGGTATATACCCATACGTTTCAGTTCAACAATTGAATTATTCATGCAAGATTTATATTTTTCCATTGAAAGATGTTTATCATAATAATGACTTCTTGTTCAAGGAACATTATACATTATTTTATGAAATTTGTATAATATAGGTCAACGTTTCAATACAATGTTCAGATTATGCTCAAAATATATTGAATCATTACGTTGAAAGACAACTGTTAATGAGGATATACGTTATGGTGAAAATAAACATTATTAATACATTAATGATTGAACATATAAACTCGTAGGGTAATATAATATATATACACGTTATAAACTAACTTTCAGACTGAGCACAAGGTATATTATAATAATACGTTGAAAGACAACGTTTATGTATAGGTATATGATATGGTGGAGATAAACGTTATTTATACGTTATCGGTTAGACAGTAAACTTGTATGGTAGAATAATATACATACACGTTATAAATTAACGTTAATATTGCGCCCAATTTATATTTAATCAATACGTTGAAAGACAACGTTTATGAAGTATATATGATATGGTGGAAATAAACGTTATTTATACGTTATCGGTTTGACAGTAAACTTGTATGGTAAAATAATATACATACACGTTATAAATTAACGTTAATATTGCGCCCAATTTATATTTAATCAATACGTTGAAAGACAACGTTTATTTATAACTAAATTCTCGATGCAAGAAAACGTTTTTTCCCGCGACATTTTTACTGTTTTTCAACGTTTGGTTATGTAACATCTTTTCAACGTATTTTCTACGTGCGCGTGCCCACTGGGTATCGTCTGCCGTTGACCATTTTGCTTCCAAACTTGCACCAAAGTTCGTCGGTCCATATACCGTGGTAAAAGTAATTTCCCCCGTCGTGTACGACCTGAAAGATGACGGTGGTAAAAGAGTGTCAAACATCCACATTAAAGATCTTAAGCTATACCATGAATAAAACTGTAAGTAGTATTAATTAACCGTTTCTGTGAGTATGTTTGACTACTGTATCTATTATTTATAAGTTTTGATTTTAATTCTGTTCACTTACCACCCTCAGCTTCCAAGCCACCGGTACAGTCTGGTTTTCCTGTCATTATATGGGAGCCGCCAAGCAGGCCAGCTCACCGTCTACTTCCGGCCAACAACACCAGAGTGGAAAACAGTCCAACGTGAGCAGAAATGGGGAAACCTCCGTGCTTGCCCCAGATGTAGAGCGAGGGCTGAGACCTGTAACACAGAGAACCGTCAGCACTAGTATTACCCTCAGCACACCGTAACACCGTCACCTTAGAGAAGCCACCGCATTTTCCGGCCAACAACACCAGGTAATCGTTCAAAATAATACATAAATTAATAACAACCTTTCAATAACGTTACCTGGTGGTGTTATCTCATCTTGATCTTTTCTCTACCGGGAAACAACTAACCCATTATATAAACTGTCTGAACTGTCATATTTTGCCTATGAATTGATATCTGTTTCACTCGTTAGACTACTAAACCTTCATCTGTAAAACATTCATCAAGGTACCTGTCTGGGCTAATACCGTTAAACGTAACATCATTACTTCTAAGTATTTCTAGTTCAGAATTATTAAATCAGTCTGTTAGTCCAGGAAGGTCAACCTATTGCACCGTTTCCATTCTGAATCAAGCATTATTGCATTAATAACTGATGATTAATTATTGTATTATGTATGTTTTATGTACACAACTGTTCGCTGTTCACTGTCTGTGGAAATGAGGACTAGTCTATCGAGGGAAGTCCGCTAGAAAGAAACAAGAAAATGGGAGAAGTTTCACCGAGATCAGATGGTTGGAACTATATGGAATACCTACCTGTAACAATCACGAAACAGCCGAAGTCGACAATCCGCCTAGTACCTACATCGACGACCCATCAACTCCGATGCCAACATCCAGTGCGTCAGTTTTGGACGCCGACTCCATCGTCTATTCCACTGGATTAATTCATACCAATTCGGCGTGCCCTATTTCGAGTCCAACAGCCAACAGAGTCAAGCCAAAATCTGAAAAGCACTAAGTCAAACCACATCGAAGAGGACTTGTAATTAAGTACTTACTGTGTAGGAGGTGTCTTCGACCAATTACTTCATTATTCCATCACCCTTCGCTGTACACCTTTATTAATTCAAGGTTTACTGTTAACCAGAAAATGGAAATGTCAGCTGATAACACATAGTAAACAAGGCAACCCTGACAGTACGGATCGAAATGGCGGCGGCGTCGACAGCGACACATGCGCAGATATGAGATATGGGATATTGGAACTACCCTTTGACTGGAGGAACAAAGATCTACGACCACGGACCACGCACAGAACATGGAGACGATAGATTGTAAATAATGTAAGCCTGATTGCGAGACAACCGTGTTGATTTGTTTATTTAGATGGTCGGGAACCGCGAAAATTCAAATTGTGATTGATTGAATTTTGCCGTCCGTCCTTAGGGAGATGTGACGAAGCTCGATTTTCCGATCATGAAATCGGTCTTCATCTTAAATTAATTTTTCCGGATTTTTATTTCGAATTCCTGCATTTCATTTCCGTTCAGAATTAAACCGAGAAGATCGAATATGGTTCGTTCGATATTGTTTTGCATGCAGAGAATCTAGTAAAAAGAGTCATAAGAACCACGTAGAATGTAGATAACGCCGTTTTTCTAGTTTATACGTACGATAAGCCAGATTCGAAGATGTTTTACCGGAGTACTTTTCTAGAAAAATAACATTTCTGCGCCTGTCATTTCTGCCCCACTCAGGGAGATTATAAAAGGCGATTTTCCCCTCATCTGGGAACCCCATTATTCATTTTTGCTCCGGCCTGAATCGAATAGTATTTTCTTGCGTTTCCGAAATTTCCTTTCTTTTTGAGTCGAAAGTTTAACGAACGTAATTCCTGATTTTCTCTTTTCTTTACCGAGTGAAAAGTAGTGCACTGAAACCGTAAGTACCGATCCAATTCATTTCAGTCTCATTTTCCTGTATCTTCGTTGAGTCTATCAAAATAGCTGTTACGTCGAGATCCGTATTAAATCTTCCTTTATTCGTACAAGATTTCCTGAGTCTATAGTACGTTTATCTGAGTTAGTCAGTGCCCGATAACGTCTGAATCTTAGTGGCGAGTAATCTCACTATCAGACCGGAGGGCTCATGCAAACCTATGCTATAGAACGTGGAGTCTAATTCCGTTTCGGTACCGATCTTTCGCGCCCCTTGTTCGGTGCGTCCTGTTTGACCATTTATATTTAACCTGGCCAAACCCGACCTTTCTAGACGTAAAACAAGCTAAGTAGACAATATAACCCTTTTGAGTTTCCGGACTGAAAGAATATCGGACAGACAGTGAGCACTATACATTTTCATATCCGTCCCACATTCTTTTCAACTGTAGATTTAAATTCTCCGTTTAATTCAATTTTCCCCCCCCTTCTATTCTGGCTGACTCGTACCGTAAAATATTTCTTTTGAATAAATGCTCGCAGTCAGGCAAAACTGAATCACTTTTCTTTAACCGTGTATATTTGATATTTTCTGATTACTGCATATTTGATATATCTTGGGATTAACGTATATTTAATGTTTTATTGCTATTGGTGAATATTTGATATTTTCTTATTATTGCATATTTGATATTTTCTTGACATTATTGCATTTGTATCACTATTTCAATCTATTGAATAAATTGTGTGAATTGCTCTATTTTCGATTTCTCAGTTATCGCTACCACCCTAGATACAACCGAACTCTGTCTCCGACTAAGCAGCTATCCTGGCAGGTTTGCTATTCTACCTTATAAGCAAAAAGAATAGCTGGCGCTCGAGGTAAGGTTTCCAAAAAGGGAAGAAAACCCTATTACAGGCCGCTAAAATTAATGTAGAACAAGCTTTTATAAAAAAAAAAATTTATAAACAAGCTTTCATAATAACAACACTCTACCGCCATCTTGAAGTCCCCATCTTGAATTGGAATAGAATCGGATCATAATTACAAAACTCGTCCTCCATATCGTAGCCGCCATCTTGAATTTTCCAAGAAGAATCATCTTTGTCGAACTCAAAACCCCCAAATACTTATTTTGAATGGAATCGGATTATAATTACAAAACTTATCCGCCATTTTGGAGCCGCCATTTCGTATTTTTTACAACAAATATTTCATGGTGCATTGTCACCAGAATTATGTACACCTGCAAAATTTCAAATCAATCGGACGATTAGAAGTGTGTCATATTTAACTTGCAAGATTTGATTACAGACAGACAGACATCCGGACAGGTGAAACCAAATAAAAGTTTGTAATAAGCAAGGGAGGGGTAATAAAGATCATGGGGGGGGGTGATAACGATTGAAAACCATTAAATCAGGTATAAAATGTATGAAAAAATTTATGTGTACCACCTTTCTCTTAGGTCTTCGATGCTCATGGGGGTGTAGTTACCCCCAGTACCTACCCGTAAATCCGCCCTTGGTAATAAGTTTGCAATTTAAACTTGAAATCGTAGTTGTCAAATTTTATTGATATTAATAAACTCGTTAGTTATCACTACCCATTTCTCCAATTACAAGAAATTTACAATTCGTTAGCAAATTGTTTTTGATCAAAAAAATGCCAGTTTTCTCTAGAACGGTCCACTTTAAGGGGCCCACTCAGGAGGCTACCGAGACGGGCGTTTTATGGGTTTTCATGACACTTTATGAGCCCTTGACCAATCATGGAGACTCTTTTCGCACGTGGCCTTTCAAACTGTCAAAAAACGCCCGACTCGGTAGCCTCGTGAGTGGATACCATTAGAGTAATGAACCTGGAAAACCGTTCTTATGTAAAACACATCGGCGCATCAGAATTTGCTGTGCAAATGCAAATTTGTCCAGTGGTGTAAAAGTTGGGTAGTAAAACCTTTGTGCAAATTCAATATCTCCGCCACTGGCACGTCTAATAAAACCGAGTTAAGTGCAAAAAAAGTAACTATGTATTATTAGTGACAATTCTGTCATTCACCCGCTTCCTGAGATATAAAAATTTAAGATATCCTGTGTCTCGGAAACGAAGACCCGAAGGAAAAAATGGAAGAAAAAAAAATCTTAGTAAAATTTGGCACGTTCTTGCAACGTTGAAACATACTGCTAGAACAAAGGTCACGTTAGACCAGAAAGTTATTTAGGCCTCGTTTAATTAAGAGGCTCTAAAATCATCCTGAATATTAAACACATCCCCTATTGTGTTCTATAAAAAATGGGTGAACTGAAAATCGCAAATAAAAAAATTTAATAAGTAAAATTACTCTTTTGAAATTCACGAACCTGATGATATTTCAGACAGCCCAAAAAATAATTATGGAATCCGATGCTTCAAATTCATCTAGTTCTGAATGAGCCTCTTCCATGCAGTGGATATAAATAGGTATATAAAATGGATAAGTTTTTTCCGAAAGGTTCATATCGTCTTTTCATTTGGAAATGTACTTCATTTCACGTTGTTCTGCTTTGATACTAGGGGGATGCCATATCAATTCCCGATCGTATGGAGAATGAAAGGGTTAAATTGAATCGAGGTGAAAAAAGCGATTGGACGGTTCATATGCGTATTGCAATTACGCATATTCCCCACGCCTAGTGGCCGTCGGATAGGTCGGGAGAGCAATGCACTTGCAATTGCGGTCATACTAGTGAGCAATAGCGACATGAAGGTGCATTGCGCGCAATAAGATTCGCCGTTCCGAACGACGAATGCCGTGCATCCTTTCCGCCAATGGAGATCCGACTTGTATGCACCGAAAGCTAATTGCGCAAATGGATACCCGACATTAATATCGATGCTATTTCCATACAGAGTGTAACAACCAAATGGAATAAATTCGATAACGAATAAATGAGGGGGTGTTAGGAAAAACGCTCGGACACGTCGATTTGTAATTTTAAATGCGCATATTTTTCAAGAAAATAAAATTATATAGGGTGTTCCATGCGACCGTGGCCAATACCAACTTTCTTATTTCAAATGCAACCCCCTGTATATTATTTATTTTTTGGATTCTTCACAAAATTCTAGACATAATTCATGTACAATGTCCTATACCTATCTTCAACTTTTTCGGAAATTTTAAGTGTTTTCAGATTTTTTAACATTTGAAATGAAAATTATTCTATTTCACAAATTCGATACATTACACTCAATACTTATTTCCCATTTACCTCTTGATGTGAAGAAAGTAAGCAAAAACCATTACTGAGAAGAAATTAAAAAAACAAAAATTTGTTTATTCTCATAGCCTTAGTAACACGTTGTCTGTAGCATGTTGCCATGCGGCGAGCATTTTGAAAATATGCGCATTTAAAATTACAAATCGACGTGTCCGAGCGTTTTTCCCAACACGCTCTCATTTATTCGTTATCGAATTTATTCCATTTGGCTGTTGCACTCTGTATAGTTTTGTGAACAGTAATAGTGTAATTTATTTTACTCCAACTCTCCTATTCGTTACATTTTATTGCAGTTTCATTAATTTGATTATTTCATTCACACATGGCTCCGCCAATGAAAAGTCACGAATTCAGTCACACGATTTGCAATATTATCGGCTATATAGCTAAACAAAGAAATATCAGCGGCTATTTGAAATGTCCAAATTTGGCATAACATACATTCAGAATTGAGAATGAACTGAGGGTCCCGAGTTCAAAACTTGATTGGGATAGCAATTTTTTTGCAAAATAATTATAAATAAGTCCGACCGCTCGGTAGAAGATACAAAAGACTGCGGATTCGAGCGTTTGGAGCGTGTTCATGAAATAATCTTCCTGAATATCACTCGCCTTTGACAAAAAGCGACTATTATTTTCCTTAATTATTAATGTTCATATGGTCTTATTTAATTGTCGAAATACAAGATGCTCTCGATAGAATTGGGTCTAAAATAATAGTCGGCTATTTGTCATAGTCTCGTTATATTACCTCCGAATATTTCACTCATTACAAAAACTGATCAATCTCAGTACAAAGACTGCTCGTATTATCGGGAAAATGCCCAATGTCTCTGAATTATGATTGGTCTGACAACTTCGGTATTTTCAACGATTTAACCACAGACTAATCTGTGATTGAACTATGGATACAGACGGTTTGAGAACTGATAAATTTAATATCAATTGTAAACGTCAACATCATTATATAGTCCATCCAAGAATTATTGACATCAAAGCAGGCCTTGGAAGTCCAGTCGCACCTTATTTCTAGTTACAAAAAAGTCACTAAAAATTGTCTGTGCTTTGATCATAGCAATGAATATAACCTTGAAATTATATGGAATTTTTCAAAATAAGGCACTTTGAACATGAAAATGTCCTCAATTATCGCATACAATTACCATCGTGTGAATCTTCTAACCAGCAGTATATTATTATTATTATTTTCATCTTGTATTGATACATTTTCGAACGATCAATTATTATAGGAGCATGCATACAGTATGGAAATTCTGGTCCGATAACGAAAAATACCGTGGATGATAAAAAAGCATGCTCCTTTCCAAAGTTTAATATGAATATTCGCTAAACCAGAAAAATCTACGTCGTTGATAATTTGAAGCGTGTATCTGCAAACTGGATGGATTTTAAAAATTGTAGTAGATATCAAGACAGAAACAAAACTTAACGGATGGATATATTTAATATATGAAGAATTTTGTCATGACATTGTAACTTTCAATATTGGTGAACAAAGAAGGAGTAAAATATTTTTCCGTCGACCATAGAATGAAAGCTCATTTTAACGCACTCGAAACATAGAACTTATAGTACATGGAATGCTACTAGCCTTGCTGCTCAGCTTAAAATAATGGATAAACATCTCAAGTTGAAGGAATACCGAAATTTCCATGTTCCATGGATACGACTTGTCATACAGAAGAGAAACACAGAAATACTATGAATTTAATCGTCAAGATCCGATTCACTTGGCATTTCGGCAAACATTTCTGTGTTCCTGATCGGTGTGACAGGACGTATCCATGGGGACATGGAAATTTCGGTATTCCTTCAACTTGAGATGTTTAACCACTTTTTGATCTGGTAATAGCATTCCATGTACTATAAGTTCTATGAATCGAAATCATCCATTAATAACCCCTATTAATGCATGATTTCTTGTATTAATGCATGATTATCATGGCAACCGAACATAATCTATTACGCGAAATAAAAATATTTTTGAATCCAGAGTTTATTTTCAATTCATGATGAGGTCGACGGAAAAATGTTGTCATCAACTCAACAAATCGAGTTCTGAATGTTCCAACATCAATTTGAATTTAACAGACACACGTAGAGTAGATGAACCTGTTTCAGTTCTTGACGAACAAAATGGAAATTCCTCTTGCAGAAAGAACTCGAATATTGGTGAAAATCAATTCACAGTAGTAAAAAACAAGAAAAAACGTAAAAACCATATATTAGTAGGAAACAACACCACATCAAGTTTGAAGGGAGTTACTAAAAATGCATCAGTTTATGTGAGTAGGGTTGATGCTGAAAGTACGGTGGAAAGTGTGAAAGAGCACTTATTACAAAATGGCTTTAACACTTTCGATGTAAAACCCGGTTACTCCAAATATCCACAAATATATCAATCATATATAGTGACGGTTCCGCAAACTCAGCTTTCAGAAATAAAGAGGACAGACATTTGGCCAGAAAGAGCTTGCATTAGCAATTTTTCATACAGTCTGCTGAAAAAGAAGGACAGGGACAGGAACATACCAATGTAGAAGTGAGTGTGGTACGCTCGCTCCGCTCACGCGTTAAAATATTTCGACCATTAATCGCTGTCATTAATAAACTAGTTGATTAAATAACTATAATATCAAAAATGTAAATATTCCTTTTACAACCACTGTTATTATTTCCCTATCTGGGCAGAACTCGTCATATTCATAATTGAAGGTTTTATGTCAGCAATATCATACCATCCCATATATTTTGACTAAATTTCCCTTATTTCGTTGAGGCTTTCGCGGCCATCGTTTGATGACATCTGGCCTTGTTTCGAGAATCGGCGAAACGTCGAAATCTAATAAACCACGCCGGCCGAAATTCTCGAAACAAGACTAGATGTCATCCTCTTATTTCTTTTTCCACGTCCTCTATGCAGGCTTTCCATTAATTAGCTGTACCCACATTATTCAAGAGCTTCATTCCAAAGATTTTTCACTCGCGCGATTAATAGCCAAATTTATTCGAAAATTAATGACAGAACAAAACTTTACATGTCTTTCATTCGAATATAAAGTTTCGGACCTTTCATTTTGTTCGCGAAATAGTCTTATAAAATATCACACGAGTTTGAATGTACCTCATTAGTCCATCTTTTATTTCCAAACTCAAAGAAGTTGCTCTAGGGATACACTACTCGTCCTACGTAGGTATACTCTATTCACTTTTATAAAGTATCCCGGTTGGCCCTGGAATTCTGAAAAATTTCACCGCGTATAATTTGAAAATGTTAGGTTATAGTCATTTTTCTGTCAGATATGAACGCAACGTTGCCGTTTCTACATATAAATCGTAGAAATTACGTTTTATCAAAATGTTTATTTACTTTGGGAAAACAATGAATCTGAGGAAATATTATGTGAATTCAATAATTCCAAAGATCTGACGAATATTGAAGAAACTTTTTTCTCTGTTAATGCTGGAAATATTTCACGTGTACGAGTATAAACATGATTGCAAGATTCAGTTATGCTATATTCTTGTACGGAAATCAAGAACCGAGTGTTGAAATTTTGCTGAAATATAATGGACAGAATAGTTTGTTACTTTGTGAGGGTTCATTAACCCGACAGAAAAACTTTCAGACGAACAGAACAGACGGACGTATGGAAATCCCCACTATTCAGAATTCTCATGAAATAAGCCTAAATAAATATGTATGTACCTCTTTGCGCAACTTGAAATACCCCAGTATGAAAATGTAGTGGTACTATGAATCTTGTGACACAGATAAACCTCAAAAGAACTAACTCCATTCACAAAGTTAAAAAGGAGTAATCAGAAAGTAAACTTGCTAACTTGGCAATGTCGCTTGATTTTCACGATTGCCAACCTGCGTCCGTTTTAAGTAAAAGAACTTGATAAACCTAAACCAAGGCCCACAAGAAACTTTATAAAAATGAATGGAGTATATACTCCATTCACATTTATAAAGTATCCCGGGAGGCCAAGTTTTTGGTTTATCAAGTTTTTTTAGGTTGGCACTTGTGAATAACATTACGTCAATTAATAAATCTCGGAGACGTTGCCGACGTTTATTTTTCATTATTAATTATTAATTATCAAGAATTATTATCGGAAACTAAGAATGCCGAAGGTAGTTTCGAAAAAGCAGAGGTAAAGTATCACGAAGTGCTATGTAGAATTGTAATCTGCGCATTCTAAAAGTAACCCTGATAATTTGGTATCGACAGTTCATCACCAGCTATCCAACATTATCGACGTATAAGCGAGTGAAAACCAAGTTTTTATATTTTATATGTATAGATATTCATTTTTTAACTGCACATAAACACAATTAGGAGGATTTTAAGTGAAAGAGGCGACAAAGAATTTCCTACTATTGGGGCACCCAAAAAGACACTTACTGAAGACTTTATTTTGAAGAAAGATCTGCAACGATAAATTTAGAATTATAATTTGAAAACGCTGTGTCTAGAATCCCGGTACCGGTAATACATTTTTTACCGGTAGTTTTGATGACGTCATCTACATGACGCAGTGGGTAACGGGATTCAAGTAAATCCCGGTGTTTTCATTTTGTATTTTATGATTATGTTGAAAATTAAAAATGTAGTAAATTTTTATGGCAGTTAATTTTGAACGAATTTATATATATTTATTTCATGCCAATACGTGTAACTGAGTGTTTTGAAATATCATTTTCTCGTTATTCCGAAATTTTAAAATTATGTAAATTCATGTGACAGTTATAATGATTTCGTTCAAAAGCCAATACGTAATTCCGTGTTTTCATTATGTATTTTATGGTTATTTTGAAAATTGAAAATTAGGTCAATTCATATGGCAGTTTAGTCAGTTCGAATTTATTAATTTACTTCATATTCAAGCCAATATGTAACTACGAAGCTTCGGATGTAACCTCAATGAAATAAGAGTATTTCATTCTTTCTTTATGAGTTTTGTAACTATTGGTTCGGTAGCACTTTAGAATGTATATCGTAATGAATTTTGTATATTTAATTATGTATATGTATTTCGATAAGAATAGAAGCACACTTGTTTATAACCCCTTTTATTTATCGTAACGTAATCGTAATGTACACATATGTAATTCTCAACAGTGAATGACATCCGTCCTTCTTCCTCTAGGTTAGAACATCAATAATTGTCAACAGTGAATCACAGAATATTATTATAAACAAACATAACAGTTTCTCCCCTCACTAAATCTATACAATTTCTAGGCTGTACAATTTATATAAAATTACAATTTCTAATATAATACAATAATCTTCAAAATTATGTAATTGATTTATAATACAATAAATTTCAATGTGATACATAATCTCCATATCTATCTGGTTTACGAGTTTCTCTTTTTGATCTTCTCAATTGAATAGAATTTTCAGGTAAATCAGAGTTATAAGTATCAGAATGAGATTGAAGATCGTTTGAATTAGGCAGAATAGATATTTCAGAAGTATTAGTTTCACTTTCATATGGTTTATCAGAATTGTATGAACTAACTACTCTAGGATGTAAAGGAATTTCAATTTGTGAGGGTGTATCTTCCCCAATTTTGGTGATTTGACTTCTATGACGTTTACATTCCTTACCATTATCTAATTTGATCAAATAATGTAACTTTCCAAATTTTTTCATTATAGTGCCAAAATCCCATTTATTTTTACCTATATAATTTCTAACAGAAACACGAGTATTCAACTCTAAATCTCGACAATTTACAGGTTTTATACCAGAATCAGTAGTTTTACCTAGATTTGGCTTTATTAAATCTAGACGTGAACGAATTTCCCTATTGAACATCAACTTAGAAGGAGACAAATTGGTACTTGAGTGTGGGGTTTTCCTATACTGTAACAGAAAATTTTGTATAGCGTATTCTAAATTTGCTGCATCACAATTCATACACTTAATGGCTTTTTTAATTGTTTGAACGTAACGTTCAACTTGTCCATTCGTTGGTGGAAAATAAGGAGCACTGTGTTTGTGAAAAATTCCGTTTGAACGAATAAAGTTTTTGAATTCATGAGAACTGAAACAACTGTGATTATCTGAACAAATAACCTCAGGTATGCCAAATTGTGCAAATACTTTCCTACAAATACCAATTGTAGTTTTAGATGTGAGGTCTTTTACTACATGAATCTCTGGCCATTTAGAAAAACTATCTACGATCAATAACAAATAAACATTATTGAACATAGGTCCAGCATGGTCTATATGTACTCTCTGAAAGGGATATTCAGATTCTTCCCAAAGATGGGTAATTTGTTTCTCCTGATTTTTGTTCAAATTGCAATTATAACAATTTTTTGAAATATTTTCAATGTCCTGATCTATTCCAGGCCACCAGCAATACTGCCTTGCTAATGCCTTCATTTTTACAATACCACTATGGCAAGAATGTAATTCAAAGAAATAAGACACAAATCATTTGCCACTATAAATAATGACAAATGAAATGTGAATACGAACTAGGTCTCCGATACTGTTCACCCTACCAGACCGAATGGTCCAACGTCAACTGAGAATCGCACCGACTGCAGTTTCGTCCTATTAGGACTCATCAGGGTGGAATATCCCAAAGTCGACGCTGGATGGAAAATCTTTTCGTCAAGATATGGACATCTGGCGCCGCACTATTTCGATGAGAAATTAATGAGCGACATCTATCCACCTTCAGAAAAGACCCCCCCTCGGTGATTGAATGAACAATAAAGGAAAATTTCTTCCAAATTGCACCACCAGATTGTGAATTTCAACGTTAGAGAACGCCATAATCAATTCACCTGGGATGCGCGGAGACGTTCGCAGTTCGTAGGTTGAAAACCCAAAATAATTAATAAAGAAAATGATGATATGGGATCATCTGCTGAGAAGGCAGCTACCTATATAATTCAAAGAAATAAGACACAAATCATTTGCCACTATAAATAATGACAAATGAAATGTGAATACGAACTAGGTCTCCGATACTGTTCACCCTACCAGACCGAATGGTCCAACGTCAACTGAGAATCGCACCGACTGCAGTTTCGTCCTATTAGGACTCATCAGGGTGGAATATCCCAAAGTCGACGCTGGATGGAAAATCTTTTCGTCAAGATATGGACATCTGGCGCCGCACTATTTCGATGAGAAATTAATGAGCGACATCTATCCACCTTCAGAAAAGTAGGGTGAACAGTATCGGAGACCTAGTTCGTATTCACATTTCATTTGTCATTATTTATAGTGGCAAATGATTTGTGTCTTATTTCTTTGAATTATATAGGTAGCTGCCTTCTCAGCAGATGATCCCATATCATCATTTTCTTTATTAAGAATGTAATTCATTTAAAATAAATTTTCTGAGCCTTGTAGGAATGAAAATTCTTTGACCTCTTGTAATACAACCATTTACTAAATCAAATTCATGTAGGGGTATACCAAAACTATCTTTGTTGGATATTATTATCCCAGTTTCTGAATATTGCAATAATCTTCGAACTGATTGATCGTTTTTTGTATCTGTACTAATGTTTTTTGCAGTAACAGGTAAATTTTCTATTAACTGAGATTCGTGGTATGAATCTTGTAAAAAATTTATTTCGAGTCCAAATTTATCAGCAGTAGCCAGGTCAAAATTATCTGACACTGGTAAACGTGATAAAGAATCCGCATTTGTATGTACTTTTGTATTTCTGTACCCAACTTTATAGTTGAAAGCTTGTAAAAATATTGCATAGTGCTACATTCTAGACATTGTAAGTATCGGTAATCCTTTATCTGGCGAAAATATACTAACAAGTGGTTTTGAATCTGTAATTAATGTGAACTTAGTACCATATAAGTATTGGTAGTACTTAGAAACTCCATAAACAATCGCATAAGCTTCCTTTGAAATCTGACTGTACCTACGTTGAGTGTCATTTAGAATCTTGGATGAAAAACTTATGGGTCTTTCCGATCCATCTGGATATCTATGAGAAAGGACTGCTGAAACTGCAAAAGGAGAAGCATCTGTAGCTAGAATGATGGGTATATTTGAATTAAAATGAGCAAGAACTAAGTCAGAAGATATTTCCTGTTTTATGTTATCAAAGACTTCTATACATTTTCTGTTCCAATTCCATTTTGAGTCTTTTTTTAATAATTGATACAATGGGTGTAATTTTGTACTAATATCTTCCAAAAATCGACCATAATAAAGAACTAATCCTATGAAACTTTTAAGTTCAGTTTTATTCTTAGGAGTGGGCATGTTTTGTATTGCTTGAATTTTGGATTCGGATTTATGAACACCATTCTTATCAATTTCGTAACCACAATATTCGATTTTGTCCGCGAGAAATTTACACTTTGAAAGATTTAATTTTAAATTAGCGTTTTCAAGTCTATCAAATACCAATTTAAGAATATTCAAATGTTCATCATCATTAGGGGCTGAAATTTTTATGTCATCGAAAAAAACACTGACACCTGGAATGCCCTGCAGAAGTATCTCAATGTACCTCTGCCAAATGGCAGGACCTGAAGAAATACCATACATTAAACGTGTTGGTCTGTAGAAGCCTTTACTAGTATTTAATGTAAGGATTTCTCTATCATCTGGATGAATTTCCAAATTTAAATAGGCGCTTTGAATATCGAGTTTTGTGAACTTTTCACCCTTAGACATGGTTGCAAATAATTCATTTATGGTAGGTAAAGGATGTTCGTCCACCAAAAGTACCTCATTTGCAGAAATTTTGTAATCTCCGCATATTCTTATTTTTCCATTCGATTTGATAACAGGTACTATAGGCGTTGCCCATTGTGATGTGTTTACTTTTTCAAGAACCCCATTTTGTACCAAGTTGTCTATTTCCTGTTCAACTTTATTTTTAATTGAAAACGGAAGAGGTCTAGACTTAACAAAAACCGGAGAAATATCATTCTTTGTATGAAGTCTAGCCTGAAATCCTTCAATTTTGCCTATTTTATCATCAAATAGGGAACTGTAAATTTTACATAATTTATCTACCTTGGAATTAACATTTAATTGATTGATACTTTGTGTGTTGGATGTAAGTATGTTTAAGGATCTAATCCACTCTCTACCTAACAATGGTTCCTTATTGGTATCTACTATATAGATTTTCATTTCAAATAAAGTATTTTCGAATGTAACTTTAACCCATGCATAACCGAAAACTTTAATTTTATTTGAACAATATGTATATAAATTTAAATCACTTGGAATTATTTCAAGGACAGGAAATAATTTTTGAAAAAGGGTTTTACCAATTATTGTAACACCTGCTCCTGTATCAATTTCGAACTTAATGAATCTATCATTAACATTTAGATTAATTGTAAATTTTCTTGTATTAATATAAGATAAATCATCAACTACATTTACATGTGCAGTTTTGCAAACAGAAGCAACGTGACCTTTTCTCTTACATGATTCACACTGAAGGTGTTTTGCTTTACAATGGTTGGCCCAATGATTTTTTGAACCACACCTGAAGCAACATGTATTTGTCAAATTGGATTTATCGGTACTTATCTGCTTTTTTGTAAAGCCTGTAGTTCTACCCTGATGTGTAGATGAAGACTGATTGGTTTTCTTCCCAATTGGATACTTTCTTGTTGGATGGACTGCTTGAACGAATGATTTGTTCGGTGTATGTAGTAGTTCAGCATCTCGAATTGAAGTTTCCATTGTGATGGCAATTTCCACGGCCTTGCTGAGTGTAAGGTCTCTGATTTCCAACAGATGACTTTGTATTCTAGTATTCCTTAGTCCAAAGACAAATTGATTTCTGATCGCTTTATTCAAGTACTGTCCAAAGTTGCAATTCGTTGATAATTTCTTCAACTGAAGTTCGTATTCCCTAACAGATTCTCCCTCTAATTGGTACCTTTTATTAAACTTAAATATTTCTGAAATCTCCAATTGTGTGGGCTCAAACATTAGTTTAAGGGCTTCATTCAGTTCTGATAATGTACGAGCTTCTGGATTAAGTGGAGTAAAATGGTCGCACAGTTTGTCGTAGACTTCAGCTCCAACATAATGTAGTACGTATTGCTTTTTTGCTGTATCGTCTTCGATATCAAAGATGTTGAATACAGTTGTAAGTCTTTGATACCAACGACTATATTTTTGGCAATTTGGGTTGAATGGTTCTATATTGAATGACGTTTGAATATTTGCCATTTTTTTCCAATTGAATAAATTGCCTACCCGCACGTGAAGATCTTGCCTCGGATTTTTAATCCTAAAGAATCCTCGTCGCCAATTATTGGTTCTGTAGCACTTTAGAATGTATATCGTAATGAATTTTGTATATTTAATTATGTATATGTATTTCGATAAGAATAGAAGCACACTTGTTTATAACCCCTTTTATTTATCGTAACGTAATCGTAATGTACACATATGTAATTCTCAACAGTGAATGACATCCGTCCTTCTTCCTCTAGGTTAGAACATCAATAATTGTCAACAGTGAATCACAGAATATTATTATAAACAAACATAACAGTAACATATTGGGCATTTTACACAAACAAGTATAAGTAGGTTCCATTTTTTATTTATGAGTTTGCATTCGGAACAATACCACAATTTGGGTATTTTACACAAACTGTACATATCATATGCCTTAATAACAAACATAGAGAACAAGTTTCGATGCCCTTAATAATTTCGTTTCGACAAACTGCGCAAAAGATGGGATGATCATGTTTTAATTTGATCCGTTCCATAAGGAGCTTCTAGGCTTCTTCTTTGAAGGATGGACTAAAATTAATTTGAATTAGATATGAATATGGGTAATTTAGTCAATATTGCCTACCTTATCTCGTGTATATCAAGCTCTTCATTGAATACAGAATGGGAAATATTAAATATCGCAGTTCCGGTCTTATAGGTATAACCTTTTTTGAAAGCTTTTATTTAACTTGCAATGTATGTCTGTAGGTCTGTATTGTTTGATTGTATGAACTTGTTCTGCATATCGCTTATTATTTCGTGGGATTGTCCAGATAGGAAGTGATGTATTAATTAAAATAAGATTTTTCCTTCCTAGAGTTTTTTATTACGTGACTAGTTTCGCTCTGTATTGTCAGAGCATCCTCAGACTAGACTCACTGAAATTACAACACAAACATCAGACTCTAAACATACTACATTTTTTTAAATTATTCTTGAAAGTATTCCCATCTGAACTCTCTCAACTTCGAATCGTCAAATATTATTATTTTTAATTCTAATTTTAATTTTAATTGTTTTTATCTGTTACATTATTTGACGATTCGAAGTTGAGAGAGTTCAGGTGAGAATACTTTTAAGAATAATTTTAAAAAATGTAGTATGTTTAGAGTCTGATGTTTGTGTTGTAATTTCAGTGAGTCTAGTCTGAGGATGCTCTGACAATACAGAGCGAAACTAGTCACGTAATAAAAACTCTAGGAAGTAACAATCTTATTTTAATTATCGCTTATTACTTATTTTAACATAAGTAAGTTTCATTTCTTGATATTTTTCTGCATTTTATTTGGATTATCTACTGAATAATTATTGTGAATATTGTATGTTTCTCAAGCGGACTGTGCTCTCAACTTAATTCAGTACAAGCTTTTTAATTTTTCTATTAAAATGTCGGGGCTACTGCTAGAACAAGAAACATTGCTGTCTCGAATATCGAGGTCTTATATTAATTTCAAGAAGGATGATAGTATTGGTAGTGCTAAAATGACAGTTAGTAACTGCAATATTCGAACGCAGAATTTGGAAAAAATTTGTAGCAATTATAAAATCAATCATTTTAAGCTTTTGTTAGATAATTCCGATGAAATTAAAAAGTCTACTTATTTTGAGACCGATCAATTTGCTACAGCCGAAGAACTTCACTTGGAAAAACGTATCGAATTTCAAACTTTACTTGATTCGAAAAATATTATCGCCACTTCACCAACCGCAAATCAAATGACAAAAAACTTTGAAGACTCGGAAAGGTTGCCCGCCATATCACTGCCCAAATTTAAGGGTGAATTTTGCGAATGGGAATCCTTCAGAGACCTTTTTACATTGCGGTTTGTATAAGAGCAAAAGTCCCACGCAGAGAAAAGAGATTATAGTTAGCCAAAAGCGTTGTTTCAACTGCCTTTCTTCGCATAATGTAAAAAATTGCGCATCTAAGAAAAGATGTTATATATGCCATGGTAAACATCATTCATCTATACATATAAATGTTACCGAAGCAAGGACTTTTGAACCGTCGGTTCCGTTGGTCAATAAGAATATGGTATGCGATGAAGTTTCTTCAAATTTGTGCAAACTGCCTAATCATGTTTTGCTTGCCACCGCCGTGTTTCGAATTTTTGCTGAAAATAGAAACTTTACCTATGCTCGTGCTCTGATAGATCAGGGATCACAGTCATCTTTTATTTCTGAAGCTTTGTATCAGAGATTGAAACTGAGATTCAAATCTGTAGATGTTCCTATTTCAGGAGTTGGAGGACTTCAAACCTTCACTTGCAGAAAATTAGTTTTAGTCACTTTGAAGGCTATAGGTTCAATTCAGACTTTTCATGTCCTATAGATGCCTTTGTAATACCTAAAATAACGTCTGATGCGCCCGAATTGGGAAACAATAAATAAACATTTCGAATATTTGGAAAAACTTGTATTAACGGATCCTTATTTCGCAGAAATAGGTCAAATAGATTTACTTTCGTGCTCCTCTATTCAGGCTAAAATTATTGAGGGTCAAATTATTCGAGGACAAATTTATGAACCTATAGCAATGAAAAGTGCACTCGGTTGGATCGTTTCCGGGGATGCTTCTTCATCTGATGATTTAAATCTTCTTAATGTATTTCATATTGCTAACGATGATATGTCTTTGAACGATATGCTAGGTAGATTTTTTGCACTGGAGGAATTTTGGAACGAAATAAAGTACTTTTCTCCTGAAGAAACGGAGAACGAAAGTATTTTTGTTAATATTTTCTCACGAGACGATGCTGGTCGCTATACTGTTCGTTTACCTTTCAAAGAAAAGGACTCAAATTTACATTTTCCTAACATATTCGATGTGGCCATGAAAATGCTTTGTAGAATGGAAACCAAATTCGAGCGCGATAGAGAATTTGGTCTCTTATACAGTTCGTCATCAAACGAACTCTATAATCATATAGCACAAAGTATCCATAGTGCAGCCCTAGAAGCATTAGGACTAACTGAAAACAAACCGAAGAGAAAATGCGAGTTTTTTCCAGAGATAAAAGGAAAAATACTGGAGAAGAAGAAATTATATCACAAATGCGGCTATCTACAAAATCGCCTGAGGACAGAAAAAACTATAGGAGAATCAGTAGCGGATTAACCGGTACGCGTATTGGCATTGTTTACTACAGTGCAACGCATACATGGTGTTGCACCGCGGTAAAGAATGACTGAACCAATGCTCTATCTACCCAGACATATCTTACCACGGCTCAGCGCAGGATGGTGTTCAGACGTAGTAGACGTTGTTTACCGCGTTCCAACTCAACATTGCTTATGCCTTGGTGGATTTGGTTGCCAATCTTTTCGAGTCCTATCTAAGACGAAAACTTGCAGTCATTTGTCAATCTCCGGAATTCAAGAAAGAAAATTGTCACATTATTCTAATGTCTCTGTTCAAAGAATCGACGATAATACTTTTTAGTTTCTTCGGAGAGCCATAATCATATGATCATAGTGCATATGCAGATATTCTATTTTGCGACTGTGTTTTTGGTCAGGTATTGTAAGCACCTTTGGGCCATATGAAATAAGTTTGAAATCACTTTTAGGCAGGGTTGGCAAAAAACATGTTTTTTTTTTAAACGAAACATTGTGTTTTTTAATTTGAAACTGTTTTATTTGATTTAAATCATGTTTTTTTACCATTCAAAAAACATGATTTAAAACATGTTTAAAACGAAAGTTTTGGCAACATTGCTATGAAAAAACTCTCCCAAACAATTATAATTGATTAAATTAGAATTAATTATATCTTTATTACGTGACAATGGATGTGATGAGAAACAATAAAGTGCAATTGAATTGAATATATTTTTCCTTTGCATTTTATTTCACGCCGAGGTGAATTTCAAAGAACAAATGGCAAAAAAATAGGTTCTCTTGTCTAAGAAGTGAAAAAAATTTAAAACTACTAACTTCAAAATTAAGACACAATTTTAGATTCATTTACACACAAAAAAGCCAACATTTCGACAACTGGGCCAATATTTATTAATGCTCATAATTTTTTCTCAACTGCAGTTCGTTCATTAAGACAAATTTCATCAAGAAGATATTTCTAGGTAGCGCTACCTTCCAATGAATCGCCAATAAAAATTACTCTCCCTATTCCTGAACGAAGTTGATAATTCTTATTCCTTTTCTACGACATTACAATTCACTCTAAAGAGTATAAAGAAACGAATTTGCAAAATATGTTTTAAACACAAACAGCGGCTTGTGTTTAAAACCTGCTTTTAGGACCTGTAGGCAAATAAACACTGATGAAAGAAAAGAATTGGCAAAATTAGCTCTTGGAGAAAACATATTCTTACAATTTTTTGACGACATATCAACAGATGTGGGTATGGAGAATAACTTGCCAACTAGCACAGAGCAACAAAGCAATGTTTTTGCCTAACAGGGTAATTTTTCTAAAGAAACAATAAACACTGTCGAGAATGCCAATGAAACCAATATAGGACATTCCGCATCTGTATTTGGAACATTCCGCAGCTGTAACAGAACTATCCGAAAATTTTGAACGCATAAGTAAAATACTAAAATAGCATACAGAAATAAAACGGTTGCTATGACAAAATTCAATAAAACTTTAAACAAAATTATTACACCCTCTAACTTGTTTAATTCTATTTATGTATCAAAAATTATCTCACTGAAAGAGTTTCTTCTCAGTCAACATCAGTAAGTCGAAGAAAAATTAGACGCGGTTTATCATGCAGCGTAAAACGTATTCAAACAAAGAAATGCCAAACAATCCTAAAAGGCAAAGATCTTTAAAGAAAAATATTGATCTTAATATGTAGATCAAATGCAAAATCACATGGATTATATCACATTATTTCACACTGGGATTATACTTTAGTGGATTTTGCATTTAATGTGGTTTTTTTATTATTGTGGCGATTGTATATTGTTATTTTTATGAACGCGGATTGCAAAATTGTGAAAGAAAGAAAATTTGAACGGGTTGGGACTGCAACGCGGCAAACAATGCCCCGAGAACAGGCGCGTATCCATAATACAATAGTTACTACGTCTGAACACCATCCTGCGCTGAGCCGTAGTAAGATATGTCTGGGTAGAGAGAGCATTGATTCAGTCATTCTTTACCGCGGTGCAACACCATGTATGCGTTGCAGCGTAGTAAAGAATGCCAATACGCAACCGGTACGCGTAGTACGTTGCAGCGTAGGGCCCCGAGGTACGTAGGGGTCCCCGACGATCGAATTAATTTTTTTTTCTAGAATAAAAATTCAGTCTGTAAGTGTGAACAAAAATAGTCAGGCTGTACTATATTTTAAAGGAAGCTCAGAGGCAACTTGTGAATTATGAATTATTACATTCACATGAAACACAATGAATAACAAAAGCCTCAGAGCAAAACTCCGATGTTGGAAAAAACCTCGGAAAAAACACACCATTCCAGATTCAGCGTACTGTCCCTAATTATCTTGTCTGCCTGCAATTTATTCCGTCAAGGGTGGCGGCCGAATTCCAATGTTGACAATTATATCATAATTCAATGAATTTGTCGGCGTTACCTCTAAAATCTAGGAATGTGCTACAGAACGGCCGACCAGGTGTTGATTCGTTTAGGGGTGTGAAGTGAAAAATACTTGTGCAGAAGTTCTTATAGGTTTGCATATTTTTTTCTCACATTCATTTCACAAGATTCGAATAGTGTTGACAGTGACGAGCGAGTTTCGTGTTGAATTCAAATATTGTGAAAAACTGAGAAGTGTTGGTGAATTGAACTAAACTGCTCCACGCTCCACATGAGTTACGGATATTGACTAAAATTGCAGAAGAATATAATTAAAATAAGATTTTTGTGATGAAAATTCATATTAATATTATTTCATGTTGTAAATTAATTTTAGCATTAAGGTCTGCAGGGTGGTTAAGAAAAATCGAGTAAAATAACGAATTTTTATTTCCAGAAAATTCAAGCATTTTAAGACTATCAATACAATGTATGGCCCCCACAGCTTGATATCTTCTTTGCATACTCCACACGAGGTTGTTGAACATTGAAGAATTTGGTTTCATAAACGGGGCAGAAGCTCTCTCAGATCATTCAAGGATTCTGGGGTAGGTTGATGATTATCTAATCTTCATTGGAGCATATCCGATGCAAGTTCTATGTAATTCAAATCTGGTGAGTGCCTCAGGTATTGGTGAATGTGGAATACCAAGCTCCTCGCACGCATTCTCAACTATGTCTGCACGATGCGGTCTAGCGTTATCGTCTAGAAATTGAAAAGTTTCACCAATAACAGCGTGAAAAGTTGGCACAACATTATTGTCAATGACATGCTCCCTATAGTGTAAGGCGGTCATATTCCCAGGACAAATATGAGCCCGGGAGCCAGTAATAGTTTTTAGTCAGCCATTTTAACCCTGGCCATAATTTGTATATAGCTTGATTTGGTTGTTTTCTTAGCCAAAGTGACCGTCAGCTGGCTCAACAGTGGTGGGTTCGCCAACGGGAGCAACGAAAACATGTAAAAAAGATATTGAGTTTCAGTCATTTTAACCCTGCTGAAATTTACAGAGATGGTAGTTTGTATAATTATTCGAATGAAAAAAATCGTCCGCTGGCTGTACGTTGGTGGAAACCCCGTCCGCTGGACATGGAAACTTGTGAAGAAATTTTGAGTTTCAGTCATTTTAACCCTGCTGAAATTCACAGGGATGGTAGTTTATATAATTATTCGAATAAATTATCGTGCGCTGGTTGTACTTTGGTAGAAAACAAGTTCTCATGTCCAGCGGGCGAGTTTTCCACCAGCGTACAGCCAGCGGATGATTTCTTTTATTCGAATAATTATATAAACTACCTTCTCTGTCAATTTCAGCAGGGTTAAAATGACTGAAACTCAAAATTTTTTTACGTGTTTTCGTTGCTCCCGTTGGAAAACCTACCACTGGTGCGCCAGCTGACGGTCACTATGCTATAAGACAAACACAAATTAAGCTATATACAAATTATGGCCAGGGTTGAAATTGGTCAACAAAAACTATCACTGGCTCCCGGGCTATGTGTAGACTCGTGTGTAGATCTGTGCGCTCGTTAAAACATATCCCGGCCCATACCATAACACTACATCCTCGGAATGAATGGACTTCTTGGACATAGCGACGATTACGGGGTATGCGTCCATACCCATATTCTTCGAGAATCTGAAAATCGTCCATATCTGGATCCATCAGTGAAAAGGACACTACGCCATTGATCGTTCCAATTGATATATTGCCTTGCCCATTCCAGTCTTTGACGCTTATGGTCACGTGTTAATTAAACTCCTCTTAATGGACGTCTAGAACCTAGATTCACCTCTCTCAAACGTCGTCTAATGGTTTCGATGGAAACTTGGACCCCATCTGAATTTTGAAGAGTATTCCGTAGCATTCTACACGTAGATGTAGGGTTTCTTCTCGCCGAAACGGTGATGAAATGTTCCTGAGCAGGTGTTGTTTTTCGTCGCCCACCAAGCCTTCGTCTTTCCAACACGGAACCTGTCCCCCTGAACCCATTCCAAAGTCGAGATATCACACTTTGGCTGACTTGGAGCCTTTCCGCTACAACAACCTGAGTTAGGCCACCCTGTAGCATTCCGATAGCCATATTAGCCTCAGCGTTTGTTAATTCACGTCTTGGCATTTTCAGAAAACTTTCTTCAAATCGAAGCCGTTTATAAACTGACTTCATTTTAAAATAAGAACATTCATGAAGCATATGCAAAGAAGCAAACTCCAGAAAAAAGTCGACCAGATCGACGAAATGTCTCATACTGATTTTTATTGGATCGATTCAAGTTGTTATTGAGTTTTAAATGATTTTTCCGTCGACCTCGGTATAACAGTTCTATTAACGATCGATTTCGCTCGAGAAATTGATCGTTAATAGCCCCTATTGAGGTCGGCGTTTAAAGCGAGCTGGGATGCTCAGCCGATAGAGGCGCCACCGTCCATTTTATGGATATCTCCATAGAACATGCACTATCACTATCAAGTTCTATGAATATCTCTCTAATCATGAATGAAATGTACAATGGCGCTCTCTATCCGAAAATTGCCGAACAATGGAATAAGCGAATTTGTGGGTAAAGCAGGAACTTTTTCCCGCCAAAATTTGAATTTGGCCATTCTCTGCCAATTCCTTATTTCAAGTTAATCTTCTGAAAGAAATTATCAGTATAGACCAAGAGCCAGTGACCAATTTTCATATGTCATTTCATAACTCACCAAAATTTACTTGTTTAATATTCAATATCTGCTCGAAAATAAAAACCACGTCTGCCAGCCCATAATGGCCGGAGTAGACTACCATAAGCGCTCAAAGAGGCCAGAAAATTAGGTTCAACTATGTCATAGTATCACACACAAAACTTTCAGGAATTGTTATTGATAATATATTGAATCTATAAAAAATAATGACAGAACTTTTTCGTTCCTCCTAAGTGTTGGCAGAACTCTTTGAAAATTCATTAAGAACAGCTGTACTTAGGTGTGTCATTTCAGGACGCTTGAAATTTACAGGAAATAAAGAAAATGTGTCTAGAAAGCGAATTATAATCATGACAGAAATGTTTCACAACACGAACCATCTGCCAGAACGAGAAATGTTGCCGCGCGAATGCGAGCGAAATGAGCTTATTCATATTTGTCAGTCAGACCTAGAGCGCATATTGGGCATTTACGAGACTCATCAAAAGTTGATAGGAAGCTGAAATTCTTTTATGAAATTAAAGAATTTATTTTCAGTTTAATTTACCTGATCCGATGATAAGGGTATTCGCTATGTACTCGTAATACTAAAGTTCACTGTGAAAGTCTTATACTCTCTTTTACTACTCTTAGTGTACCCAACTTTTGGGGTTTTAAATGCCCTGATGGTTTATTTTTTACCCCTTAATGTGGCTGAGATCTTATACTTCTTTGAATGTTTCGTAAGTCACACAGGTATACTCAAGACCTCCTCAATCCATTCTAAAAATTCTTGAGGAAACAAATTTTGAGGATGCGTAGGAAGAGCATATTTTTTGAATAGTTTATTACTAAATAAATTGTTGTAATGTTAAAAATAAACACCTTTAATTCCTTTAATTGACAATAATACATGCCCAATATGCGCTCTAGGTCTGACTTGCAAATATAAATAAGCTCATTTCGCTCGCATTTGCGCGGCAACATTTCTCGTACCGGCAGATGGTTCGTGATGTAAAAAATTTCTGTCGTGATTATAATTCGCTTTCTAGACACATTTTCTTTATTTCGTGTAAATTTCAAGCGTACTGAAATGACATACCTAAGTACAGCTGTTCTTAATGAATTTTCAAAGAGTTCTGCCAACACTTAGGAGGGACGAAAAGGTTCTGTCATTATTTTTTATAGACTCAATATATTATCAATAACAATTCCTGAAAGTTTTCTGTGTGATACTATGACATAGTTGAACCTAATTTTCTGGCCTCTTTGAGCGCTTATGGTAGTCTACTCCGGCCATTATGGGCTGGCAGAAATGGTTTTTATTTTCGAGCAGATATTGAATATTAAACAAGTAAATTTTGGTGAGTTATGAAATGACGTTTGAAAATTGGTCACGGGCTCTTCCTTTCGTAGATTCCCTTTTAATCGGAAGTTGAACTATTTTCATGGGTCTTTCTGTTGAAATAAAACAGAAGCATGGGTTGGCTCATTTTCTTCTATTTTTGAAAGAAAAGAAATTGACTGTCGGAATGAAATCGATTAAAATTATTGCAACAAGAACTCTAATCCTTTCTGAGTTCACCCACAAAATTTCAGTTCTCAAAGTGAAACCGTTTTCGAAATCAACTTGAAATAAAAACACACTGTAGTGTGTTTTGTTGGCATACTTTACGTGTATTGCAGAAAAGGGGCATTAAGCAAATTTATGGTCAAAGTATTCGATGCTGAAGACAACATTGATATAAGCAGATAAAACAAACAGTTGATCGAAAAATGGAAAAAGAAAATGTGGAAGAGTTCATGGCGAATGCTCCTAATAGTATTTTGTTGATGTCTAAGGTAAAAATAAAACTCAATTGAATCGTTAATCCAACTTATTCTCATGAAAAAAATGTAAACTATTCAGAATTTCACAACATGTCCTATTCCATCCATGAATTTTTCGAAAACTTCTATAGGGAGCATAAATATTAATATATAGAAATGAACACAGAAATTTGAATTATGTCAAATTTGTCTATTACGCAACATAAAAATATTTTTGAATCCAGAGTTTATTTTCAATTCATGATGAGGTCGACGGAAAAATCTTGTAATCCACTCGTTTATTAATCTAGCGATTAATGGTCTCAGACATTAACGCGCTCGCTCCGCTCACGCGTTAAAATATTTCGACCATTAATCTCTGTCATTAATAAACTAGTTGATTAAATAACTATTAGGTACAGCGATTTTTTCGAAGATAACATACTTTTAAAAACTATTGAATACGATATCCCTAACTCTTGTGGAGAATTATATTTCTGTTTGTTTGGACTTTCAAATCCTTGTACATTCATTGATCGCAAGATAATATTGATAGGGAGAGTTCTAAAACACTCTTAGAGTATTATGAAAAAGACCTTGAGGAGGGAATTATTAGCGAAGCAAGCATCTCATCAATTCAAGGAATATCTTGAACTCTTGAAACCAAAAAAAAAACTAGTTGTTTAAAGATGTTGAAAATAAAATATGATAAGGGAATGATAGAAGTATACTCCAATTTATATATTGCTCTAAAGTTATTTGTACCTAACGGTACATATCACAAGTTGTGAAGTACAGCGCTCATTTTCCAAACTGTCTTTGATGAAAAATAAATATAGAACTGTTATGACAGAAAATAGATTGCAGTTTTTAGGAATACTTTCTATCGAAAGTGATATAACGAGCAGTCCCGATTATAATTCTGAAATAAAAGAATTTGCTGATATTAAAATAAGAAAAAAACAATTTTTTTAGTGCAATTTCATTTTGTAGGTAACGGATTTGCAGCCTTACGATACTTGTATCTTTTGTGATTATTTTATTTATTCCTTAATTTCGATGCCGCAATAAAAAATTGGCAGATATGATATTCTAGAGATATTTTATATTTTAATTTTTGTGGTATTTTTCCCTTTTTTAAGATTTTTATTCATCTTTTATATTTTGTTTTGATATACATACCTTGTATTTTATTAATAAACTTTATATTTTGTTTTTAAAGTGAGTTTTAATTAAAAAATTCTTTCGAAAAAAATCAAAAATATTTCAAAGGGGCCCCAGAAGCTATGAAGCGTAGGGCCCTTGAAATCGTAAATCCGCCACTGAGGAGAATACAACGAGAGGCCCGCAAAACTGTAATGGAAGAACGAAGAAGAATGTGGGATCAAAAATGTGCAGAAATCAATACATATATTGGAGGACGTAGATGCACCGAAGTTTGGAATTTCATACGACAAATTAAAGCACCAACCAGAAATAATATTAAAATCACTACGATCAGTTTGAATAAGTGGAAAGAATATTACACTAAATTGTTCACAGTAGACAGGTGCCCTTTGGAAGACAACAATATAACAAACATAAACATTGAAGGAGAACCAATAACTATAACCACAGAAGAAGTTGATAAAAAAGTGAAGATGCTCAAAAATAGAAAATCACCAGGTCCGGGAGATATATACAACGAACTCGTCAAATATGGCACAACAAAATTATTCCTAATGATAGCACAACTATTCAGCTTGTGTATTAATGGTCATCCGGTTCCTGAAGAATTATAGGGCATTCTCAGTTACTAGCACGTTCAGTAGGCTGTATGGACGCATAATAAAGGATCGAATAGAGGAAGAATATCAAAGTTGTGAATCCGAAGAACAAAATGGTTTCAGAGCGGGACGCTCGTGTACAGAGAACACCTTTACAATCAAACAATTAATTGAAAAACAGGAAAAAATATCCAAAGAAACACATCTTCTATTTGTCGACCTGGCCAAAGCATATGACAATGTTCCTATCAGAAGACTATGGGAAGCTATGCGACAAACACGTATTCAGCGGTACAGAGTTTGTATGAAGATATGACATCAAGAATGAAAATAGGGAATTCGTTGTCACAGAAATTTGAAATCACCAAAGGATTACGCCAAGGGTGTTGTAAATCGCCAATACTTTTTAAATTATTCGTTGAGCAGGCTTTAAAAATGTGGTAGAATGGGGTTCGAATTGGAAAATTCAACATTATACACACTCCAGTTCGCTGACGATCAAGTTGTTATTGCGCAGTCGAAGGAAGATTTAGAATACATGACCCGGAAGTTATTGGAAGTATATGAACAATGGGGATTAACTGTCAATGTGGATAAAACTAAATATATACTACATTCACATTTATAAAGTATACCGGTTGGCCATGGAATTTTGACACATTTCACTCTGTATAATTTGAAAATGTTAGGTTATAGTCATTTTTCTGTCAGATGATTGAGCAATGTTGCCCTTTCTTCATAAGGGCCGTAGTAATTACGTATTTATCGAAATGTTTATTTACTTTGGGAAAATAATGAATTCGAGAAAATATGTGAATTCAATAATTCCAAAGACCTGGCGAATGTTGAGGAAACTTTTTTCTCTGATAATACTGGGAATATTTCACGTATATTAACATGGTTGGAAGATTCCGTTATGCTATTTTCTCGTACGGAAGACAAGAATCGAGTGTTGAAACTTTACTGAAAAATAATGGACAGAATAGTCCGTTACTTTGTGATAGTTTATTCGAAAAGGGAACAAAAGTACAATGGAATGAAATAAGATATATACAGTATAATTCATAATGTAATTCCTTTACATAATTTCAATGGCATGATAAGTAATTTTTTAACAACTATTCAATTAGTAATTTTTCAAGAGAATTGTTCATACTCTTGTCCAATTAGAATAACTTCACTAATATAAATGAGATTGAACACATGGAAGAGTTCAGGTGAAAACTTCTGATGTAAGCAGTAATATTAAATTCAAAAAAGTCTACTTATGAATACAATCATTAAAAAAGAGAGAGAGAGAGATTGTTCTTTATTGACTGAAAACAGACAATGAGCCATTGACCTACGGTCCTTCAGCTCTTTAGATTTTTCTTCAAACTACCATATAATGATTGGATACAAAAACTTGAGAAAACGGCAACACAATAAAGAAATTGGTTTTGAATATATAAAACTTCCATAATTTTCAATCACAAAACATTATTTTCTAACATCGTTACGTGTATATTTTTTTTTGAGAAAGAGCATTAGGTTATTTGATGCATCAAACATTATACCATGCTCAAAGCAATTACAGTATAAGCCAAACAAATTCGAACAGGACACCATACATTTTTTACTATGATACAAGAGCACAAAGATAAAAACCTCTGTATAGTATAGAGATTCTGTATTTTTTTTCAAAGAATCGGCTGACATATTTATAACGGACAGAATCTTCTTCAGGAACAAAATTTCATCTTTCTTTTGGATTAAGACTGACAAAATATCTTGAAATCTGCAACACAAAGGAGATAGAAAATCATCAGGAAATAATAAATAATACCTACATTTGGTCCTTGACAACAAAGGTCTTCCGATCATATCTGGTCCTCCAAGCAATTATTTTTCAGATCCTCAGGTTTACGAAGAACGCTTCATGTCCCTTAAAATGAGAAATTATTTCCCAAAGTTTCCTAATTGGTTATTTTTCTATCTAGGCGATTTGCAGCAACTTCCTCTTCCATAATATAGACTTTTTTTCATTTTGTTTGATTCAGTTGAACCTTCTTGATCGTAGAAAATCTTCGATACAGTACTAGTTGAATAAGGATGGGATTCGACATTTTTGCAATACTAGAAAACCTCAATGTTAGGTCTCTCACACTGCAATACTGCATAGATGCATAGAAGGTTCTGTTGAAAAAGGAAGCTCTATCGCTTAGGAGATCAGATGTTCTACACTAGTGATCTTTCTTTCGGAGTTGTTGAAGCTCCATCCATTTTGAATTTCCCCATTTTAAGTTGAAGAGACGAGAAAGAATTTCCTCTACATATTATTCCATATCCATTAGATCATTGTTTGAGTCAGAGTCATCCTCAGAAAATTTTGAATCTGAATCAGATTCCCCCAATGAAATAATGAATGGAGGAAGATTACCCATGTGTTTCGTCCAGTCCTCTGTGATAAGTCTTTCACAATGTAGATAAAAATTTTGCCACATATCTGATGTACATTTTGAAAGAGCCTGACTCCATAAATTCAACACTCTATCCTTTGTATAGGGATTTGAATTTATGTTTTTGTTATAGAAGTTCTTACAAAACGCCCATGCCATTTCAATAGGATTGTACTGACAATAGTATGGGGGTAATCTAAGAACCTCATGTCCATGCTCCTTCGAAAGGTCATCAACTACATATCGTCTCTGTCTGTCAGTTCGATGAGGTAATATCAAATTCCAAAGTTGCTTCTTGGTAAAATTTTGATTAAAATCAATCTTGTTTTTAATCAACCAATCCTGCATCTCACTTTTTTTGCTGGAAAATGTGGGTGGTTTATACAATTGAACTGAATGATATGGTGCATTGTCCATTACCACCACACATTCACAGGAATCTTAGCTAAAGATGGAATTAGTTGATTAATAACCCAATTTTGAAAAATGTCACTAGTCATTGTCTTGTGATAGTCACGGTCATTGTTTTTTGAATCTAAAATGAAATCACATCCCTCTAAAAACCCAAAATTACTTCCTGCATGTAGAACCGTGAAACGTTTTCCTTCTGACTTAATTTTGGATGGATTGCTCATCATATCAGATTCATGTGTCCAGCGACGAACTGATGTACCGTTTTGATTAATCCAAGTTTCATCTAGAAACACAAATCTGATATTTTCATCTGGAGATTTATATTGTGAAAATTTGCGCAGGAAAGTAATTTTGGCTGCAACAACATGTTTTTGTTCACATAAAATTTTGCGTTCATTTACCCTTTTGTATTTGTAACCCATTGATTTTATAATTTTGAAAAGTGATGTCCGTCCTCCGTTATATTCCAAATGTTCCTTTGCGAAAGTGAATCAATCGAAAAGTGTTCATTTTTCAAATTATAATTCCAAATTTGTCGTTGCAGATCTTTTTTCAAAATAAAGTCTTCCCTCAGTGTCTTTTTGGGTGCCCCAATAGAAGGAAATTCTTTGTCATCTCTTTCACTTAAAATCCTCCTAATTGTGTTTATGTGCAGCTAAAAAATAAATATCTATTCATATAAAATGTAAAACCTTGGTTTTCACTCACATACGTCGAAAATGTTGGATACCTGGTGTTGAACTGTCGATTCTAAATTATCAGTGTTACTTTTAGAATGCGCAGATTTTAATTCCAATAGCACTTCCTGATAGTTTGCCTCTACTTTTTCGAAACTACCTTCGGAATTCTTGATTTTCAGGCTTGATAATTAATAATTAATATTTAATAATGATAAATAAACATCGGCAACCTCTCTGAAATTTATTCATTGACGTAATGTCATTTAGAAGTGCCAACCTGCGATTTTTTCGGGTAAAAAAACTTGATAAACCTAAAACTTGGCCAACCGCGATGCTTTATGAAAGTGAATGGAGTATATGTGTATTGGAAAAGTTTTTTTTTTAATGCAAAAAAAACCGCTTAATTGATATTCCCCTTTTAAAAATTTTGAACCTGAAAATGAAACAACAATAGAAAAATGTAATAATTTCAAATATTTAAGGATTTACGTTCAGTTCCGACGGAAAAGATACCAGAGAAATTAAAAACAGGATAACACAAAGCAGAAAAATTATAGGTGCACTGAATGGAGTTTTATGGTCGGAAAATATATCGAAGGGAAGGAAGAAAAACATATATGACATTATGACATAATGATCAAAAGCGATTAACATATAACTCTGAAATATGGACAATGACTGAAAGAGACAAAAAGAAGATAATGGCCACGGAAATGGATGCCTTGCGAAGATCGGCAAGAATATCAAGACTAGAACGGAGAACAAACGACTACGTTAGAGAAGTTATGGAAAAAGGCACCACTATAATAGAAAAACTAGAGCGGAAACAACTTAAATGGTATTGACATGTTTGCAGGATGAATGATAATAGACTACCACGACAAATACTGGCCTGGTCAGCCCGGGGACGAAGAAGAAGAGGAAGACCAAGGAAAAATTGGTTACAGGACATTAGGAAGGCCATGCGTGACAGGAACCTATCAGAGAATGACTGCCAAGATAGAAGGGAATGGAAGTTGGGGATCGTAAGGCGACGTCAGACGCTGTAAAACGATTATATAAAAAAAATATATCGATCGCGGCCATATGGTTGAGATGAAGGGGGAAATTTCAGCAAACGCTCAATATTTCTTGCCGCATCACGGCTTATTAAAGCGAAACTCTGCTGGTGCTAAATTGAGAACCGTTTTCAAGGGTTCTGCTTAGGCTGCCAATGGCCTTTCAATAAATGACACGCTTCATTTTGGAAGGAATTTGCTACCTAATTTGACGGAGTTAATTCTCCGTTGGAGAAAATATACCTAAGTATGTATTTGTATCAGATGTAAAACAAATGTTTCGACAAATTCGAATTCATTCTGATGACCAACCCTTTCAAGCAAGTCATTGGAGGTTCAATCCTAATGAACCTGTCAAAAAATGATATCTTCAGACAGTTACATATGGAATGGTTTCCAGTCCATATTTGGCTGTTAGAGTAACACATCAGTTGGCATCGGATGAAGAAAAGAGATATCCTCTAGGAGCTGATATCTTGAAGAATGAAACTTATATGGATGACAACCTCTCAGGAGGTCATACATCTGAGGAATTATATAATAAAATATGCCAGTTAAAAGATATTTGTAGGGAGGGTGGTTCATCTTTGCATAAGTGGCTTTCAAATAACCATGAACTGTTACAGTCAATTCCAGAAGCTGATCGTGCCATTCCCCACCGCTTTGAATTAATTGAATTCGACACAGATGCTACCTTCAGTGTATTGGGTTTAAGTTGGAACCCAATTCTTGTTCAAAGTCGAGAATGAATTGGACAATTGCAGTTCTGTTTCACAAAAAGAAAAATCCTCTCCAAGATAGGGAAATTATTTGATGCACTGGGGTGGCTTGCTCCAGCCCTTATAACTGCAAAAATATTTATGCAACAACTTTGGATCAAAAGAATTGGTTGGGATGAAGAATTGGATTCCGAGTTGGTGGAACAGTGGTTACATTGGTATAGTCAACTCAGCAACCTCAATAATATTGAAATAAGTCGCTGGTTAGGCCCAGGCAACACACAGATATCCCAGAGAAATCCCTGCGATTTCTTTTCAGGAAGTTATGACGCCTTTTGTGACTTCTTTGGGAGGTCGCTGGGAGCTCTATATCTCCTCCAAATGTCCGCCACAAAAGAGTTCCCAGAGAGCTCTTGACGATATCCTACGTGGATATTCTCAAACAAGCCACACGGAGAGTTCGCATACACCTCCCGCATTTTCAGTAACAGCAGACGCGCTAGATCATCAGCGGTGCTTCGGCTTTTTTCGGCTTTTCAGTAATGGGCGATAGAGTACGCGCTCATTTGACTACACAGTAGACGCACATGCATTTTAATCTTAGACAAAGTCTAAGATTTTAATAAATGAAGAATGAAGATGAAGCAAGTGGTTCCGCGCGTATACTTTAAATGTCTCCACGACAAAGGAACTCGATGATTTAATGGAAGATTGGAAAACATTTTCTAATGAAATCCTGACACATCTTGAAAATAATCCAATAGAATTTTATCCTGCAATTTCCACTTCCCTAAAAAATCGAGAGAAGTGTGCTAAAAGTAACAACTCTCTTATATCAGGTTTGCATAATTCTTTGAAATACCACGAAACAAATCCAAAGCATGAGCGCCTGGGTATAAGAAAAGGAAAAATGACAAGTGCGCAGCCAACAAGTGCAGCTTGAAGAAAATCGGCAATGGTTGGCAAAAAACATTCCTCAGCTGGTAGAAAAGTGAAAAGCTTACTTAAAAAAAAAGGCTGAAGCACCTCATTCTCTACAAGAATATTATGTCAATATGAATATAGGCTTAGGACAAAATAAGTTTAAAAAATGATCCGTTTTTTACGTTGATTTTTCATTTTTTCAAGGTTATTTTGTAATAATTTATTAATCATTAAATCATAATATGTATTCTATTGTTTCTAAATGTTTTATAAATAAATTAAAAACGAAAACAAAGTCGTTATTTGCTAAGCTAAAATAAATAATTTTTTTTTTAAATCAGTGTCTCATTTACTTGAAAGTTAACTCAAGGTGAGAAACGGCAGACGTTCTAGAGCTAGATCGTCTGCTGTTACTGTCGTCGCCGAATGCTATTCGAAAACATAGCGCGTCTGCTGTTACTGAAAATGCCTCCCGCGGCGAGGACTTTGAGAACTTCTCATTAACCTCCGCATTGCGAGATTTATAAGATATTCTCGAACAGTTCACATTGCGAGATGTATAAGAAGTTCCTATACAGGTCGTATTGTGAGATGTATAAGAAGTTTCTGCAGATGCCGCTTTGCACAGGTAAATTGCGAAACGTGAATGAAACATCGAAAACTAAGTCAGATTAGTCCTATTCCTATGATGAGAATCAGTATATCAGCTACATTATTGAATTGAATTACACAACAAACAGTGTTAAAAGTTATTCATTATTTTCGGCTGCATCAGAAGGTAAACTAAAACAAGCGAATAACTCCTTCAATCTTTATTATCAACAAAAAAATTTAAAACAAAAATTTTCAAAACATTATATTTCTTTCTTCCTCTGGGAACAATGTCTCAGCCAATCTTGAAAAAAGACTCCACTGTTGTCCTCCACGTATGCAGTGTTGCCACCCTCCGTACCTACAAGTTCGGAAAAAATCGGTAGATTTCGGTAGATTTTTGGAAAAAATACGTTTTCACATATCTCTTGTATTATTCAAGTTGAAATACCATTTAACCGAGAATTGGGCAAGAAGGTTATTTTACGAATGAAGCAAAATGAAAAATAGATGTTTATTCACATTATTAATGTTCGAAAAACTAATCTTTCGAACAAAAAATGAGATTCTAACAAAATAAATAGGTATTCAAAAAATTAACACCTATTGAAACCAGCAAATATGCTGAAAATAAACGCATGTACATCAAATTGCTTGAAATAAATATAGATTCGTCAACGTATAACTCAACTGATGTTTCAAATTATGGTATGCTTAGGAAATCTTCAAAATACTATCGTAAGAGTCATGATTTCCAAGAATATCAGAACATACATTCACACCATCAAATTTCGGTAGATTTATGTGCTTTTTCGTTAGATCGGTAGATTGAGAAGAAAATCGGTATAAGTGGTAACACTTTTGTAAGGTCAGTGGTTCATACATTAATCAAAACGTGAATAAACATTACATCAAGTTCTTTTGGAGCACAAATTGAACAAAGAGGAATTCAACAACAACATTTCAATGCCCATTCATATATCAGCTTGAAACAAAATGAGATATATTTAATTCCAAACAGTTCCGTGAAAATGTCGAATCATCACAATTCTCATGGAAGTGTTTTGTTTTATTACTACTGGAATTGCAATAATGGTTTCCACAGGAACTTGTAAACCATTCCTATTAAGAATTGTCAATAATTTATTAGCTTGGATTTTGGAAATATTCGACTCTACCAACCATTCTTGTACAATCTGTTGTGAAGTTATTACACTCATCCATATTCTTGATAGAAATAATTATCCTGATCACCAATATACCAAGTAGAAAATCGTTTAATGTAAATTAATCAATTCCGTTATTGGTGGTTGAATTACTCGGATAACATAAATGGCGGTAAGAATGATGGTTACGGGATATGTCCTAATAGGTGAGAAAACACCAGAATATAATGAAAATAACACCTACTTGGAGCTCAAATATCCTCATCGAAATTTCACACAATAACGAACCTCGCGCAGCACAGTAACACCGATAAACACAAATAACTAATCTTAAGACGCTAGGGTGTCAAGTTCTATTTGCTCCGACTAGTTCACTATTCGTTGAGAGTAGGGGGGGTCTCAAATGACAAAATTAGGATTAATAAAAAAAAATATTAGTAACTCAAAATTATTTGGGCGCCAGGTAGTTTTATTTCAATATTTGGCTTTCATTCATAATAGAGAAAAACTACCAAAAGAAAAGATAATAATTATCGGTTGGTGAATGAAAGCAGAAATAGATTTTATAACAAATATATTCATTCAATTCAGTTCGAAATGAACAATTCTATTCAGGGGTTAGGGATGAAGGCCGGCTTTCATTTACAAGTTCAGTTCAATAGTTGGAAACAAACAGGTCAAGTAATATCAAGGTCATCAAAGTTCACTAATTTCTCGTAGACAGGTAATAATAATTCGATTGATATATTTCACTAAATGTATATGGTTCGGGTGTTAATTAAATGGTAAGTATTCCTAAAATTTTGGTGACTGAAAATTTCGATAAAGTCTGGAGAGAATGTAAATAAAGTTCTACTCATCCAGAATGGTTCCGCCCTGAAGAGGCCTCAATGTCACTTCCAAGTTCCAAGGGATGGTTCCTCAGACGAAGAGTAAGGGCTGTTCAAGATCGTGGAAGTGGCCGAGTTCTCGGGGATGTTCAAAGGTGGTTGTTGTTAACCCCTGGCGTTTTTACATCAACCAAACAGCCAATTAGTCGAATGTGAATCCAAAATACGCCTCTATACTCTACGATACTATTCTATACCCAAAAAGCCTAAAATTCAATTAAGTTGTTGAATGAATTTGAAAATAAATTATTGACATCTTTCACAACGTTACCTAGGATGGTGGTCGGCTTTTTTTTAACGTTCTTCCTCAGTGACTATCAAATCCCGTTTTATACGGAAATTCTGTTCGACTTCCAAAAATCCAACAAATCGACAGAATTCAATGAAGTAATTATCCAAAATATCCGACAATATCGAGTGAATTTATTTCACAAATTTGGAATTTACACTTCGTAACACTCGGAAGAAAATCTTAAATCGCAATGAGAATTTATTGATATCATATGGCGTTGGAAGTAAGAACCACTTTTTATTCGAACATAGCTCAGGTTTTGTTGTCTGCCTAATACCCGTAATTTTAGGGGAATTCGAATCCTTCGAGAATTCGAAAATATTCTGACCGTTACAACTCCCCCCCTTCCTGGAAGACGGTTTACCCGTCCTCAAAATGGGTATCCGTTGCGTCATCGGGGTAGGACTTGAGATCTTGTACATGCCAAATTCCTTTACTATCACCCCTATCATCAACCAAGTCATAACAGTTGTTTCCAACCTTTCTACCGACAATATAGGGACCCACAAATTTCGGCTCCAATTTTGCTGTCACATAGTTCGCAGCATTTGATAAAACTTTATTCCTTTTCAGGACTTTTTGGCCAATTCGAAAGTCAAGAGGTCGATGTCTCAAGTTATAATATTTTCGATTGCGATCATTCGCCTTAAGAATTCTTGTTCTAACTTTTTCGAAAAGTTTCTTGAATTCTAGACTTCGTTTTTGTGGATCGGCCTGTACATGGTCATCGTCTTCGACAAATCGCGCCCTGAATTGATTACCTGAGTAACAATACTCCCTTCCAAAATTCAAGAAGAAAGGGGTGAAACCAGTCGTTTCATGTCGCGATGTCCGAATAGCACAACCAATAGCAGCTAGATTATCAGGCCACTTTCGCTGATTTCCCTCAATGTACGATGCAATCATCGTTTTAACAACTCTATTTGTACGTTCCGTATGATTAGCCTGTGGGTGATATCTGGCAGTGAAGAACAAATTAACAGAGTATGACTTACAGAGATCTTGAAATTTTCTGCTTCTCATTTGAACACCATTATCACAATTCAAATGTTGCGGGACCCCATAAACCAAAAATAGCTCCTCCTCAACTATTCTACAGAGTGCTTGTGCTGTTGCAGAACGAAGTGGAAACAAGAGGACATATTTTGTAAAATAGCCGATTATCGCCAAAACATATTTATAACCCTTTGTGGAAGTAGGATAGGGCCCACTAAAATCAAGACTCACCAATTGCCAAGGCGAAACAATTTCCGGTCTGTCGCCCATAAGACCAGCAGGACGAGTTTGTAGCGGTTTGTGATTAGCACAGACCTTACATTTTCCCACATAAGCCTTCACATCAGCTCTCATTTTTGGCCAAGTATAGAGAGCATATATTCTCCAATAGGTTTTATAGATACCAGCATGACCAGCACGAGGATCATCATGAAATCTAGCAAGAATTCGTTTCCGAAAATCTTTAGGCACGACCAATTTCCACGAACTTTGGCCAACTGGTGATCCAGGCTCAGATTTCACAAACTTGTAAAGGTTTTCGGATTGTAATCTCCACAATGGAAACTTTAGTGGGTGCTCAACAACACTCTTCCTCATTTTCATGTACCACCTATCAGACGAGCCGGAGAAGTCGAAAAGATCCCCCATTTCCACAACAGAATCAACCATAGGAACGGACCGAGACAGAAAGTCTGGAACAACATGATCTTTTCCTTTCCTGTGTACGATTTCATAATCGAAAGGTTGTAAACGCAGTGCCCACCTACCGAGTCGACCTGTAGGATCCTTCAATCGATCAAGCCAGAGAAGCGAATAATGATCCGTAACAATGGTGAAATGTGTACCTTCCAAGTCGTGTCTCAGCTTCTCTAGAGCCCATATCACAGCTAAGCATTCTCTTTCTGTAGTAGTATAACGCTGTTCTTGTTTCGTTAGAGATCTAGACAGGAAACAAATGACCTTCTCTCCGTCGTCAAAGTTCTGACTAAGTACAGCTCCAAGCCCATACGCCGAAGCATCTGTCTGAAGAACAAAGGGTCGTTCAAAATCTGGACATGTCAAAACTGGAGACGAAACTAAATGTTGTTTTATAATATTAAAAGAACTCTCACATTCATGACACCACACAAATTTGACTCCCTTCTTCGTCAATTTAGTGAGTGGAGCGATTTTAGTAGAAAACTGCGGTACAAAACGACGATACCATGATGCCATACCTATAAAACGCCTAACTTCAGATACGTTCTTTGGACTTGGTATGTTCAATATAGAACTCACCTTTTCAGGATCTACCCTCAATCCACGACCGTCAACAATATACCCCAGATAAAGTAACTCAGAACGACAAAATTGACATTTCTCACGAGACAATGTGAGACCCGCAGCTATGAGGCGATCAAGGACCAAACTCAATATTTCCAAATGTTTTTCGAATGTTGCAGAGACGATAATAATGTCATCGAGATAAGCAAAAACGTACGGCTCTAAATCTGCTCCGAGTACACGATCCAGGAGGCGTTGCCATCTTGCAGGGGCATTGGTCAGACCAAAAGCCATTCTTTTGAATTGGAACAAACCACGACCGGGGATAGTAAATGCAGTCTTTTCCCTGCTTGATTCTGCAATACCGATTTGCCAATATGCGCTTCTTATATCTAATGAACTAACATATCTAGCATCACGAAGTCTATCAAGAATAGCTGATACATAAGGAATTGGGTATGCGTCCTTTTTAGTCTTTGAATTGAGAACACGATAGTCCACACAAAATCTATACGTTCCATCCTTCTTCGGAACCAAAATGACTGGTGAGGACCAAGGACTAGTTGAAGGTTCCACAACTCCCAATTCCAACATCTTCTCAAGTTCAGAGTCAATAATCTTCTGTTTATATGGTGAAACAGGGTAATAGCGTTGTTTAACAGGCGGAGAGTCGCATATGATTTCATGTTCAATCATTGTGGTAAAGCCCAGTCCAGTTCCCATCCGATCGAATTTCTCCTTCAATAGGTTGTCGAGTTCCCGTCGTTGTTCAGTCAACAACTCATCCCTGTTCTTGATACTACAAATATCGGAAACAGGAGGAGCATCTGCAAAATGCCATACATCCCTTTTTAAATCCGGAACAATATCCATTTTCACCCAAAAATCACGCCCCAAAATCAACTCATGCGAAATGTCCGGTATCACCAAGATATTCAACAAAATTAATTTGTCCATTAACTTTATAGGAGCCAACAAGGAACCGATACTTCGACATTTCTGCCCATTGGCAACCGAACACAAAGTACCCTCAGACGAACTTAGACAAAGACCTAAATTACGAAATTTCTCATAGCCACTGAGGCCAACAACTGAACATGATGCACCAGAATCCAACAAACCTAGCATTTTCTGACCCATTACAGATACCTCCAAGTATGGTCTCTGGTCACCATCCGCATGTGCGATAATATAATCAAGTAATACCAAGTTAGTACATTCGGTTGTTTCTGAACTGGTCGATTTCCGAAGGCTAGAAGGTTGGTCACGACCATTAGACACCTTCTTACCTAGTTTTCCGACTTCCTACAGTTAGGACAGTTCTTTACAGACACCCCTGGTCTATTACATTTGAAGCACCTCAATTCACGAGGCTCCGGACAGTCTCTAAACAAATGTCCAGATTTCCTACAATTCCAACAATTCAAACCAGTATTAGGAGGTGAGAGGGAGGCATTGTCTACGGCATGAACACCATGAACCTGATTTCGCGATCCTCTCGTTGGTGTCGCTGAATTTGGAATAGTAAAACGCTGCACCCGTGAATCTACGTTTTCTGCCATTCGGCTAAGTTTGGCTAGCTCGTCTACAGAGCCGATAGAATGCAAGGCAAGAGCTCTCTGGTATTTTGGTGACAAATTCCGTAAGATCATTTCCACGCGATCCTTCTCAGTTGGCGGTTTGGAAAGCCTATTAAAAAGATTTTCCATAGAAGCAATAAACAAAGCAACTTTTTCATATTCCCCTTGTCTCTTTGTGCGAATCCGTTCCCACAAGAGAAATTCAAAATCGTGTGGTCGAAAAACTTCCCGTAGACCAGACACAAGGTCATCCCAGCATCCCAGCTTGGGCCTGACTGATCTCAGCCAATTAGCTGCATCTCCATGAAACAGGTCAAAAGATGACTGGAACAACAGCTGCTTTGTAACCCCTCTTGAAATCCTGCGATCCTCAACACTCTGCAAAAAGTCATCCACATCACCAGTTCCATCATAACGCAGATTTCATTTCCATATGGGTTCACCGAAAGTATTGACCACAGGAGGGTCTACTAGACCACATCTGTTATCTCCCGGGTCTTGTTCCGAAGCTTGAGTGGTATCAAACCTCAAATTCCGAAGCTTGTTAGCAAGTGAACTCGCGTCAAAATTAACCCCCGAAAACGAACGGTTAGGAATAGGATGAACCTGAGGCTCATCCATATCAATGAGAGTGGATCTACGCACCAGATTGGGGACTGAACGCTGAGTTACACCCGGTGTACAGTTACGAGCTGATCTGACTTCAGAGGCTCTCATGGTTTCTTGCCTATTGCTATTAGATTCCGGCACAGTTTTCCGAAAAACAGTCGGAGCTGCACAAGCTAACATATTTTCCAATTCATCGATTGGTCTATCGAGCAAGGATTCTTCAGAATCATCAACACAAGAAGAAGTCGTATGAAATGATTTATCGACTACCTTTTCTAATAGAACATCTGTCAACACACGATATTTTTCAAGGCATTGCAGTTTATTTTGTTGTTGTTCATCATTCTTTATGATCAATCTCCGAAGCCGTCCCCTAACATGTGTTAATCGAGAACTTAATCGGTCATACTCATTTGATATGTTTTCAAAATCAAAATCACGAATATCATCATCTAACTCGCCCAATTTCTTTGTACAAATTAGTAATTCCAAGTTACAGTCTAAATCTAAACTATTCATCAAATCAGTGATCTCGCAAGATTTTTCCTTGCGGATCAAGGTTCTTAACAATGTTCTATTTTCAGCCACCGTTGATTTAGGAACTTTACCCCTTATCTGTATCTCGTACCTGAGTTCATCACTCAACAGCCTATTTATGTTCATCTCCATTTAAAAAAAAAGAAGATATATTTCAAAAATATGACAAAAAAAAGCAAAGGAACAACAAGGAGGCCCCACGTTGGGCGCCAAAAATTTATGACGCTAGGGTGTCAAGTTCTATTTGCTCCGACTAGTTCACTATTCGTTGAGAGTAGGGGGGGTCTCAAATGACAAAATTAGGATTAATAAAAAAAAATATTAGTAACTCAAAATTATTTGGGCGCCAGGTAGTTTTATTTCAATATTTGGCTTTCATTCATAATAGAGAAAAACTACCAAAAGAAAAGATAATAATTATCGGTTGGTGAATGAAAGCAGAAATAGATTTTATAACAAATATATTCATTCAATTCAGTTCGAAATGAACAATTCTATTCAGGGAGTTAGGGATGAAGGCCGGCTTTCATTTACAAGTTCAGTTCAATAGTTGGAAACAAACAGGTCAAGTAATATCAAGGTCATCAAAGTTCACTAATTTCTCGTAGACAGGTAATAATAATTCGATTGATATATTTCACTAAATGTATATGGTTCGGGTGTTAATTAAATGGTAAGTATTCCTAAAATTTTGGTGACTGAAAATTTCGATAAAGTCTGGAGAGAATGTAAATAAAGTTCTACTCATCCAGAATGGTTCCGCCCTGAAGAGGCCTCAATGTCACTTCCAAGTTCCAAGGGATGGTTCCTCAGACGAAGAGTAAGGGCTGTTCAAGATCGTGGAAGTGGCCGAGTTCTCGGGGATGTTCAAAGGTGGTTGTTGTTAACCCCTGGCGTTTTTACATCAACCAAACAGCCAATTAGTCGAATGTGAATCCAAAATACGCCTTTATACTCTACGATACTATTCTATACCCAAAAAGCCTAAAATTCAATTAAGTTGTTGAATGAATTTGAAAATAAATTATTGACATCTTTCACAACGTTACCTAGGATGGTGGTCGGCTTTTTTTTAACGTTCTTCCTCAGTGACTATCAAATCCCGTTTTATACGGAAATTCTGTTCGACTTCCAAAAATCCAACAAATCGACAGAATTCAATGAAGTAATTATCCAAAATATCCGACAATATCGAGTGAATTTATTTCACAAATTTGGAATTTACACTTCGTAACACTCGGAAGAAAATCTTAAATCGCAATGAGAATTTATTGATATCATATGGCGTTGGAAGTAAGAACCACTTTTTATTCGAACATAGCTCAGGTTTTGTTGTCTGCCTAATACCCGTAATTTTAGGGGAATTCGAATCCTTCGAGAATTCGAAAATATTCTGACCGTTACAATCTATCCACAAACCCCCTCTCGATGTCTTGCCGTCTTGGTAAACTCGCTGTTTATAGTGTTTGTTGGTACAAGTTCGATTTGAAAGACAAATAGCGCCTGCGTGAACAGTTTGACCTTGTCTAGCGCATAGGGCGCTCCAAGTTATCGCATGGAGTGGTCCCAAGGATATCGCATGGCCAGGTCTCCAAGATATCGCATGGGCACATCAGTGGGAAATTCGCTTAGTAACATCACATAGAGATCTCTGGGATCTCGCGGTAGGGACTCCTATAAAAGTCGCATTGTAACCTCTCAGAGATATCGCGGAGAAGTCTGTGTTGCCTGGGGGCTACAATCCTAATGCTAAGAAATTTGAATTGCACGGATTCGCAGATGTCGCGAAGTTAGCTTACGTTGCTGTTGTCTATCTCCGTATTATTCATGAAGGAAATGTAGTGATTACTGTTTTACAGGCAAAGACAAAAGTTTCACCAATAAAACCTTTGTTGACCATACCGCGATTGGAGCTAAGTGCTGGTGTGCAGTTAGCAAAGCTCGATAAAAAGTTGTCAGCTGCTAGCGATATAAAAGATATCAGTGTTTAGTTTGTGACACCCTGTATGCGATGGGTCCGCCGCATGTGTCCGCGATAATTAGGCAATCCAAACCACGTGGCGCCCTGCCTCCAGATAACCTATAAATTTTCTGACAGGTCGCTGGCTTGCAGTAAATATGAGGAATTTTATTATCTTATATGCATTTCATGAGTGAACGAGTGAGTTTTTATGATTTCTAATATCAAAAAGTATCCTGAAGTATCACTGACGAAGAAAATTTCACTCAATCATATGATTACAACTTTTAGTATTGGGAGCCCGAAGAGATTGAAGAGAAAGTATTGGAGAAGGAATATTAATCAGAGCTCTGTCCCTGTAACTTCTTTATCCCTTTATATGATATAAATTTCAATATTCATCAGTTTTACATTTTACATGAACTGAATACTGCTTATTTCAGTGTCTACGAAGACACATTCACTGTAGTTTCTTAACTTCGATATTGTCAAGTCTTGATGACTGCTGACCCAATTTCCTTTTGTTTCCTGATAAGTCACTTAATATGTGTATGATACACCAAGTTACACACACTGGGTGTTTCAAAATATTCAAGAAAATCCTCATAATTTGAACGACTTGCACATCCAACTTTGGCACACATTTATAGCATTTTTTATTGAAAATTCACTTAATTTAAATAATTTTCACTGATCTGATATTCCTAAGAGTAAGATTGACTAGAAATATCGAAAAAATTTCCACATAAAACAATTTTTCAAGCAAATAAACGCTTTTAATGTCTACATGAACAAAGCTAAACTTGGTTTGTTTGACCACCAGCTAACCTCAAAAAAATATTTGACAGGTCGTTGAATTCCCTAATATGGAAAACATGCTATGTTACTTCTAGAAGAGACAATTCAATTGCGCTTATACGAAATAAATAGTACAAGTTCTCGATTTCATTAAGGTATAGACAGCACAAATTTGTGGTCAGCTAATGTGGAAAAAATGTACCGTCAAATCCTGGTTAAGCCTGAGCAACGAATACTTCAGCTGATTTTGTGGCGCGATGATCCTGCTCAGATGATTAAGGTATTTCGTCTGAATACAGTAACCTATGGTACTGCATCAGCGCCATTTCTAAGTACGAGATGTCACCACCAGCTTGGATTAGATTGTGCTGATGAGGTAGTCTCAAAGTCGATAAGAGACTACTTCTATTTCGATGATTTACTATCTGGAACGGATGACCCAGCTGATTTGCTTCATAATAATAATAATAATAATAATAATCTTTATTAATCCCATAAGACATACAAATAAATATGCATAAGATAAGTCAAAAAAATAATAAAGAAAAAACACACCATAACTAATCTACAAAAATATCTTCATCGCATAAATACTCAGAAATATTGTAGTAGCTCTTATTGAGCAATTCTAATTTCACTCTTTTCTTGAAACTCATTACATTCATTGATTTGATTTTAAGAGGCAATTTATTATACAATTTGATTGTCTGGTAAACAGGAGAACATTCAAACTTAGCTGTTAAGTGGCTCGGAATACATAGCATGGCAGCATTTCTGGTGGAATATTGGTGAAAACCTGATAGTTTCACCATTGATAATTCATTTTCCTTTATATAAATCAAGCATCTATAAACATACAAACTGGAAAGAGTGAAAAGTTTGTACCTTTTAAAAAATGGTCTACATGAATCCCGCGAATTTAAATTGAAAATTAAACGTAGAACTCTTTTCTGAGCTACAAAAACTCTACCCGAATTTATTGAATCACCCCATAACATCACATTATAATTAAGAAAACTATACACTAAGCTATAATATATTTTCAATATAGATTCAATTGAAAATGAATCCTTAACCCTGCTGATGGCGTAATAGGCACTACCCAATCTTTTACAAACGGATTCAACCTGATTTTCCCACCTCAAAGAAGAACCTAGGTGTACTCCCAAAAATTTCACCGCATCCCTGGAAGCAACCTGCTCACCCAAGCAACTCAACACCAAACGATCCGAATGGATGTTGCGAATTCGAAAATATATGCACTCAGTTTTGGTGATGTTCTAAATTAAAGCATTCATCCGACACCACCCCTCAAACTTGTATATTAGTTCATTACACATAGCTGTAAGCTCCCCAGGAGTCTGCGCTGAGACCGCCATCGATGTATCATCGGCAAATATGGTTAAAATATCTGGTTCAATATGATTAGGTAGATCATTAATGAAGAGTAGAAATAAAAGCGGTCCCAGGACAGACCCCTGCGGAACTCCCAACTCAACATTATGTTTAGGCGACGCAACCGGGCCCATTCTGACAGTCATGGTACGATGCGTAATGAAGCTCACTATCCATTTAAGGAAAATCCCACTAAAGCCAACATTATATAGTTTACTCTCTACGAACTCACAAGAGAGAACATCAAACGCACGTGATAAATAGAAAAAAAGTCCAGCAACAAAATGTTCCCCATCCAGTCTCCCATATACATAGTTAACAAAGGAAAAAGCTGCTGTTTGTGTAGATCTGCCTTCTCGAAAGCCATGTTGGCTATCAGTAATAATGTTAAGGCGCGAAAGAAAAGAAATCATTCGGCCATATACAATTTTCTCAATTATTTTAGAGAAAACGCTCAAAATTGAGATAGGGCGGTAATTTGCTATGTTGAGAGGATCATCTCTCTTGTGAACAGGAATCACCGAGGCCATCTTTAACAAGCTAGGAAATTTACCAGTATTAACTGAAAGATTAATAAGATGTGCGAGATGATCAGCAACAATATGAACAATACTTTTAACTACTGTAACTGATATATTATCTACACCTGTACATTTTTTATTCTTAAGAGATTTGATAGTTGTAATTACTTCTTCTCTGTGGACTGGAAAAAAGAAAAAAGTATTGACGGATAATGCGGAAGTTGTGCACATTTTCGACAATGCACCGCCGTAATGATTAATTAGACTTGATTCAGCAATGGAGCTGAAATAGTCAGCGAAGATACAGGCAACCTCAAGGTTCATCACAAATTTTACCAGCCCAGTTGAGCTTAATATTAGAACGAGAAATCTTTTTGCGACCGGTTTCCCTATTAACAATATTCCACACAGTTTTAATTTTATTTGAAGAGGTGTTTAAAATATTTTTTCGGCAACCGTCCGGGAAGTACCCACTTCCCGGACGCTTTTTCTTTGAGAAAGTAGCATTTCCCGGCCTAGGCCGGAAAGTACGTACTTCCCGGCCTAGGCCGGAAAAACACGTCGTTGTTGTCATTGTTATAATCATCACAATAGCAACGAAATAACGGATGACAGTTCTGTTCTGTGTTGTGTTCAATTCAAATATGAATCAAAATCAATAAAGAGATGTGTCATCTCATTGATTTGTAATTCTTCACGGTTGCCGAAAAAATATTGTACGCAACACGCCCGGAAATAGTTTTTTTGGACTCACAGACTTCCAGGACTCGCCTCCGGCTCGTCCTAGAATCTTGTCTATTCGTCCAAAAAAACCCTATTTGCCGGACTTGTTACGTAAATTACTAATTATAATAGTTGGTCTTAGTTTGCTTCAGTAACCGCCTGTAGTCAATTTTGGCCCTATTATAAATTTGAAAAGAATCAGAATTATTCAAGTTTTTGTGCAACCAGAATAAGTTTTTCAATCTAAAACTAGCCTCTCCTATCTCAGCAGTCATCCAGTATTTACTGTTGGTATTTGTTGTTAGTCTTGAATAAGTCATAGGACATGTTCTCTCAATAGAAAATACAATTAGATTTATAAATTCAGAGAAAGAGTTATTCACATCGAGGTCTGAACACATGATATCAAAATCCACATCGCCCAAACACCGAACTAAAGCATCTAAATAATGAGGAGACATATTTCTAACCAACACCCGTTCAGTCAGTTCAATCAGTCACTGAAATTCTAAAATCAGCTGGGCTCCCGTTGCTAAAGTGGCGTACAAATTGTCCATTCATTTTTCAAGTCGAGACAAGTACCTTCACACCTAAAGGCTTAGATTTTTCTCAACCATCTAGTGTATTGGGACTGAAATGGGATCCACAAAACGATATTCTGCGATTTTCAGTTGAAAACATTAACTTCAATGAAAATGTTACGAAACGTACGATTTTGTCCAATTCTGCAACTTTGACCCATTGGGTTTGCTGGGCCCATGTACCATCGTACCAAAGATAATTCTTCAGAAATTATGGCTGTCCAAACTGGGATGGGACGACCCGGTAGATGCTTAATTGAATTCAGAATGGCAGAATTTCATAAATAATTTAAACGCAGTCTCGAAAATCGAAATTGGTAGACACGTACTCATCAACCAACCTATGATTATTGAATTACATTCATTTTCAGATGCTTCACAAGCAGCATATGCCGCTGCTATTTACCTCAGGTCAATAGGTAGATAGCTCAGGCAATATTTTCGTTACACTGGTCTGCGCCAAAACCAGAGTCGCCCCAGTTAAACCTACGACAATACCACGGCTTGAACTGTGCGGGGCATTACTGTCAGCACTACTGAGTTCAAAGGTTGCTAAAGCACTCCGTTGTAATCTATCTTCTTCCTTTCACTGGACTGATTCAACGGTTGTTTTAGGATGGTTGTCATCTGAAGCTTGTGACTTGCAACCCTTTGTTTCCAACCGTGTCGGGGAGATACAAGAGCTGACTGCATCTGGTACTTGAAAACATGTGCCAGGAAATACAAATCCAGCTGATTTGGCCTCGAGAGGAGTGAATCCTAAGCGTATGCAGTCAGCCTCACTTTGATGGGAAGGTCCACCATTTCTAACTGAGGATCCTTGTAACTGGCCTCAAAGAATAAACACAAAAAATATCCTCGATTTACCCGAAAAGAAATCAGCTGCTAAATATTCATATACTACAGCTTCACCAAATTCTAATATTCATCCTAATTCTTTCATAGACTTCGATAAATATTCAAAATTTTCTATTTTACATAGGTCTATAGCCTATACGTATTACCTAGGAGCATAGAGTTCTATGCTCCTAGGTATTACGTTTCATCATAGATGCATAGAATACCTGGTGTTGGCAGTGATTAGATTTTGTTCAAGACTTTCTTGTCGATCGAAAATGTGACATTTTGTGCTGCTTTTCATTTCTCCCGAAAGGGGTCGCGCTATTTATCGTTGCCGCAGTAGCGCCTCGACCGATAAAAATTGCGGATTTATTCCGGAACTAAACCAAAATCTGAAATCTAGAATGCCGTTTTGATCTACAAATTTTGGTCACGATTCTTAGAAAGGAGTCGTTACACCAGGTATTCTATGCATCTATGTTTCATCTCAAATTCACGTCATAAAAATGATAAACGGTCAAATTCACTGTCTACTGAAGAGTTAAATTCTTCACTAAAAATTTTGATAAAACTGCACCAGAAGGATTGCTTCTCGAACGAAATCAAAATTCTTAATAATATGAATTATTTTATCGTCTGTGAATTCAATTAAGGAAGATTTTTAGCGGCATGCAGACAATTTTTGAAATTCCGGAAAAAGTCACACACCGTGCAGGAATTGAACCTGCGTCTCCTTCTTTCCGGGTCGGTGCTCTCTCCAACTGAGCTAACAGTGTGTATGATACTTTTCCCGGAATTCAATATCATGAGGTTCACCTCATATGTAGTGAGAGAGGGGGGTTACTAGGTGGGGAGCACTGATTCGTCATCATCAGCCAGGTGACTCCTTTATCCTTCACTTCACTTCATCGAATTTCTTCGATTTCAGTTTTTGGTCGGATGTTGGATTCCGACAAATGATGAAATATACTAAGCCGAGAATTTATATTATGAATTATTTTATCGTCTGTGAATTCAATTGAGGAAGATTTTTAGCGGCATGCAGACAATTTTTGAAATTCCGGAAAAAGTCTCAGTTGGAGAGAGCACCGACCCGGAAAGTAGGAGACGCAGGTTCAATTCCTGCACGGTGTGTGACTTTTTCCGGAATTTCAAAAATTGTCTGCATGCCGCTAAAAATCTTCCTTAATTGAATTCACAGACGATAAAATAATTCATAATATAAATTCTCGGCTTAGTATATTTCATCATTTGTCGGAATCCAACATCCGACCTAAAACTGAAATCGAAGAAATTCGATGAAGTGAAGTGAAGGATAAAGGAGTCACCTGGCTGATGATGACGAATCAGTGCTCCCCACCTAGTAACCCCCCTCTCTCACTACATATGAGGTGAACCTTATGATATTGAATTCCGGGAAAAGTATCATACACACTGTTAGCTCAGTTGGAGAGAGCACCGACCCGGAAAGTAGGAGACGCAGGTTCAATTCCTGCACGGTGTGTGACTTTTTCCAGAATTTCAAAAATTGTCTGCATGCCGCTAAAAATCTTCCTTAATTCTTAATAATAAGCAAAACTTACCCTCAAATTCTCGTATGTTGTCGCTCAGTTCATTCCTTGATGAGGATGGCATACTTCTTGTTGGTGGCCGCATACAAAACTCGGAGGCTAGCTACAAAAGAAAATATCCTTGTTCTTTTAGACGTAAATCATAATTTTACAAAACTGCTTTTTTCGTATTATCACATTAAACTTTTACATTCACATTTTACGCTTTTATCTTAGCAAGGAGCACTGTAAATAGTTGCAAGGTATGTAGAATAATGAAAGCTAAATGTTTGAAACCATTAATGGACAACTTACCTGCTTCTAGAGTCATCCCAAGCTCTCCATTCCAGGTTAGCGGTGTGGATTTTGGCTGTCCATTCTATATCACAGAACGCAAGGGTCGCGGTTGCAAAATAACAAAGTGTTATTTGTGTCTATTTGTATGTTTTGCCACTAAGGCCGGTCATTTGGAAGTTGCAAGCGATCTTTCTTCTGATATTTTCATTTTATGTTTGCGATGGTTCATATCAAGAAGAGGAAAGCCTCTTCAGTTGTTATGCGATAATGGAACGAATTTTGTCGGCGCAAACAACGAGATCGCCAAATTCTTGAAATCAAGCAGTGAAGCCGATTTTGCGGCGAATGACGGCATTAATTTCAAGTTTTCACCAGCTTACTCCCCTCACTTTGGAGGGCTTTGGGAAGCGGGCATAAAATCCGCCAAATATCATATCACTAGAATATTAGGAGATAAACATTTGACATTTGAGGAACTAACAACGTTATTTACACAAGTCGAAGCAATCCTCAATTCCCGGCCATTAACACCACTTTCTTCTGATCCTACAGACCTCAATCCTTTGACTCCAGCACATTTCCTCATTAGTAGGCCACTAACTTCTTTACCAGCAGAAAATCTAATGATATCAAATCCTAATAGGCTCAGCAGATATCATAATCTTGAAAGCATGCGTCAACATTTCTGGAAGCGTTGGAAGAATGAATACCTCAGCGAGTTGCAACAAAAATCCAAATGGCTCATCAATCAAAAAGGGCTCAAAGAAGGCGACCTGGTTGTCATCAAAGAAGCCAACGTTCCTCCTTTAAAATGGCGTATGGCTCGAATATCCAAACTGTTTCCAGGATCTGATGGAATTTCAAGAGTACCTGAGCTGTACACAACCAAGGGTATCATCCGAAGAGCTGTGCACAATCTTTGCTGCCTGACTGGACCAACAACAGTGGAGGTTCTTCGAAGTCCAAGGGGATTCGAGGGGGGGAAGATGTTTAGTTTGTGACACCCTGTATGCGATGGGTCCCCCGCATGTGTCCGCGATAATATGGAAAACATGTTATGTTACTTCTAGAAGAGACAATTCAATTGCGCTGTACGACGTTGAATGTGAAACATCGATGCATTGTATTAAACCAATAGTAAAGATAATTATTATACGAAATAAATAGTTAAAAATCCACATTACGAGTAATCAATCATTAATATATCCAACGGCGCAAACATCAGTTAGCATTTATGGTCTGATTCAACAGACGTGCTATTTTGGCTGAAGGATCATCCTTCTCGTTGGCCTATATTCATCGCTGATAGATGTTCCAAGATACACACTTTGGTGCCTAATGCTTGCTGGAGGCACGTCCGCAGTGGTGATAACCCGGCAGATTGCCTTTCTAGACTCTAGAGTCTAGACTCTAGAGGTATAAGTCCTAGTGACTTAGGTGCCTATCGATTATGGTGGCAGGGCCCTAAGTGGTTGAGTGATGAAGCGAGATCATTCGAAGTGATCTCGGAAGAGAGTACAGATTTTGACATACTACCTATGAGTAGCTCAACAGCAACTATAAGTACAAAATATAATACCGATTCCAAAGTTTGGGATCTGGAAACGAGATTTTCTACTCTTCAGAAACTGACAAGGGTAACTGCGTTCATATTGAAATTTATCGATAATTTAATCAACCGATGTGAGTTTCAGCCTAAAATAAAATGATTTACCTGCAAATGGTATACTGATGCTATTAATAATAATTGCAAATCATTAAGTAGGTACTCTTGAAGTAACTAGAGCTTGTTTAGTTTGGGTATATTCAACTCAACATAATCTTTATCGAAATGAATTGAATGCTTTGCGAAAAAATCGTCAAATCCAAAGCTCGAGTATTTTGTTAAAATTAGATCCCTTTATACACGACAATTTGCTCAGAGTGGGCGGTCGCTTGCAGCACTCTTCTCTCGAATTTGAAGAGATACATACTTACTTTAATTCTTCCTTATAATTGCAATTTTTCAGTATTGCTTGTGAAAACTCTGCATGGTAGTAGTAAGCTAACGCTTTCTACCCTGCGAGCGGAATTTTGGATTGCCCGTACAAAACAATTGGTAAAGAGTACCATAAATAATTGTTATTCATGTTTACGAAATCGTGGAAGTACAATGTACCAAAAACTTGCGAATTTGCTACCTTTTAGAACACGACCGAGCCGACCGTTTTTGAAATCTGGCGTGGACTATGCTGGTCCGTTCAATTTAAGAACCTCTGCTGGCCGAGGTCAGAAATCCTACAAAGGTTATATGGCCGTTTTCATCTCCCTCAGTACACGCGCTGTGCAAGTTATGTCGCAAAAAAATTTATTGCTGCGTTTAGGAGATTCACCTAGAGGTGAATCTCCTCGTCTAGAGACGAGGTTTTTGTTCTGATATATACAGGGTGATTCACGGTGGATGGCACATTAGACGTTTCTGGAGAACCAGACTTCGGATCGGTCTGAAAATTTGATGGAATGCATTATCGGACCTGTTCTACCCAACTTAAATATTTTCGTCAATGCGGTGTTGCCACTTCTATTAGAAAGTAGTAGCAACTTTGCTTTTTCAAATGGAACACCCGGTATATTATATTATTTTTGGAATCTCCAACAACTTCTCGACAACGTTTAATGACATTTCCCTATACCTATATGTTGCCGTTTTCGAAATATAAATTAATTTCAATTTTTTCCACCGGAAAACATGACCTCTAAAAATGCTGATAACTTCGGGTTTAGAAAAAGTATGGCATTGAAAATCGGTTTGGAGTTAGGTGATACATAAATGCTCCCAACACATCAGCTTGATCTACGTTAGTTCAATACAGGGTGGTAAAAAATAGAGTCTTTTTGTTTGCTTGAAAAACTGAATGAAAGTTGTTTATTCCAAATGGAACGCCCTGTATATTATTAAAATTCACAAAGCTGATGAAATTTGCTTTCATTCCATGTATATCATGCCTATACCTAACTAGCCAAATTTCGGACTTATGATCATTTATTTGTCAAAGTGTCCCTTCAGAATGGTATTTCCATTCGGTATTTGAAAGGCAGGCTATGATTACTACCTGATAGTACCTTGTGACATTGTCCTAATAATAAAGGCACCAAGAAACTGGAGAGTCAAACTATTCATATGAATTATTATTGAAAAGTAGAACAATCATGTCGAATACTTCAAAATATGTGGCCGTTCACTTCCAAGCACTTCAAAATGCGGTTGTTGACTCCTTTCGTCGTGACAGATCGTATTTCTTTGAAATCTAAATCTTCAAATGCTTGGGCAATCCTTCCAACAATTCACATCTCGAATGCACAGGTGTTTTGTAAACTTCTTCCTTCAACATTACCCACAGATAAAAATCTAACGGAGTAAGATCGGGTATTCTTGCTGGCCAATTCCATGGTCCCAAGCGCCTTATCCACCGATCTTCAAAAAGTCTCTCCAGTTAATAATAATGAACAAATTCATGAGCACTTCGTTTGATTAGTTTTCTTCCATCATTTCGAGGGTATTTGCAACTTCTGAAATGAAGAAAATATCGAAATTCAAGCTTCTTGGTGCCTTTATTATTAGGAGAATGTCACAAGGTACTGTCAAATAGAAACCAGGACCTACCCACCAAATACCACATTTTGACAAATAAATGCTCATAAGTCCGAAATTTGACTAGTAAGGTATAGGCATGATATACATGGAATGAAAGCGAATTTCATCAGTTTTCCGAATTTCCTATAATATACAGGGCGTTCCATGTGAAATAAACAACTTTCAGTCTCTTTTTCAAGCAACCGAAAAGACTGTATTTTTTATCACCCTGTATTGAAGTAACGTAAATCAGGCTAAAGTGTTGGAAGCATTTATGTATCACCTAACTCCAAACCAAATTTCAATGCCATAGTGTTTCTCAACCCGAAGTTATCAGCATTTTTAGAGGTCATGTTTTCCAGTGAAAAAAAAAAGAAATTAATTTATATTTTGAAAACGGCAACAGATAGGTATAGCAAAATGTCAATAAAAGTTGTCGAGAAGTTGTTGGAGATTCCAAAAATAATATAATATACCGGGTGTTCCATTTGAAAAAGCAAAGTCGCTACTACTTTCTAATAGAAGTGGCAACACCGCATTGACGAAAATATTTCAGTTGGGTAGAAAAGGTCCGATAATGCATTCCATTAAATTTTCAAACCGATCTGAAGTCTGGTTCTCCAGAAACGTCTAATGTGCCATCCACCGTGAATCACCCTGTATAGCGATCGTGGAACAACATTTGTCGGTGCGGATAAAGAACTTAAGAAATTATTTGAAAAATGTACTCCATTTATATGTGAAATTTCTGAAACTCTATCTAATGAGGGGACAAATTGGCATTTCAACCCTCCGGCAGCTCCACATTTCGGCGGCCTACCTATATGGGAGGCTGCAGTGAAATCTGCCAAGTATTATTTGAAGAGAGTCATTTCTTCTCACACGCCTACTTCTGAAGAATTTTATACTTTGCTCACTCAAGTTGAAGCGTGTTTGAATTCTAGACCTCTCATAGCTTTAGGTGATGACGGCAATGACATTCAACCTTTGACGCCAGCGCATTTTTTGATCAACTCACCTTCTTATATTGTACCTGAAACTGATTGCTCAGAAGTTAAAATTTCTCCTAGTGAAAGTTGGAGATTGATTCAGCAAATGCTAGCTCACTGGTGGAAAAGATGGTCAAGGGAGTATTTACAATCCCTTCAAATTAGAAATAAATGGCGTGCTACCGAACCTTGTCTTCAAATAAATGATATCATTCTCATAACGGATGAAAATAATCCTCCTGCTAAGTGGCCTTTGGCCAGAGTTATTAAAATTTTTCCTAAATTCACCTAAGAGTACGTACATCTACCAATGAATTAGATCGACCTGTAGCCAAGCTTGTATTTTTGAGTAAAAATTCTTGTGAGAGTACAGTTTGATTGACCGTTTATATACTGTTTGATTTCTATGGTTTTTATTGTAATTAAGTGGAGTTTCCTTGTAAAAATTAGATTTTCGTAGGTTGTATTATGCATGAGTATAAATCATTTTCACATAGAAAATGAAGTGGGTGAAAGTCTATATTTTACCGATTTCTATTTTATTCTATAGTAACGCCACCTTTGTACATATTTCATATTTCCAATTTTTCTAAACATATCTGTATCGGAATTCATTACAAACATGTATCAATTCCCAGAAAGAAAGATAATTAACAAGAGTGTTGTACAGTCTGCTGCTCAATAAAGATCTACGAAGAGTATTTGCGTTATTTCTTATTCACGCCAGAATTTAAGAAGATTCCCAAATAAACCAGCCCAACATTAAACAACCTTCATTGGACATGGGGTACCAATGTACCATACTTCTGGAGGGATTGGTACTACAGAAGTTCCGCAAACACAGAAGAATACCGAAGAGCTGGTCTCCCTCCTCACTTCAAAATGTCAAGACCTTAACCAGTGTGAACTGGCCGAAGTGAGAAAATTGATTCAGTCCTTCTCTGACGTCTTTGCCATCGGCGAAAGAACAGGAAAGACCGATGTTGTACAGCATAAAATCAATACAGGTGGTGCGCAACCCGTCAGACAACACCCCAGACGTCTTCCTCTGGCAAAGGGAGAAGGAGCCGAACGGATCATTTAAGACATGGCGAGAGAAGATATCCAATAGTCCCTGGACATCGCTTGTAGTGCTAGTAAAGAAGAAGGATGGGTCCAATAGGTTCTGTGTAGACTATAGGCAGCTCAACCAAGTAACGAAAAAGGATAGCTATTCCTTACCAAGAATTGATGATACACTGGATACTCTCGGGATCTCGTTGGTTCTCTACCTTGGATTTGAAGAATGGGTATTGGCAAGTTGGTTTGGATCCAAAAGACAAATATAAAACTGCTTTTAGTATTGGAACGGGCCTGTGGCAATTTAAAGTTATGCCATTTGGATTATGCAACGCTCCGGCCACATTTGAGCGTTCAATGGAGACTATATCAAGAGAACTCTTCTGGAAGACTTGCCTCTGGTATACTTAGATGACGTAATAGTTGTAGGGGGTTTGTGATGGTCTCAGAATCAGAAAACGATTGGTAGAGAACAGGAAAGTAATAATAATAATAATATATTTCAGGAGCTTAAAAGACCAGGACCTGTCTGAAGAATTGTCTTTCGCCTTTCTAAAGTCAGCTAGCCTTAAGTCAGAGACAGAAGGATTTGTGATGGCGTGTCAAGATGGAGTACTGAATACGAGATGGTATAAAAAGAACATCATGAAAATGGACACCCCAACAACGTGCAGGGCTTGCCATGGGCAACAGGAAACGATTATGCACATCCTTTCCGCCTGCATAGTCCATGCTCCATCGGGGTATGTAGAGAGACACAACGCGGCACTCCGAATCCTATACTTCCATCTGAGAGCCGCGTATGAGATAGACAAAGAACCGGTGTTACCATATGTGCCTCTGGAGATTGAAGCGGTGGTCCAGAACGAAAGAGCTCGCATATGCTGGAATTATCCTGTTCCAACAACACGGCAGATCAATGCTGTTAAGCCAGACATACTTCTGCTGGACAAGGAGCTGAAGGAGTTATTTGTCGTGGAATTCTCCTCCCCTGCTGAAAATAACGTTGTGATGAAGGAAGAACAGAAGAGGCAAAAATACAAAGACCTTATGTTCGAGCTTGGAACTTTATACCCAGGTCATAAAATTAGGATGGTCGTACTAATCATAGGATGTCTCGGTGGAATGAGAGCTAACTACGTGGATGAACTGAAGATTATCCCGGTCGGCAGATCACTGGTCGAGGTATTGGCGCACAGAATGCAGAAAGCAGTGTTGCTCGGGTCACTCCATATCATCAGGTCCCATGAACTCTTGAAGCCACTTATAGCTCATCTCTTTTGTTAAGGGACGCTGCGAGGGCAGGATGAAGAACTCCTCCATTTAAGTGTGAGGGGTTTTTAGTGAGTAGCCAAACAAGATCCTGGATTCTCACACTACCGAGAGTGCGGACCCTCTCGGTTCCCATAAGGGGTTTTCCCCTCACACGGACGTTTTAAAAAAAATTAAAAAAAAAATAATAATAATAAATTATTATAATAATTATCCGCACGGGTGTGGTGAACTCCACATGGGGGGCGACGTCCCCACGGCCCGAGTTACCTGGGCCACCAAGGGTAAATGTTGGCAATCCCATGAACGAGAAGTCGAAACCGATATCATGGCAGAAGATCGAGATGCCACTCCACCTGCTGGCTTGACCACCGTGAGGAGGACTGCCCGCAGGGGAGCTCGCAACGCACGTATCCAGTGGAGCCGCGAAATGAATATTGAAGTAATGCGAGCTTTTCATTACGTGAACAATTGCGAGGACAAACCACTTCCTGGATGGAGATACTCCCTCTATACCGAGTTCACCGGGAGGCATCCGTAACTTCAGAAGACGGAAGGGAATCATTCAAGAGAAATGTTCAAGGGATCGAATTATCCCAGAAGATCACGGGATGTGCACAGCAGGCTGTGGATCTGCAAACCTATCACATCGTGCGGAAATTTCTGAACTAGTGGGAGGAACTGAAATGTTTTTTCACTGGTCCATGGAAGAATTACCAGCTCAAGCTGAGAACGGGGGACCGATGAAGAATAATAATAACCGCACGGGTGTGGTTTGGTTTCTGCCACGCCACATGGGGGGTGACGTCCCCACGGCCCGAGTTACCTGGGCCACCAAGGGTAAATGGTGACAAACCCATGAACGAGAAGTGGAAACCGATATCATGGCAGAAGATCGAGATGCCACTCCACCTGCTGGCTCGACCACCGTGAGGAGGACTGCCCCCTGGGGAGCTCGCAACGCACGTATCCAGTGGAGCCGCGAAATGAATATTGAAGTCATGCGAGCTTTTCATTACGTGAACGATTGCGAGGACAAACCACTTCCTGGATGGAGATACTCCCTCTATACCGAGTTCACCGGGAGGCGTCCGGAACCTCAGAGGACGGAAGGGAATCATCATTCAAGAGAAATCTTCGAGGGATCGAACTATCCCAGAATATCGCGGGATGTGCACAACAGGCTGTGGATTTGCAAACCTGTCACATCGTGCGGAGATTTATGAACTGGTGGGAGGAACTGAAATGTTTTTTCACTGGTTCATAGAAGAATTACCAGCTCGAGCTGAGAACGGGAGACCGATGAAGAATAATAACAATTTTATTCACCATCAAATTTGAATTTCTTACATTTAAATAAATTACATGGCACGTCAAAAGGCAATAAATTCTAAATTACTCGGACATATACACATACATTTAAAAATATATACATATACACACACAATAAAGTGAAATTCAATCAGTTGTGACGATCAGGTGAAATCCGCACTCAGGTGCTCATTTACACTATAGAAGGTTCTCTCCAACATCAGCTTCTTACTAGCAAGTATGAACCTCGGCATTGGTAAGTTTTTCAGACTTTGTGGAACTTTATTATAGAACTTGAAATACCAATGGTTCGAAGAAGTCTGTGTTGTCTTCAAACGGTGATACCTAGTTCATGACTAAGTCGTCTTTGTGTCTGGTGTTATACGAGTGAAGATGGCCATTTCGCGCAAAAACCTCCCTGTTACTATGCGCGAACCTCAGACATGCCAAGATGTATACTGACACGATGGTAAGTATTTGGTATTTCTTAAACCATTCACGGCAACTCGTTCTCCTCGATATTCCAGAGATTATTCTGATGGCTTCCTTCTGTTTCAGGAGGATTCTTTCGAGGTCAGCACCATTTCCCCACAGGATTCCATAACTAGCAATGGAGTGGAAGTTAGAGTAATAAACCAGCCTACATATTTCCACAGATGCAACATCTTTCATCCTTCTCATTGTATACAGAGCAGTAGATAACTTCTTGGCAACACCCGAGATGTGTTCCCTCCATTTGAGATCATTCGAGATGGTAATTCCCAGTAGATTTAATGTGCTTTTTTGGTTTGCATTAATTTCAAATTTAATATTTTGCGTTTTGTCCACATTGAGCTTCAATCCATTGACATTGAACCATTCTTAAGCACAGTGTATTGTGTTCTCCGACAAATGGTCCAGTTTGTCTCGTGCACGGGACTGATTTAAGAAGCTGGCGTCATCGGCGTATAGACAGGCCGTGCTACAAGGGACATTTTCAGGTAAGTCGTTTAAGTATAAAATGAATAGTATAGGTCCCAATATTGACCCTTGTGGGACTCCTACTTCGATTTTTTTAACTGTAGATGTTTTATTCTTCCAGGTTACAACTTGTTCCCTATCTGTGAGATATGATTTGAAGATAATAATAATAATAATAAAGGCCTTTATTAACAACAACTGAAAATTACATATAATATAGCAAGCAATAGGGCGAGGTTCAGTGCAGGCAATCATACATTTCTGTACGACCCCCTGCCTGTTCTTACACCTAACCCCAAATTCATGAGAGGTACCCATATGGAGGAGAAAAATAATAACAAAACCGAAAATATATCACCTTTGTCTGACAGAATCAAACACCAGAGTTCACCAAACGAGGAAGAAAAAAACAATAGGTAAATAGAAAACACCTAAAATAAATATTATTACTGTTCAGTATTATTCATGCAAGTTCCTATGAGCAAAGATCTAAACCCGACCGAAGAGGACAATCCGGCATTGCTAGGCAGCTTGTTCATTGTGTTAGATATTTGATAGGAGAATGAAGATTTGTATAATTGGGTTGAGTGCATTGGAGGAGTGAGAGTCGACTTAAACCTTATGTTCACATTATGCACATCAGTACGATAGGTTATTTTATTATACAAATACTGCGGTGAATGATCCCTCAAAATTTTTCTATAAAGACATGCTCGATGTACCTACATATCTGCGACTCTTCATGTTGAGCCAATTATTAAGTTTCAGAGTGTGCGATATCGGCTGAAATTTTCTGATCCCGTAAATTAGCCTCAAGCAACTGTTTTGTAATTTTTGTATTCGATTTTTATTTATGACGCTTATACAGGGGTCATATATGACATCACCGTAGTTCAGATTAGACAGCACCAATAAATCACAAAGAATCGACCTTGAACGCCGGCACAACATTGATCTATTCTGATAAATCATTTTCAGGGAAGCATATGCTTTTTGTAACGACATGCTTATGTGATACGCATATTTCAGATCTTGATCCATCCAGAGTCCCAAATTCTTTACTCTATCGGAGAAAGGAATCACATCATGATTGAGTTGTATTTTATCATCGAAGTTGTGAAGAAATGAATCCCTATTACTCTTATTGGCAAAGAGAATTGCCTTCGTTTTGCCAGCATTAAGCTTCAAACAGTGTACCCTGGAAAAATCATCGATATTATGAAGATCATAGTTGATAGCTGAAATGGCTTGTTCTGCTTCGTTCAAACTGAATGATAGGTAAATCTGAGTATCATCTGCGTAAAAGTGCTGTTGACAAGATAGGAATGCCGAAGGAAAACTACTTATATAGATGCTGAACAATAATGGACCGAGAATCGAGCCCTGAGGGACGCCTTTCAGGATACTAATGTAATCTGAAACTTCATTGGAGTACGAAACAGCCTGACATCTTTGAGTCAAATAGCAAGATAAAAGTGCGATTTCCTTAGAAGTGAACCCAATAAAATGTAGAATTGAAACCAGAATGTCGCGGTTCAAAGTGTCAAATGCCTTGGAGTAATCCAACAATATAAGAACAGTCAGTTTATTGCAGTCTAAATAAGCTTTATAAATATCATCTGTGATGTTCAATAGTGCGGTTGTACAACTATGTCCCCTCCTGAATCCAGACTGAGAAGACTGAATAATGTTGTTCCCATCCAAACACCTCTGAATTTGAACCGCAATGGCGTTCTCCAATATTTTGGATAAGGTTGGTAAAAGACTTATGGGCCGTAAATCATTGAAATTTTCCGGATTCGATATTTTTGGAAGAGGAATTATATGAGCTTTTTTTCCAACTAGCAGGAAAAATTGCTTCTGATAAGCAAATATTTATTATGTGGGTGATATAAGGTAACAAAAAAGGTAAACATAATTGCAATGTAATGACATTTATTCCATTATGTCCCACAGCTTTACTTTTCAAGCTTGAAATTATCTTATAAACTTCCATCTCACCAATAGCCTCAAACTGTAAATGAGATTTCAAATGTTCTTTTGTATTTTTCCTATAATGATTGATTATGTTATTATTTGGACTTAAATCTGGTATGCTATTGACAAAATGGTCGTTTATGTGATTAACATTGTTAAGGTGTTCGGGCAGCTGGGAATGATTTCTACTATTAATATTCAAAATACTCTTAAATTTACTCCACATATCTTTCGAAGACTTATTATTTTCAATTTTAGCTTTAGAAAATGCTCTTTTTTCTTTCTGTATAATTTGTGTTACAAGATTACGAAGTTGTTCATACTCTTTCCAGTGTTCGGGATTTTTTGTAATTTTAAATTTCTTCAAAGCATTGTCCCTCTCATACATCATTGCCTTAACTGTATTTGTCAGCCACGGTGCATAAACTTTTGTTATTCGGTATGTTTGGAAAGGTGCATGAATATCTAGCACGGCGTTTATAGCCCCGGTCAAGAAGTCAACCTTACTGTCAACATCACTGAGCTCAAAGATGGTATTCCAAGGTATACTCCTTAGATCCGAATCGAAACAAGTGTAATCCAAATTTTTAAAATTTCTAGTTGTTTTGTATATGGCTTTATTTGGCGTATTCACGACTCTGAGATTTAGAAATACTAACTCACCTCTGGAACGTGTTTTGTCCCTACCTCCCTCACCAAGATAACATTTGATATTAGTGCATAATCAATGAATGTGGACGATTTTTCTGCGATTCTTGTAGGTTCCCTGATCATTTGCTTCAGACCCAAACCCTCTAAGGTTTCATTAAGGAATTCGGTTTTCTTGCTGTTATAATCCAACAAGTCGACATTGAAATCTCCTAAACATAAAATATCATCAGCAATCGGTATAATTCCAGATACGGTATTTTCAAATACACTGAGAAAATCCCCACAATCAGAGTTTGGTGGCCTGTAAACTACACCAACGGCTAAAGAATGAGATTTAAAAATTAATTTCAACCAAATTTGTTCTATGTCTCTACTGACTGCAATCGTCGTATACTTGATATTATCTAGCAGATACAAACCCGCACCCCCACCTCTGCCTTCCTATCCATTCTTTGGAACACATAACCTTTTATGTTTACTGAACTACTTAAAATTCTCCCACTCATCCAGGTTTCACTCACACACATTATGTCCAAGTCGTGAGAAAGAATAATATTTTTTATCAGATTGATGTGGGGAAACAATGATCGCACATTTAAATGCGCACATTTCAAATTGAATTTCATATTACGCAATGGGAAAATAGTTTATCATAGGAAAATTGTCAGAAGTAATAAAAAAAAACGAAATGAGCGTAGGGTTTAACCCTGTATTCTAAGGTAAATGGCAATTAGGTGAACTCTGGAGTGGTGATTACTGAAAGTTTATGAACAAATAAGTTTATTCTCCAGACAAAGGTATCAAAATAGTAAACAGTGAATAAGTAATAAAAGAACAACTGTAATTACTGGCTTCAAAATACAATATCCCCCATATCTCAGAAATTAAAAAATACAAAACATTTTCGGTTAAACAGTCTCTTTTGACAAACTGTACAAAAATTAACCATTCAAGTACATGAACCAAGAAAATAAATCCCCTCAAATGATTGAGCCCTCGACAAATGATGTGAATCAATCAATCTAAACTAATGAAAACGAAAATATCCAAGAAAAATAACTCGCTCAGTAACACAGTTCCATATATTTGATGTTAAACCACTATCATTTCGATGACAGGTAATCAATAGCGGTTGTAATTTATACAGGGTGAGTCTTTGACTTGTACATATATTTTAACTGTAGATTCCTCTCATCAAACGAAACACTTTTTTCCTATACCATTTTTCAAAATTCGGTTTCGTTTGAAAGATACAGGGTGTCAAAAATCCATGGAATTAACACTATTCTTTCCATATATTCGAAACCGATAATCCGAATGAACTGAATTTTGGTTGATTGTTTACTCTATTCATGGTGCATATTCCTCAATTGAAACTTATTCCATATTCCTTCTAGTATAAGAGTTACAGCCTACTCGTCTCATGAATTCATGCAAAAATACTATAAAATCACTCGAAAAAGATAAACGGTTCATATTTTCGAAAGAATCAACCATTTTAGAAAATAAAAGTATTCTTATATTTTTTCAATAAAATGCGTCCTTTTCGAGTTATTCCTAATTGTATACGAACAAATTCGAGGAAAAAATCATGAATTTCATAAAAAATCTGAGTGCTTCCCTGAATTAAATATCATCGAATATTATGTATTCTCTGATCTTAACAAATTAACAACGTTGTCAATGTTTATCAACTTCGTCAAGACTAAAATCTACATGATGGAAAAACGTTCGATGTAATAATTGAATTCTGAGAAGCATGAAATGAAATTACTCAGTCTATAAGCACAGTTTTTAGTGAAAATTTATTGTTACCGGTCTTTCAGGAAAATATCTATCTCAACAATATCTCTCGGAGATTTCAATCGACACTACACGGTCTGCACATCACAATCATCACCTGTTTGCTTTATTATCTGCAAGTAGATTTAGATAGATAATTAAGGTTATCCCGTTTAAGCGTCTTTCATTATCATAGACTGGCCTGCGGTTCGAGACACAGAAACAGAACAACCACAACGGCCTGTCCCGCCTGTCTGCCTTGCGTGCCGGCTATATCGGTAAGAATCAGAACTCGTTTGGCATCTCCAAAGAGCCACGCCTAGACGCCTTTAGCGATTGTGATAGTTCATCCGCTAACGATAGGGGACGTACTGCTTTCTTGAATTCGCATTGTTTGAAGAGAAAATCGGCAATCTGGCATCGTCTTCTCTAGAGTTCTGTGCTTAGACAGGTTCTGTGGAATATCATATCACAGAAGATGAGTTAGGTTAGGTCATTGACCTCGAATCATCTGACTTAGGTTGATGGAGTTAGAATAGGTTGGTGACAAACCAATTTTCATGAGATCGTTCCAAAATATCGAGGAAAATATTAACCAATTATTAGTGTTTATAAACTAATCTTCAGGAAAATCGAAGAAGGAACTTATTTTGGTGGGAGAAATATGGCTTTTCAATTGCAGAAATAATCGGACAGTGTTTTTGTTAGGAAATATCGTTTTTGTTACATTCTTATTCGAATAAGGTTAGTGCTTGAGTATTTTCTAATTGTATCACCCAGAACATCTAATCACCTCAATTTCAATCGAAAAATATGAACTTTGAAGTGTTTGCAGAGAATAATATCAGGCACGTATTCAGCCCGATTGATTTTTTCGAATGGCTATATCTCTTCAACAGAGCCGAATTAGGAAAAATGGAAAATCCTTTGGCCTCAAGAATCTATAGTTAAAATATATGTACAAGTCAAAGACTCACCCTGTATAGGTGATAGATCTTTTTCAGTCCTGATTGGCTTTTTAATTTCATTAACAACGGCAAAAATATTGCCATTCCATGTCCAACAATTTTTTATCCCTACGATTGACCGCACTTTCGCGAATAGTTCACGTTTTTTGCGTGATAGCATTTCACATAGCACGAATAAAGAACCCTTAAAATTCTTCTTGGCCCTGTAAACATCCTCCTTGAACCATCTATTGACGAAAACAATCGATATAGGTCTCGGCTTGTTATGATTATCCCGTTTTTTGCCCATTCGATAACAATAATTGATATCTCCATGTGTTACGTCGATTTTGAGTTTGCCCTTTATTAGGTTAACCACCTCAGCGGTTAGATTTTCCTTCTCTTTCTCGCCTAAGCCGTGTAGAACTAGAATATTACGCATTTTGTCTTCTTTCCTCTGATCAATTTCACTTTCACACTCTTCTAATCTGTTTTTTATCGACGATAATTCTTCACGAAATGCACTAATCGATTCCATCACCTTACCTTCGAATGTTTCAATAGTTTGTAAGACTGTATTACCTTCTCCTTGACTGCTTTCTGGATTAATTTTATTTTTCAGCTCTGTTAACCCTCCGTGGACAAATTGCTCCAATTTATCCAAACGCATCGTCAACTCCGTATTAATGTCGACTTTACCCTTCTTCATCTTGAAATGTATTAGAGACTCACAATATGACTCGTACAGATAAAATTTCTGGCACAAATTACTTAGACAACCTTATATTATTCGGAATTCAATGGGAGACAGTCTCGACACGTCTAATACCGCGTTTACACATGCAATGATTTAATGGCGCCGGTGACTTCTGGCGCGCCAGTAACTTTAAAATGCATATGTAAACACTTACTGGCGTGCAAGCGTTATCCAGGCATGCATGGATTAAAAATTTTGGTCGCTTCCAAAATTTCATGCGCCAGTATCTTTTCTTGCGCCGGTGAAATTACAACTTGCAAATGTAAAAACATTCCGTGCACGCCGATGAATATTGTTTACGCGGCGGAAAATCACTTTTAAGGTTAGGGGCACAGTTTGATAGTATAATTCGGTTCTTTTGTGAGCTTTGGGGGTCTTCCATTGAAAGTTCTTTTAAAAGAGTATTTGAAGCACCCATCATTGGCCTCTGGGAAATCCAATTGCGTACCCATAAGCGACCTTTTCTTTTATGTCGTTTCTTCCGTTCTAAATCTTCAATAATACTATCAATTATCGATTTTGTAATTTTTCGACAATTTTTCACAAGCTCCTTTCGTGACATGATGTAGGTACCTACTATAACGAGAGTATCGAGCAACTGGCGTGCAAAACACTGGAAACTGTGTAAACGCTTACTTGCATGAAAGTTGAACTGGCGTTAAGACTGGCGCCGGTAAATCCATGCATGTGTAAACTTACCATTACTCCAAACGCACCATCTGCATGAATATGATGTTCAATGCGGTACCTCTTACACCATAATATTGGAGTTTATTCAATAGAATTTCTCTTATGACACAGTCGAAGGCTTTGCTCAGGTCTAGTGTCAAAACCTCTAGATATTGATGGTCATCCATTGCCTCTGTAATTCCATCAATGATATCTGTCAGTGCAGTTATTGTTGATCTATTTTCCCGAAAACCATGTTGGACCTCATTTATGGTATCGTATTTCTTCAAAAAACTAACCAGTCTATTCTTCAGTATCGTTTCCATTACCTTAGAGATAGCCGGCAAGATTGAAATTGGCCGGTAATTTTTTGTTAAATTTATGTCTTCTTTTTTGTGTATCGGGACGACTCGGGCGGTTTTCAATTTTTCAGGAAATGTCCCCTGCTCCAAACACAAGTTGAATACCTCAGTACTCAGTACTCGACGGCGGTATAATTCACTTAGAAGAAATTTAGAATTCAAGGAAGGAGATTATGTAATGGTGAAGAATAAGGATCTCCCAAGTTTTCAGGACCTTATAAGATCTCGAAAAGGACTGGTTATTGTTCGTATAGATTGAAGACTGACTCAGAAGGGAAAAAAGGAATTTGGCACGTGAAAAATCTGAAGTCATTCACGTAAGACCCTACCTAGACTGGTAGTAGGCATATGCCAGATTTTTGAAATATATTGTGTTTAGTCCACATGTCTGTTTTTGATTTCTTATGGTTGTATTGCGGTTAGTTTTCTGTTCTTCCTCTGTGTGGTTCTGGTTGGTGATCATCAGCAAACTTGCTAAGTAAGCATCCTGAAGGAGAAAGGCGGAATTTATTGCATGCTCATTTGGGGATTCCCTTTATAAATTGAAGATTCCTCAGTTCAATTATCGAATTTTGAAAATATGTTATAGGCGTGATTTATTATAAATCACGTGGTTGGTTTATAGATGCTATTGCAGCTCAAAATCAGATGAATAATGGAGAGTAGATAGAAATATGAATAGGAGTTAACAATGCTTGAAGAAAACGGATTGAAGCGATTGAATAATACCGCATGAAATTGTTTGGATAAGATCGGCTGAATTCACATGGTCATATCATGGATGACATACGTTTCACGACATAATACAATGTGTCAGAGAGAGACAGAATTAGTACTGGGATTGTCATGGCTCAGTTAGTCTTCCGGGAACTGCGACCACATGAATCTTTCGTTCACTACCCCACTCATTCATTGAAACCCAAGCAGGTCGTCGATGGTGTTGATAAAACCGACAACATCCCTAGAAGCCTTGGCCGTTATCTCGTGGGTATCCAGGACCGGTTTCCCCATATGAATGGTTCTTAGACCAGCCAGTTCTGGACACCATGTGTTCAGCTGTTTCTGCCTCTGATCCACAGAGTCTAGTAATCTCGTCTGTTGACTTCCCCATACGGTACAAATGATGTTTGTACCGACAGTGCCCTGTCAGCATGCCTAGTATCACCCGGAGCTCAGCTCGTGACAGCTTTAGGAACTTACTAGTATAGATAGGGAAAATCATCACGAATTTCTTGGACTGAGTAAGTCCAGGAGTGTTTCTCCAGCGGGTTATTCTGTTGTTCAACTCCCATTGTTGAACCGCTGCCTTATTTTGGTCTTTTCCAAGTCCACAGAAAGGTGTTAACCTTGATGCACTTTTCGCAAGCCCATCGGCTTTTTCATTTCCTCCAACACCAAATTGGCCTTTGGGCCATATTGATGAGAAATCACTGCGCCCACACTATAAAAAGAGCTATCTACTGACAAAATAATTGGTAATTTAGGATCATAATGTACCAACACCGGTGCAGAACCCAGAATTTCTTTAACTTTCTGGAATGAATTGTCACAATCTTTATTCCAATTTAATATTGCATTCCTTTTCGAGAGCTCATACAAAGGGTGTAATACAATAGACGCATTAGATATGAATTTATTATAAAAATTGGCAAATCCTAAGAAAGACTTCAGCTGAGTTACGTTTTGAGGCACTGGAGCCTCTAGAATCACTTTAATTTTTTCCTTACACTCGTAAACTTGCATCTTGCATACTTATGCAAACCGTTTATTTTATATCCCAAATAAGTTACAGAATCCTTGAAAAATTCACACTTCTTAATAGAAGTTGTAAAACAACATTGATTCAGCCTACTTAAAACATTCTTTACTCTGTTAATGTGCTCGATTCTATTTCTACCCGTAATAAGAATATCATTCAAAAAACAAGTTACCCCAAACCAGCAAGAATTTTCTCCATAGTGCGCTGAATTAAAGCAGGAGAGCTAGAAATTCCATAGGGCAACCTATTATATTAAAACAAACCTTTGTGAGTATTTATAGTTGTTAACGGTTTAGACTCTGAATCTAATTCAATTTGTTGATATGATAAGCTTGAGCCAGGTCTATTTTGGTGAACTCCTGTCCTCCCTGTAATTTACTGAAAATATCCTCAATGCGAGGCAAAGGATATTCATTTTTACGCAATGCAGGGTTGAGGGTTACTTTAAAATCACCGTATATTCCAATCCCTCCATCTTTTTTAATTACCGGTACGATAGGAGTTCCCCAGTCGCTATGCGATACCGGGCTCAAAATACGTTCCTTCACCAACCTATCCAATAGGGATGTTGACAGAAAATCATATAAACTGAGGTTTTCCACATTGAAGGTAGTTTTTGAAATACTAAAAAAATATTTCATTGATCTAATTACTCTCATTAAATTAAATAAAGTTGATTCAAATTGTATTATCTATTACCGATTATCACGTGACTGCAAACACCGATCATAATACGTGACGTCACTGTATCGTAAACAAGCTAACCTAACTGTCATTACGAATACGAACTTACGAAGAACAGAAGAGAGTAAAACGTATCACCAGCGAACTATTTTACGATTATTTGTTATTACGAAAACGATATTCTTCAATTTTGAACATAATAGAGACAAGATCAGTTCGCTTTGACAGAAGGCGAAGCCTGTTCACAGTGTAGTGACGTAATCATACTCATGCGACAGTATGAAGCGTTTCAGCGGGAATTTTGAAAACTTTTTTTTTTGCTATTTGCTATATTTTTCCCATGAAAATATTCTTTTCGTGTTTGTATAGGGGTTCTCTACAAATCAAAACCATTTCCAAAAAATTGTCAACATCTGTATGCCCTTTCTACTGCCTCTCTCAACGCAATCGGCAATGGTCTCGGCTTGAAGAATCTTGGCATAATTCCTTCCCGCACAGTCAGATGTATGGTGCCGTCTTTGTATCAACCTAAATCAGAAGAGAAAGCATTAGGGAATGATGAAACTAATTGCTGTTTAATATGTACTATATTGTTAATATTCTTCTGTAGTATTCCAATATGTTTAATTGTCAGATTAAATACACTGAAAAAATCACGACCTAGTAGGGGTGGACCTCCTCCTTTTATTATGAAAAGATTAATTAGTTCCAATACACCGTTGTAAACCATATTTACATTTACAAACCCAACTGGCAAAATTGTTGAGCCATCATAACTTATCAGTATATTATTTGTTTTGTTTATTTCAATATGATTTAAATTTTTTTGCCAAAAATAATACAAAATTACAGAAAGAGATGATCTTCCTTGCGCTGGTCGTGGTTGCCATATGAATGTTGTACATCCTTGCCACTGCTGCCGGTATCGAATTTTCTTGAATTCTGTTTACCCATATGCTGATAAAAAACTTCTTGTTTCACTGGAACAGTTTTATCACTGGCTTATCAATTTGGCTGCTGGCTAAGGCCAGTTACAACAGACATTTAAGAAATGAGAGATTAACGTGATCGACCTACCCGAAGGCTGTATGGCCACGGCCACCATTAGGCCCGGGATTTGGATACGCCAAACCAGCGCGATCCGCCTTACGACGTCTCTCCCAGTCCGGCTTTGGCTCCCAAGACCTAGACCTCCACTGGTAAGAGCGAGGCACTATCCAACCTCTGGTAACTCTGCAGGCCACCACCCGAGTTGATACACGCAACTCACACGACGAGAAGACGAACTTCTCTAGCCCAGCATGCGGGCTTTCAACCACACCCAATAGGGCGAACAGGATTGCCCCTGCGGGCAAGCTCCTCCCGTGGTACCATCATAGCGTAATGGTTTGACATGCTGCGGGAACGCATTCCCTAGCTATTAAGGATCTTGGGAATCCATGCCTTGCTGAGGCAAGTTCGGGATCCTGTGCGGGGTTACCACTCCCCGTCGATCCCCACTGGAATCAAAACATCCCGGAGCGCCAGAGCAGCGCTCCGACTCACCCCCTTAGCACTCCAAGGGTGACTCTTTCTACCAGCTGCTTTCCGCCTAGGAAAGACAGCCTTTGCAAAATCCTCCATACGCCTGTACCTTTCCTCATCGGCGATGAAGTGAGCCAATCCGCCGTCCTCATTCATACTGCTTGCCATCCCTTCGAGAATAACCATTCTTTCGACCTGATATTCCGAGCAATGAAGCAGCTCATGCGACCAAGATTCGATCTCGCCACATATGCACCTATCGCTCTCACTGAGACATCTCTTATGCAGAAATTCATTCAGGCTCCCATGACCCGTAATGATGTAACCAAAATAAAAGCCAGGGGAGAACCACCCATTCTCTCCGGCAAAGTCCACACAAGGAATGAACTTATGTGTTACTCGTTCTTTATCGCTTTCATTCCATCTTTGCTGCCACAGCTGCCTCAGTATTTCTTTCATTCCTCTTATGCATTCAGTGGGATCTTCCCTTTCATCAACATACTTCCTGTCAAATTCATCTAGAGGCAGGCTCCTCTTTAGCCTGCCTCGAACACCCATTCCTAACAGCCACAAGATCCCACGGTGTCTTACCAATCAGCACATTCATAACTTCGGTGGACACCGTTCTGCACACCCTCAAGCATGCACTCAGTACCACCCTCTGACACCTATTCAATTCGTCCCTTGCATACCCGTACGTCATGGCTTTATACCATACTTCCACACCATACATGGCACATGCGTGAAACATGCCACCATATATCACTTCCATAGCCTTTCTTTGCAATCCCCATTCTTCCTTCAGGAGACGCCCCAAGCATCCTTTCAGCTTAGCCAACTTTCATCCGAGAAGGGTCCAGAGAATCTGAACCCTTCTTCTACCCTAACACCCAAGTACTTAGTACCTCACAGACTTCTCATTCACACGTACGTCAGGTGGCCTATTTGCGGCCAACTTCCCTTTCATCAACATGCACACTGTCTTCTTTTCAGAGACAGTGACACCAGCCTTGATAGTCCACTCGCTCAGTATGTTCATACAACAATTCGCCCTCAGCTCTAATTGAAGGCGACTGCTCCCGTTCAAAATGAAGATCACGTCATCGGCATATGCTAGAAACTCGCAACCTTCCACATCAAACGACTCAAGCATGTCGTCGAGACAGATGTTCCACACCTTTGGGCCCGCTATAGATCCTTGTAGACACCCTCTCGTCACCATTCTCACTATTCTCTAATGCTGCCCAATCACTCTTACTTCTCTTTGTGAGAAGTAACTTTTCCATAATGCCATTTCCTCGCATTCGGCCTCATTCACCTAGGTGGTCAAAAGCTCCCTTAAAATCCACAAATATGCCAAGGACATACTTGTCTGGTGACTCCCTAATCACCTTCTCAAACATAAGCCAGCCATCGACAGTAGATCTTCCTTTGGTGAAGCCATACTGCCGCGCACTAGTTCCGCCAGTCTTTCTTTCCAGTCTATCAACCATCAGTCTCTCTAGGATCTTACCAAGAACAGGAAGGAGGCAAATCGGCCTATATGATCCCAGAACTTCAGCAAGACCACGACCGACGCCCTCTCCACCTCCTAGGAAATCTCCCCTTAGTCAAAATTGTGCTGTACATTGACAGCACGAATTCAGGCACGCTTTTCCATACAGCCTTAACCATTTCGAGATATATCCCATCCATACCTGGGGATTTCCCATTTTTCTGTCTTTTGACAGCCTCATTTACTTTTTGCACACTGAGCTCATACGCTCTCGCATCTCTCACACCAATTCGCCCATCATTCGAGCTGGGGAAAAACCCATTCAGCAAGGCATTCATTGTCTCATTCCAGGTCTTCGTCACGAGTTTGCCTTCTTTCACTCCGCATATCTGAGGCCTATGCCTCCTACCCATGCATACTTTATACACTTCTCCCCAAGGATTGGTGTTTCCCTCATATTCAACAAACTTCTCCCAATCTCTCTTCTTGCACTCGAGTATTTATCTCTTCAACAAGCGTCTGAGACTGAGATAATTCGTCTTAGCCCCCACATCAGGTCTTTCTTCCTTCCGTTCTTTCTGATATGCCACTCTCGTCTTTCGCACTTGTGCTTTCCTTTTACTCAGAGCAGCCGTCCACCAAGCCACCTTGCCTAGGGTACGGACTGGTCTCTGCAACATTCTCTCATTAACACGCGTGATCCAGCCTTCCAACTTACATACCTTCTCATCGGCTGTTAGACTTTCGTATTGGTGTAAGCCAAAATTTTCAGCCTCGAGCCTGATGAGACCCATATATCTTTCCCAATCAACTCCCCTTAATCGCCACTTATTCTCATTCATCTTATGCTCAATCATACCATCATGCCTTTCCAAAGTAATCAGTATACCGTTGTGGTCACTGATACTCCAGTCTGGCTTGACACCCCAAGTGAGTGTATACCTCGCATCCAGTCTTTCATTCATGAGAGTCAAATCTATGTCAGATTCTCCTCTCGGACCACTGAAGGTTTACAATTCAGATCTCTCATTTACGACCAGGAGCTCTTTTTCCCTTACAAACTCCTCAATCGCCACACCCCTTTGCACGCTTGCCCCATACGTACCCATCCCCTTGCTAAGCCACAAGGAGCATGTTGCATTCACGTCCAGTCCTATGAGGACTGTATTGTTACCAATCATACCTAAAAACCTTTCTATATATCCCAAATATGGTTCTATTCCCTCACAAAACTGGCAGTAGACTGAAGCCACATATCCTTCATATTGCTCATTTCTGAACCACACACATATCCCATAATCTTCAGTCAATTCTGGTACAGGTACATCACCATTGTGGTTGTTAATCACGATGGCCGCCCCACCTGACCTGGACCCAAACACTCTAAAGGCACTGGTAAAGCCATGCACCAAGCCATTCCTGACAGCATACATACACTCCACCTTCCACGCACCATGCAGTCACCTATTTCACTCATGATGCCGTAGCATCTTTGACCATTCAACTTCAGGATCTTCAGATGAGCCATGGCTTATACACCATCACCCATCCTAACCCTAAGGCTTTCTTTTGTAGAAGGGGCATTTGGTACTGACAGTACTATGGCCCCCTCCCGACTTCCCTTTCGTTCTACACGTGCGGCAAGACTCATCCTCCTTGCAATCCTTAAAGACGTGCCCCTCTTACCCACACTTTCTGCAAGCTTGTGTTTTAAGCTTGCAATCTCACACTAGGTGTCCGATTTCCAGACACCTATGACACTTTTCAACATTGTCAAGGCTTCTTATCCTGCAGGCCCGGAAATGGAGGTATACTCTCCTTTCCTTAAGCCGTGCCGCTTTCACTGCGGGTGGTACTTCCATCACAACATTGCCCACTTCATTCTTGGAGTTCCTACTCCTGACTCTTGAAGCCTTATGGAATTCTTCCACCGTCATGTTCTTCACATACTTTCGGTGAAGCTCATTGAGGAGCTCCACTTCGGCCATGAGAGAAGGAACATCAAAGATGATCTCCCCCAGTTTCCTGGGGCTACCCATACTCAAACCAGCCTTCTGGAGCTTCTCACACTCCTTAAGGCTGTCCAGTTCAGCCTGGGAAGTTGTCTCAATGACAACTCCTTTATCATCCTTGCACTTTCTCACTGCCTTAACTCTAACGTAAAGGTCAGTGTCCACCTCTGCCAGAAGCCGCCGCTTGACTTCTTCGCTCCCAAGGCTACCACCCGCGTCTTTTACCACGCAGACATAGCTCTTGGGAGCGATCTTCGCCACCTTAGCTCTAACATTCTGAGGAGGCGCCCTTGCGGGGACCTCCTCCTTCTCTACCACTTCCTTCGGAGTAGCACTAATGCCAAGGCTGCCCTTGAGCACTCGTGACTCCAATTTTTCCTTCTCCAGGATGACACCCCTCATTCTTTCTTGCTCATGCATGATCTTAATGATCATTGCCTCCTACTCAGCGACCTTAGATAAAATGAAAGCGGCGTCATTCTTCGTGATCTTGTGGGAGTCGTCCAGGACGTACTCCCTCAAGCTATCACTTACCTCTGTCATCTTACGGTGGACGAGCTCACATCCCACCGCTGCTGGTTCCTCCACCGTGAAGGTGGAGTTCAAACCACTACTTTCACTTGCATTGCTAATAATTGAATTCTCCATATTGAATCCCACGCGTTGGGACGAACTAACCGGTCATTCCAAACAGTGCGCCAGTACTTGGAGAAGGCTAAATGTCTCTCGCGGGGCGCCAAGTCCACGAGGTGAGAAAATATTGGGGCCAAGTTCCCTCTTGACCACGCATCCATCGGCAATCTTCACACCTTAGATTAGGGATTTTCAGAGTTATTACTTCTCTTCGGGTCAGGCGATTTAGCCAAGCCCCTCATCAGCATAGACGTGACATACCTACGGTATATCCAAGACGAGCATGCTCGCCAGGTCCATCGGGTACCTCGGGTTTGGCGATCCCCGTATTGCCCACCTTAGTGGACAACCCCTGAGGTTACAGTTACAGGCACAGCGGTTTCCGCTGAATCGGCGGCCGAGTCGGCGGAATTGGCCTGTGCTTTAGCGCTTTGAAACCTGTTACGACCTAAATGGTCGCTTTGGGTTCGATTCTATTTTTTGTGAATTAATATTTCATTGGTCGGATATATGGTTGATCAAAAGAACAAAATATAAGTTTCAGTTGAATATATTACCTATTTTATTACAATGGCTAAAATTTAAAGAGTTTATTACTATTGACAACAATTTATAATCAGTAATATATAGACCTAACTTATAGGGCAGAATACAGACGACCTCCTTTCCTTCGGTATAACTTGAACGCAGACTTGGCCCAATCCTCTGAATTGACGAATGATGATCTGGATTCTTTTCAACCCAAAAATTCTCGTATCGAACGAAATTATTGTTGCTTGGACTGCTGGGAGAAACAATCACTCCGTTGATGACCGATGGTTTTCTTCTTCCGTGGATATCTATCGAATCTTTGAATTCAAGAAAATTCGACATTGTAAAATGGCGGAACAGCTCTCACGTTTTTCAATCAAAATTGAAATGCCAACAACTTACCGAATCTTCCGAGAACACAATTAATTGAATCCGCTAATCAGCGATTTATTTCAAGACTAAATTCCTCTCAAAATATAAAATAAATTTGCTCTGCAATTCCGACAAACGACTAGCTCAAATCAAAATGGCTCTCAGAGACAAATTTGTCAACTGTTATTTCTTCAGAAACAAGATTTCGAAAAAGGCTCGATTTCGGTCGTTGTCTGTTTTTATTATTCTTATCGAACTTTTTTTTATCATAGAAACAATGATGCTCATTCCATCCGACACCCGGCGCTGCGGTGACTTGGTTTATGCGCGTTACATTCTCATTGGCGTACCAATACCTGGGAAAAGGGTAACAAACCACACACCGCCGCCCAAGCCGACTCGTCCCACAGAAGCAAAATCAGCCGTCGACTCGGCGAAAACCCCTGTGTCTGTAACTGGCCTAATTCTGCTCCAAATTCGCATTTAACAGCTAACGATCTCACTCGGGCAGCCCATTGTGGAACTGATTCTTCACTACTTTTCACAGCGGAATAAAATTTATATATTTGCGGGAAGGCACTGATGGTCGATCTAAAATGTTTATTGCAAATCTCCACTAATCCTTCGTACGTTTTATCTTCAGGCAACGTAGGTAGACAGAGATTGTAAATTAATCGGTACGCTTTTTCATTACACGCATTTAACAATAACGCCCTTTTTACTTCCGCCGATGAAATTTTATTTGCGATTGTTAAGTTTGTGAGTTCTTTAACGGAAAGGTTGTTTGAGAAATAGAAACGGTTACAATATTAAACACGTTTATTCAGCCGTTACTACACATGAAATTGGGAACAGTCTTAGGGTAACTAGTACAGTAGAAGCCGTGAACCACGCGTGTGTATCGCTAAGGAGGTACGCTCTCGATTGCCTGGTTTCCTCTTGTAGGACAGTTTCCCGGGTACTTCAGTCGGGTGTCGCTGTGGTAGCTTCCGGTTGATTAAGGCGGGTCATTTGAATAGACCCAACACCTCCCCCTTTAGATTAGAGCCTCCTCTGTAAAGGAAAGTTACATGGTTCCAGTAACCCTACAGAAAAACGCATTAATAATCTGTACAATAAATAGCATGCTTTATGTAAGCTGTAAACAAGAACACGGTGAGATAATTGTATCTCACCCAGCAGAAACTTTTTAAAAAGGTCACTGTACCGAAGAACTCCCTACTCTCTGAATCTAGCAGGCTTTATGATGTTCCTCTTCGGTCTTTCTGGAATTTTATCTGGTGTATCTCCTTCAATGTTACCTCCGGGCATGCCATTCCCTTCGGTAATCCTTGGCGTTGTCGCCTTTTTATTCTCTAGTCCCTCTACTCCTTTACTTTTACTTTCGGGCATGCCATTCCCTCCAGTAATACCTGGCGTTTTCGCCTTTGTGTTATCTTCTGGTCCATTTCCTCCTGCAACGTTACTATCGGGCATGCCATTCCCTACAGCAACCCCGGACGCTTTCGCATTAGCATCCAACTCCTCTCTACTTCTTCCTGGAGTGTCCAATGCATACTGGTTTTCGTCAATGATGCTGGAATGCTCTCTGTGGTCATTTCTGGGTTCATCCACTCCATCCTGAACAGGAACATAAGGTATGAAACCTTTGTAGTGAGCTTCTGCAACCGTTCTTTCCACTTTATCAAGCTCAGCTCTGCCATGGATTTGGTTCTTGTGACGCTTCCAAAGTTTTCCTGACTCTGTCCTGCACAAAAATACCGAATTCCCTATTTGTTTCTCGATGGTGGCTGGTGTCCAACTCTTAATGCTTGGTTTACTGTAGTCTGCCACCATCACCTTTTGGTTCAACCAGAAATGTCTTCTAACACCCTTATAATTTCGGATTTGTCTTTCTCTGCTCCTTTTCAAACTCTCAAGAGCTTTGCTGTCTACCGTGTCTTCTGCACAATATCCTTTGTCTTTCAACAGGGACCATCTAGTTCTTGTTTCTCTGTTGAACATCAGCTTGGCAGGTGTTTCTGATGTTGACGAATGTACAGAATTTCTGTAATGATATAAGAATCTCGAAGTCAGAGTGAACATGTCTTCTCTGACATTTTCACAGTCAGCTAAGTAGGTTTTCAACTTATTTTTAAAAATCTTTACTGCACTTTCTGCCTGACCATTTGATCTCTGATGACCAGGGGGGGACGTCATATGGTTAATTCCATTTTTCTTAAGGAATTCTTCCATTTCTTCGGACACCAGCTGAGTTCCGTTATCAGACACCACCAACTCTGGGATTCCATATCTGGCAAAACTCTCCCTTAAATGTCTTATAGTATTTGAAGAAGTTGTCTTGTTTACGGGAAAAGCTTCAATCCACTTGGTATATGCATCTGTAATAATCAGAAATTGCAAACCCTTGATTGGTCCCAAGTAATCAATATGGATTCTCTCCCATGGTTTCGTGGCCAGTGGCCATGGTGTCAGCTCTGTACGTGGTGGATTGGCCTTATTCATGAGGCATGGTACACATTTCTTACATTTCTCCTCTATGTCAGAGTCAATGTTGGGCCAATACACTGCTGAGCGAGCCAAAGCCTTCATTTTCACCATTCCAAAATGTCCCTCATGGAGTTCATCCAAAACCTGTTTCCTGAGGCTTTTAGGAATTACCACTCTCAAACCCCACAAAAGTATACCGTTCTCATGTGTGAGTTCATCTTTCCTAAACAAAAAGGGTTTTAGTTCCTTTTCTAGATCTTCCGGCCAGTCATTTGTTTCCACATATTTTATAATGTTTAGTAATTCCGAATCTTTTTTGATTTGATTTCTCAAGATTTTGTTGTTTATAGGCCATGACTTGGAATTATCAATGAAATTTACAAAACTCACAGTTTCCTCACCTTCGTCATCCAATACAGGAAATCTTGACAAGAAGTCGGCCATTACATTTTCCTCTCCTTTTATGTATTCAATCCTATAGTTGAAGCTTCCCAGATAAACAGCCCATCTTTGGAGTCGACTCTCATACATCTTTGGTATTCCCTTCTCTTCTCCTAATATGGCCAACAATGGTTTGTGGTCTGTTCTGAGAGTAAACCTCCTTCCCAGCAGATACTGTTCAAAACGTTTGAGACCGAAGTATATGGCCAATGCTTCTCGGTGTATTGTAGAGTATTTCTTTTCTGCTGGAGTCAGTGTTCTCGAAGCAAAACCAACAGGTCGTTCCTTTCCTTCTGTGTTCTTATGGTACAGCACAGCGCCAACGCCTCCTTCGGCAGCGTCTGCAGCTAAATATGGAGGGAGATCAGGATTAAAATGTGCCAATGTAATGTCAGATGCTATCATTCGCCTTATGGTCTGATACGTCTGTTCACACCTTTCTGACCACTTGAAAACAACGCCCTTTTTAAGGAGTTCGTATAAGGGCTTTAGGACATCTGCTAAGTTAGGAATGAATTTAGAATAATATGCAACCATACCTATGAGTGTTCTAACTTCTGACACATTTTGGGGCCTGGGTGCTTGGGTAATGCTTTTGACCTTTTTCTCAGACTTACTCAGGCCTTTCTTGCTGATCACGTGACCCAAATATTCGATACTGTCCTGAAAAAACTCACATTTTGACTTCTTCACCGTTAGTCCAGCCTTCTCCAATATTAACAGGACTCTTTCTAAAGTTTCCAGGTGCTCTTTCGTGTCTCCTCCTGTGATGAGGATGTCGTCCAAATATACAATCACGTTGTCCATGCCGTAAAAGAGTGATTCAATGTACTTCTGGAATTTACTTGTTGCCGGAGCAATTCCAAAGGGCATGCGATTTACCCTGTACAGTCCTCTTTGCGTACTCCAAGTTAAAAGTTTCTTAGCTTCATCATCGAGCTCGAACTGGTGATACGCCTGTAACAAGTCCAACTTGGTGAAGTACTCACCTCCATGCAATTTTGAAAAAATTTCTTCTATCCTGGGGAGCGGGTAGTGTTCTTCCTTCAAGAATTTGTTTACAGTACTCTTATAGTCTCCCACCACTCTCATGGATCCATCCGGCTTGATGACAGGCACCAACGGCGTCGCCCAGTCAGCAGAGTCCACTTTCGTAATGATGCCTTCCTCCTCCAGCAAGCTCAGCTGATCATCCATCATCTGCTTATAGGCCAGAGGCACAGTTCTGGGCTTCAAAAAGATTGGACTAGCATTCTCCTTTAATGACAGGGAAACCTTGGCATATCTAAATTTTCCAGTCTTATCTGAAAACACATTTGGGTATTTTTGTTTTAGCTTTTCGACCTTGTCCTGAACCTGATCCCCTGTAATAGCATTTATGAAACTGAACTTTAACTTAAATTTTCTGAACCAGTCTCTTCCCAGTATGCATGGACCTCCACCCTTCACAACATACAATTTAATGGACTTCGTGACATTGTTAAAACAGACATTTACAATGATGTACCCCAACGGAGAGAACATGGTACCATCGTACCCTCTTAAAACTAAATTATCCAATTTCAACTCATATATACTAAATTGTTTGCGATAGGTGTCTTCATTCACACAACTAACCGCACTGCCGCTGTCAAAAGTCATTTTGCAGTTCATTTTGTCTATTTGAACAACTACTGTGAAATTATTTTCCATGAGTTTTTCTTTGCCTTTGTCTATATTATATAAACTCGCACTTCCGAATAATGAAGATTGTTCATTTTCGGAATCATTAACGTCAATGTTATTCTCCGTGGGTGGATTGCTACTAGACACATTAAAATGGTTCGATACGTACCCCGATTGCTCCATAAAGCTTACTTGCTTGCTTTTTAATTTCCAACACGCTTTGGCTAAATGACCCTTAGTTCCACAAGAATTGCATTCATAATTCCTGTATTTGCATACTCCATCGTGCTTTCCGCCGCAACAATTGCACACTTTTCCCTGAGAAGTTCTTCCTTTGAAACCATTGTTTACCTTCCGATTATGGCCGCCACCGCCATAGTTGCGCGCATCAGATGTGCGGTGAAGTTTTGCGTTGACACTGTTGACAGATCTTCGACTGCGGCCCACAGAATTTGTCACGTAGTTCATTTCGTCATCACCGCTGCGACCATTGCACGCATGACCGTGATCTGATTCGATGGCAGTCGCCGTGTTTTTTAGGGCTTCCAATGTTGCATCCTCTTTTTCCATGCACACTTTTTCAATGATTTTTTCTGACTGAAGGCAGCATACGAACTTTAAACGGAGGATTTCTTCCAAATGATTTCCAAACCTGCAGTTTACTCCTAATGCACACAACCTTGCGAAATATTCGGAAATGTTCTCTCTTGGGCTTTGCCGGTACTGAAAAAACTTTACTCTCTCGCGCCAAACGTTCAATGTCGGAGCACAATGTTTGCTTAAAATCTGGCACAATTGTTCGTACGTTTTGTCTTTAGGATTCACAGGAAAGCATAAGTTCCGTATCAACTTATATGCTTCAACCCCGATACAATTTAATAAATTGGCCACCTTAAGTTTATTGTCCGTAATTTTGTTAGCTTCGAAGTATTGGTCGAGGCGTTCGGCGTATATCGTAAAATCGTCTTCGCCAACTTTTAGTTCTTCGAAACGTGATGCCGCCATTTTCGCACTTGGGCACTTCACAAGTTCACAAATGTTTTCTCAACTTATCCGTTTTTTATCCTCGTCGCCAGTTGTTAAGTTTGTGAGTTCTTTAACGGAAAGGTTGTTTGAGAAATAGAAACGGTTACAATATTAAACACGTTTATTCAGCCGTTACTACACATGAAATTGGGAACAGTCTTAGGGTAACTAGTACAGTAGAAGCCGTGAACCACGCGTGTGTATCGCTAATAGGGATGAGCGATATTTCATTCACTGTGATTTAATCACTGATATCTCTAAGTCACAGGAAGTCACTGTTCCGTACCGGTAATGAAGAGCGTGATTTGATCACAGTTAATTCCGTTACTGGGATCGAAGACTCCAAAGCGATTAAGACGCAAAAGACGTGATATCTGTTTGGACGGTGAATGTATTTCTGCGATTCATAAAGCACTAACCAAAACCATAAGGATCATTTTCCTATATCACCGTAAGAATGACATGGGTGATATGCGACTTCGTGTCTTATTGGCATTCAGGCGCGTATTTGCTACGGGTTGATACTTGATACTTGTCACTAATATATGAATTGAATATTTCTGAAAGTCGCTAATTCGCCACTTCCATACAAAATATCGTATTGGTTGGTTGCTTTGCTGTGAAGGCAGGTGTGACGTAACACGTAAATATTCAAATCGTGCCTGTGATTGAATCACCGTTTAAAATCACTGGTACTGACAAAGAGCAGTCACGTTTATCACCGTGATTTGAAAATCACGATTTCGCTCATCACTAATCGCTAAGGAGGTACGCTCTCGATTGCCTGGTTTCCTCTTGTAGGACAGTTTCCCGGGTACTTCAGTCGGGTGTCGCTGTGGTAGCTTCCGGTTGATTAAGGCGGGTCATTTGAATAGACCCAACAGCGATAAAATATTGTTCTAATCGAGCTTGGGAGATAGACCACTCCGATTCGTCGAGATTGAATCCTCTTAGCTTACCGATCATGGCTACCAAATTTTTTTTAGCGTTTTTGTTTTCACTTGAGTTTTCTCTTCATGATGACTTCACAATTATTTCCCGTGGTTGTTATAGGTTAGCGTAGTTTCGAATTTTTATCCTCGTCGCCAAGTTGTGAAGTCTTCGCTATTTAATATAGTTTCAGGAACACTATCTGGGAAGGTATGTGAGTGATACTCGTTATTCCGCAGATCATCTAAGACTGTTCTTCATTTAAAAAAGTCACATGTATAAACGCGCAAGTATGCGCATTCCAAATTAACAATCAATCCATATAATTCAAATAATACAGTACACATAGTAAACTCACTTTATTGCCTCTTGCCAGTTGCTTTATGGCGTTAAGGCTTTCCCAGGTCAGCAGAAACCTCTGGCAATGTGACTCCAGGGACCTCAGTATGGCCTGGCTCTCCGTGGTGATGAAGATATGCGCCCCTTTGAGGTTAATTTCAAGACAATCCTTAGCGCATACCTACACAGCCAGTACCTCGGTCTGTGTAATAGAGGGTTCACTTCCAAGGGCTTTAGAGATCCTCAATCTAGGTCCATATATCCCAATGCCAGTGCCTCTTTCAGATTTTGATCCATCGGTAAACCATATGGATGACTTTCTGTCCAAGCGATTTACGAAACTTATTGCACTGTGACGGTCGGCTATGACTGTTTCAAAGGGCGTTTCGAAATCAAAGATTATTGGCATAATAGCCGATGGTTTTGCCAAGAGGTTTGAATCTAGTTGATTCAATATCCTCATGTGCCAACCCAGTTTCCAGGTAGGAGTTTCTCGTTAAGGGATATTCTGATTGCATCCTGCAAGCTGCATTTCCTCACATGTAGATGAAAGGGAGGCTAATCGAGTATGACCTCAAGCGCTTCTGTAGGAGCTGTGCGCATAGCTCCCGTGACACCATTACAGGCCAGCCTTTGTAGTCTCTGCAACCTGCTGCGTATGGTGACCTCTTCGGTTTTTGTCAACCATGCTAAAAAAGCATAGGTGATAATAGGGCGTACCACCGCTGTGTAACAGTACCATTTTTGGTTTCACGCCCCATGTCTTTCCAAAGAATCTCTTGCAGGCCCACATGGCCGCCGTGGCTCTGGACAGGGTCTTTTCTATATGTTGTAATACCTGCAAGTGTGTTAGGGTGTTTTTCTCACACACCTGTTAACTCAAATAAGAAATCTCAAAAGAAACCCTTGCCTTTTTAAGCTTACACATTTTTCCAGCCGGAAGGGGACCTGGATTCGTGCCTTGAGCAAACGCAAGGTCTTATGAAAAATTGAATCGTTTTCTGAGAGGGGATGAAATGAAAATAAATGTTCATAAAAATCAACAATATATTAATTTAAATAAAATATCCCTTCTACATGCAATGAACAAACAAAATTTTTAATTCTCAATCTTTTCACGAAACCAACAGTAAAAAACAAAAGAATTCAAAACCAAATAAAATGGAGAGAGACGTAGTCCTTTTTTGAACCTTCCTAATTCAAATAATCGAAAATTCCCATTTAGCATTAAAAATTTCTCTCTTGCCAGATCAATCACTCACTCAAACACTTGCCGTTAATAAAAAAAAAATGAATCACTTATAAATTACATTAACAAATTTTGAAGAATCGACCGAACTTTACTTCCAATTAGTATAGGTACTTCCTACGAATTTTCTATTCGCATGTTCCCTCCCCCGCGAATCACACGTTGTGCTTCTCTACTTCACGCCACTCCCGGAAATCCCGTCCAATCTTCAGTCGAATCTCCCTATGATTCCCGAAAATTACTCTATACAAAGCAAATTCCCCCCTCTCTCTTTGTCCCCTTGGAACGTTCTAGAAGGAATTTGTCTGGAACGACGGGGTCTTGCACTATTGGTTGAAAAAAACCATACCTAAAATTCGTCGACTATGCTACCATTGGATTACGTAACCTTTTGAACTGCATATCAGCGTTCTCAACGGCTTCGCCCGTCGAAGTTTAAATTTATGTTCCACTGTAATTCTACACTTTCGAATGACTTTCATCTAAAATGATTCAAAAATTAATTTCAAGAATGAATAATTCCTTTCCATTATCCTGGGTACTACAGTGTTTCCTCCAGTTGATATTACTGTCCAGGATGACACCTAGATATTTGCACTCACTAGAGAAGGTCAGAGGCTATCCATTTAGGACCGGAGGACTCTGAGATCGAGATTTCTCTTTCTAGTGAACGGGATTAGTGTTGTTTTCGAGGGATTGACAGTTAGCCCCTCTTCTTCGCACCACTTTTCGATCATACTGAGGGCAAGTTGCATTCGGCTGCTTAATGAGCCATCTTGCTTGCCTCTAGCAGTCGCCACTATGTCGTCGGCATATGCCTGATGGCCGTTAAAACCATCGGCCGTAAGCCTGTCGAGAAGAACGTCCATGACCAGGCTCCACAGCAGGGGTGAGTGTACCCCTTCTTGAGGGCATCCCCTGCACGTCAGCTCAGTCACTTCAGTTTCCCCCAGGAAGGCCTTGACGGTTCGCCCTGCCAACATATCTGAGATCCACTTAACAGTGGAGGGTTCTACTCCTTTTCGTTTTGCTGCATTGTATATGGAAATATACATATAGGGTATTATCAAAGGCCCCCCTAATATTTCCAAACATTGCAAGCAGAATCTCCGTTGCAGTCAGGGTACCTTCCACCTCCCTAAGAAGATACAGTAGACTTCCCCGCCCTATGGGCAAATTGTTTTTTGTGGAGATTATACTTCCCCTTATAATTTATTATAAAAAAATAAAAGTTTAATTCTCGATCCTTCAGAGAAAGTTCCCTGTTTTCATCTGTCTAGGAAAAATTGGTGTCTTCTGAATCGTCTTAGGACAGGTCATGGACGTTGTAATAGTATGCTCTTCAAATGGAATGCCATTGATAGCCCGAGATGTGAGTGTGGGCATGAAGAGCAAACTATTGACCATTTGGTCAATAATTGTCCAATATATAAATTTTCAGATGGTTTCAACTCTATTCATTCAGTATCTGATTCATTTTTGAGATGGGTTGGTACCTTCAAAACAATTTGAATATATTAGTGGATTTTGCTTTTCCTTTTTTCTCCCTTTGGTTTTTGTTTCAGATTATTTAAAAATGCTTTGTCAATCCCTTTGAAGAAATGAAGAAGGATTTACATTCGAAGAAGATGCCCTCCAATATGAATATTTGTACACAAATCCAATATCCCTACACTTATACGGGGAGACAGAGTTTTGCTGAGGTTTTTATCTGTGCTCTTGCATCATACGCAGAACTGTATGGTGCCCCGTTTGACATTCCTCTGCTAATACTGAGATTAGGAGCGGGGAATGGATCAATATGTTTGTTTGAATGATCTGTTCCTTGTTGCCTTTTCGAGACACATGCCATATTTGGAATCAAATCTATACGCACATACAGACCCAAATCGGTATACTCGACCGACTTTTCAGTCCAAAAGTGACGTTTTCAGACCCGGCTTCGGGACTGGTAACGTTCGACTATAGAAACGTTATGAGGGGGCTGAGGGGATGCTAGGGGTGCATTTTCAGCCGGGTCTGAAAAGTCGGTTTTACATGTGATTATATATGGAAAAGTTTCAGTGTTTGGCCAGTGCGAGGGCGCTTCAGTCGACATCAACTTGCTGTATATAATTCGTATAGTTGACCAACGCATTGGGTCCCTAAATATGGCAACGCTGTTTTCCGTTCATACACCTCAAATACACTATTCGAGTACTTATACGATCCCGGTATGGACGAACGTCGTCATGGGTCTTGGTCTTAGTGAATATTTCGAATACACTCGTAGATTTGATATTGGATTCTCTTTATATCAATCTGAACTGCAGATTCTCCGGTATGGAAGCTTATACAAACCCGATGAATATTACTGTAAACAAAGTGTTACCAAGAAGGTACGTGTGTCTTCGAGTAGGAGTTTCCTTTCGAAAGTGAGAAGAGAGACTTTTTTCAGTGCTGAAAAAATGGCATTTTGTGAGCAAAGAAGATGTTACAGTCACATACCAATTTTTTTTTGTTTCCGATTTACAAGATTCGTTCATGCACAATCACAAAGGGGGGCAAAAGAGAAATTATTTACATTTCCCATTTCAAATTTCATTTTCAGAATGTCAATATCATATTATGACGATATGTTTGTTGTGCTGAAAATTGACAAAGGGATCAAAATCTCAAGACGGGGGCGTGTCCACCTGCCTGTGGGCACCCATGTAGGCACACAATATATTTCATTTGATTATTAAGGAACTAGTAGAGCTCAGCAAACTACTTTATGATAGATCAACCTTTTCGCCATAATCTACCAAAAAAGGAATGGTTCAAACCCATGATAGATCAATGAATATTTAAAATGTTAACGTTTCTCTCGAGCCCTCTTCGGATATTGGGGATGAATATACGATTTTGAGTTAGAATACGGGCTAACGTGAAAAGCATCAAAAGATCACAAAAAAAATTTTAAATATATTCATTTGTAAGACATGTCCACAAAATCGAATACGTCAATTATACCTGGGGGATTCCGAATCGGTCCACGTACGAGTATACACGTGTTACGATAACGGGAAAATTAATCAAATCATATTACAAGTTTATGCAGTATTTCTGACATGAATTTAGAAATGTGTGTTTGAATCCGAAATCATTTACCCCTGGTGCAATTAAAATTGTGAAACAGAACTTTAAGTGGTTATTCTTGAGAGTAAGATATTTTTTCTATATAACCATCAATAACATCGGATACTCTCAGGGTCATTCCCACGAGGGAATTCCCAGATGGTTCTTATCAGAAAATCCAACTATCTGAAATTAATCGATTTGAGATAACAAAATGAACACACCTGGTCAGTCCTCCTCTGAGTACAGGGGCGGACTAACACAATCCTATGTAAACGCAGCTAAGAAAACCCCAACAGTTAGAAATCCATCTAGAGATCAAGCCATTGTAATGACTTTCAACGACAAATTCAAAATAGTAGACTACGCCAAAGCGACATCAACATTTGTAGGAGCAAAAAACATAACTCATATTTCAAGGATTTCAAATAATAGAATATGCATATTCCTGAACAGTAAAACTCTGGTGGACAAATTTCTCAATGAAAGAAACAGCATCACCATTGAAAACGAAGAAATCACAGTGCGAAGACTGATATCACCAGCAAAAAGACTCATTGTTTCAAACGTATGTCCTTCAATTCCTAATGAAATAATAGAAGAAGCTTTAAAATCAATAAACCTGAAACTAGTATCTCAAATTCTTCCACTTAGAGCTGGAATCCAAGGAGATGAATTCAGTCATGTACTGAGTTTCAGACGACAAGTATATATAGACGAAACTGAAAACATTGTCAATACATCCTTACTAATCACACACGACAACACCAGTTACAGAATTTTCATATCAACTGACACTATGGAATGTTTTATATGTAAAAAAACAGGTCATATATCTAACAACTGTCCAGAATCTATATCAAAAACACCTCATGAATCTGAACAAGAACCAGAAAGCAGATCAGACAATGCAGTGAAAGAAACCCCTGCAAAAGAACACAATGACAAATATATTCAACCGAACGTTACAGAACTCGACCTCATATCTAATTCTAGTGAAAAGGAATCACAAAAAGAAGACCCTTTCACGAAAAAGAGACCACGTTCATCATCAAATTCAATTTTGTCTAATCAGCAATCAGATACTCCACGAGAATCCCCCAAAAATGTAACACATGATCAAGCTATGAAACCACCTGACTCAGAAAAATTAAAACATTCGAGAAGAAAGAAAAAACCGAAAACATCGCCACTATCATCATCATCCGAAAAAACAGAACAACTTGTAGATCACAACTATTTAAGGTCGGCGTTTAAACCGAGTAGGAAAGATCAGCCGATAGAGGCGCCACCGTCCATTTTAAGGAATATTTCCATAGAACTTTCATTATCACAATAAGTTCTATGAGTATCTCTCTAATCATGAATGAAATGTACAATGGCGCTCTCTATCCGAAAATCGCCGAACTATGAAATTTGTCAATTTGTGGGTAAAGCAGGAATTTTTTCCCGCCAAAATTTGAATTTGGCCATTCTCTGCCAATTCCGTATTTCAAGTTGTTTTTCTGAACGAAATTATCAGTAGATTCACTTTTAATCGGATGTTGAACTATTTTCATGGGTCTTTCTGTTGAAATAAAACAGAAGCATGGGTTGGGTCATTTTCTTCTATTTTTGAAAGAAAAAAAATTGACTGTCGGAATGAAATCGATTAAAATTATTTCAACAAGAACCCTAATCCTTTCTGAGTTCACCCACAAAATTTCAGTTCTCAAAGTGAAACCGTTTTCGAAATCAACTTGAAATAAAAACACACTACATTGAACGCCCACCTTAAGCTCTATTCTTAAAACACTCCCAGGGAATCACACCTTATCAGATATCAATCTCATAGGGTTTTTAGAATCATCTTTTGGAAAAAGCGATATAATATCAGAAGCGAAACGTTACACCGACGACATTGACGGTTTGATAAAAATGTTACACGATATATATCCTCATATACAACAGCGTTCTCTGAAGTATCGAATCACAAGAATTAGTAAAAAACTGAAAGGATACAGCGACACAGAAACATCAGATGAATGTGAATCGCTTCGAAATTCTCAAACTGAATTAAATCAAAATAATGACAATACCACATCTGACAACGACATTTAAGATCCTACAATGGAATAGCTGTGGATTTTATCCACGCCTAGAAAATATCCAAAATTTAGTAAAGTCAACCGACCCTCACATTTTATGCATTCAAGAAACCAACTTCAAGGAAAACAAAACAGGTAAATTGAGACATTACCATGCTTTTCACAAGATAAGATCCACGAACAACAGAGCAAGTGGAGGAACATCAATATTTGTGAAAGATAGTCTACATGCTGAAGAAGTAACCATAACAACGCAATTTGAAGCAATAGTAGCAAAAGTTTGGGCTCCCAACCCCATTACAATTTGTAATGTATATATACCTAATGATAAGAACTTCACTAAGAATGATATCAAGAACTTAGTGAATCAACTGCCCAGACCATTTATTTTAGTGGGAGATTTTAATGCTCACAATACTTTATGGGGATCTACAAAGTGTTGTCGTAGAGGACGGCTTATTCATTCGGCCATGGATGAGTTGGATATTGGTCTCATGAACACAGAAGTTTCAACACATTTCAGCCAGGCTACAGGTGCATTCACGAACATCGACTTGAGTTTCTGCGACCCACGCATAATACCTACACTTAAATGGGAAGTTATGGATGATCTACATGATAGCGATCATTTCCCGATCATAATAGAAAGAGAAGATGTGGCACAACCAGAATTGAAACACTTAGGATGGAAGATCAAACATGCCAATTGGGAGAAATTTAAAGAACAACTAGAACTAGTACAGGATCAAGTAATCACAGGGGACATAGACTATGATGTCACTAAGTTTACAGAACACCTAGTAAAGGCAGCTGAATCTAGCATAGGAAAATTCCAAACCAAACCTAAATCCAAAGTAGTTCCATGGTGGACAGAACTATGCTCAGAAGCAATACAGTCACGGAAAAAAGCACTAAACAGATATCGTAGACAAAGAACTCTAGATAACCTCATAGAAGTTAAAAGACAAAAGGCCAAAACAAGGCTAGTTTTGAAGAATGCGAAGAAAGATAATTGGCGAAACTTTGTATCATCGATATCCAGTTCAACCCAACCTAAGGAAGTGTGGAACAACATCAAACGTGTTCAAGCGAATCACACGCAATTCAACATAGCCGCTTTAAAAAATGAACAAGGGAACATCATAACATGTCCCAATTCAATAGCAGAACACCTAGCTAACACCATGGAAAAGCAGTTTAGCGACTGTAGTCTCAATGATGAATATTGCACAAGAAAACGAAATTTAGAAAAAATATCTCTGTATATAGACGATAACAACAATCATAGTATTAATGACCCCTTTTCTAAAGAAGAACTACTAACAGCAATAGAGAATTCAAAAAACTCAGCAGCAGGACCAGATGATGTTCCGATGATCTTCTATAAACATCTCCCAGAAAAATTCTTAATACACCTGCTAGAGCTATATAATAAAATTTACATCGAGCACATTTTCCCCCAAAAATGGCAAGAAGCAACAATTCTATCTCTACTTAAAAATGAAAAACCAAAATTGAAAGCGGAATCATATCGCCCTATAGCACTTACATGTACGGGCTGTAAGATCCTAGAAAAGATGGTTAACGAAAGACTAACGTGGTATCTTGATTCCGAAAATAAACTCAGCAGTACACAAACAGGATTTAGGAAAAATCATTGTACAACCGACAACCTGATACTCCTGCAAACGGAAATAACAAATGCCTTCGCAAATGATGAAATAGTTGCTGTAGTGTTTTGTGATGTGGAGAAGGCATATGACCGATGCTGGCGCAGAAACATTCTGAATATTCTACAAGAAGCTGGTCTTGATGGTAATATTATGCACTTCATGAATAACTTCATGACAAACAGAAAATTCAACGTTAGAGTAAACGGAGCAATATCGTCGACCAAAGAACAGCTCAATGGAGTACCACAGGGATCGGTAGTGAGCTCATCTCTATTCAAAGTCGGAATAGACAAAGTGGACTCCGAAAAAAGAATAAGTAAACCAGTCAAATGTATGAAGTTCGCAGATGATAAATGCTATATGTGTAGAGGAAAAAATCCGGAAACTGTCGGACTACAGCTACAGAACACGTTGAACCAACTGGAAGAATGGTCGATGGAAACAGGATTCGTTCTTTCTACACAAAAAAGTAAAGTGATGATATTCTCTAGACACCACACACAAGATAAAATATCTAATATCCAATTATATGGGAACACATTAGAAACAGTCAACCAACATAAATTCTTGGGGCTAATATGGGACAACAAGCTTACATGGCGACCACACATAGAGTATCTGAAGAAAGAAAGTACAAAAAGAATTACCTTACTACGTGTCCTTTCACACAGATCATGGGGTGCAGACGAGGACACCATGCTGAAAGTATACAGAGCGATAATAAGGTCCAAACTAGAATATGGTTCAATAGTCTACTCATCCGCTAATAAAACGGATTTGAAAAAACTGAATTCAGTACACAATGTATCCCTCAGAATATGTTTGGGAGCATTCCCTACGAGCCCAATAGAGAGTATTTACAGAGAGGCAAACGAGCTTCCATTGGACCTAAGAAGACAATACAATTTATTCCAGTATGCAGCGAAAATTTCTTCCTATCGAAACCACATAGTCTACAGTGAATTATTCAATAAAGTATATGTCGAGAAATATAACGCAAAAAAACGTACCCCAAAACCACCCGCACAGATACTCGAAGCATCTGACATAGAACTATTCCAAAATACATCACAAATCACACCTCTAAAGGTCCCTCCATGGAAATTGAAAAAACCTATAGTAGACTTGTCACTAACGACATACAGAGAATACAACGCAACAAAACCGGAAATGAAACAGAGAACAATGGAGAAAATTTACAGTTATAGCTCTCTGGTCATATACACAGATGGATCAGACTGCCATCACAACGTAGGAAGTGCGGTGTATTCAGAAAATATGGAATTGCAATACAAACTACCACCAATGTGCACCATAAACACTGCAGAACTATACGCAATCTGGAAAGCCTTAGAACAGTTAGAAACAACAAACACAGTCAACCGACGCATATTAATTTGTTCCGACTCCTTGGCAGCTCTCAAATCATTGAAGATAAGCAACAACAATTCTCCACTAGTGATCCAAATATTGGACATCATACATCGTTTGCATGAGAAAAACTTTTCGATGACATTTTTGTGGATCCCATCTCATATAGGAGTACCTGGAAACGAGAGAGCTGACACCTTGGCGAAAAGAGCATCTGAAAAATCAATCCCACTGGAGAAATGTCAAGCCCTGGAAGATGTGAAGACATATTACAAATCCAAAATACTCAAACTTTGGCAAACCCGCTGGTCACATCAAAAATCAAAGCTACACGAATACGAAAAAATAGTCAAAAAAGCTCCGGTAACACCACTCAATCGTAAGGAGCAAATAAGTTTGAGAAGACTACGCATAGGACACACAGCCATAACACACAAACACCACCTAGAAAAAACTGAGCCACCAATATGTACCACCTGCAACCAAAATCTTACCGTGAAACATATCCTTATAGACTGCCCCAGATTCGAAGAAGAGAGACGAGCTGCAGCATTGGAGGACAGCCTAAACGATGTTCTAGATGTAGATCCAATTAACACAAGGCGATTGTTCCGTTATTTGAATACTATTAACATTGTAAATGACATATGAAAATTTTTATAACGTTTAAATTGTAATGTAATGTAATTTTGTAATAGTAGGAGGTGTAAATGACCTAGAAGTCGAAACACCTCAAATTCTCTGCAAATAAAAAAAAAAAATTATACCTGGCTAATCACGTGATATACTGCGGTTTCAACTGAAAACCAGTGGTGCGTTAGCAAAATACTCTCAAATGAATATTTTTACAATGTAGCTGACAGACGTCTAAGGATTTAATTTTCAGCGCTTCCAAGAGAAAAATAGTATTTTTTCCTCATATTTGGAAGAATGTAATATTGAAAGGAAATGCCCACTAGCTTATGCTAGGAATCATTCCCTGAAAGCTTGGGTACTTAAAAGTACCACCCTGTATAATTCATAATTTGTTTATAAATGGAGTGTAATTCAGTTGAAGAGATTATCACAATATGCTGAGTTTTGGAATTTCATAGAAATGAAAGCTAGGAATGATGTAAATGATGTACTAGAATCGGATAATGATTATACGTCATATAACAAGGCTCTTGTTTTTAGTAAACCAGTGATTCTACTAAATCTGATTCTTGATTTCACCGATGAGAATCAAAAGTGAAATCGAATTTTCATAAGAATTTCAGAAGTTATACATTTGTGTTTTTCAATGTGCTGAATGAAGGAGTGTTATGAATTTTGTCTAGGTCCTACCTAATATATTAAGCTCCTAATACATCTCTGAGATTGATGTTATTGACATTCTGAAAAAAGTACAAGTTCTCAGTTCTTTTCGTTTCTTGATATATTTTATTGTGTTTGGATTATTTATTGCCTCATTTTTGAAAGCATACCTTCTTTTATATATCATTCATAGGATCTAAACATAAATTAAATCTACCATTCCGTACTGATGGCCATCGTGGTTGTGGAATTCTTCTAGGTGAACTATGTTGCATCACTCAAGCCCTTTTACTCTATAACCATAATAAAGGCGTTGTAAAGGAATACAGGGTGTCCTGGTTCAACGTTTATATATTTCAGGGGGTGATTCTGGAGAGTGGAGTTCAAAGTTAGATTATATCAACTTAGGCCCTGAAACACCAGTGCTAGAGGCTCTTCAGCATGACCTCCAAAGTCCAACTAATTTGCGATAACTATGTCATCATTTGTCGGATTTGAATGAAATTCAGTACATGGGGGTTTCTGAATAATGAGTAAAGGAACACCTAAGAAGAAATTACGTTTCAAAGTTCATTTGAGGATGTTGTGTACCTGATTCAATGGTTTTCAATCATATTACCTCCCATGAAAAAGAGCTTTATCCACCTATGTCTGATGATAACCGGATTCTCACCAGTGGAGGAAAATAATACTTTTAATTTTTGAGATTATGTTAGTCGAAGACATGGTCTCCTCAACCATTTTTGAGCAAAAGAGGTACGGCGCTACGGAGCCCCTTCCTATAGAAAAAAAAATGAATTAGAATGCATTTCATCACACTAAAATACTTTTATTCCGAGATAGGGGTTACGTAACGCTCTCAATTTGAAAACATTTTAGGAGCCCACATTTCTTCGACTGAAATTTCAATTAGATCATCAACTCAAAAATTGAAAATGATTTTTTGAGACACCCCCTATTATCTCTGCTACTGATGAGAATCAATCAGTTGATCAACCGATCAAGTTCATCCAGAAAACTCCATGCTTGCTATCAATTTCATTTAAATTCGATAAATTTTGTTGCAGAAATAACCAACTAACGGTACTTTAGAGGTCACCCGTGGAATGCATTAAGGACCTGAGTAGATATGGAAATATCTTCTAGTTTCGAAATTTAGAATCACCTCCTGAAATATATGAACGTCTAATCCTGACACCTTTATGTAATTGGTTATACAGGGTGGCCATTTGAAAACGAAACAGACGAGATTACAGACGAAATAAATTGTTTCGATAGAAATGCTCGGACAGGTCGATTTCTGTTTCGAGGGGGACAACTTAAGATGTAGGTTACGGTCGCATAGCGCTTCAACCCTTGCTACTAGAACCCTCACCCCCAAATTTTGAATAGGGGAGATGGGAAGAGTGATACCTCATTTGAAAGGTATTTTTATACTGATTTCAGCACAGTAATTGTTTTTTCATTTTATGCATTAGTTTTCAAAATATTCTTAACTAAGTATTTGAAAATGAAGTGGTGTTTTCATGGCACTTGTAGTGTTTTTTGTGAAAAATCGACATCTTGATTAAAGATTTCTATGTCAGTGGATTGGAGGAAGGAAGCCACAGTCATGGTTGTTTTGAAGCTCAAAATGTCGATTTTTCACAAAAAAACACTACAAGTGCCATGAAAACACCACTTCATTTTCAAATACTTAGTTAAAAATATTTCGAGAACTAATGCATAAAATGAAAAAACAATTACTGTGCTGAAATCAGTATAAAAATACCTTTGAATTGAGGTATCACTCACCCCATCTTCCCTATTCAAAAATTGGGGGTGCGGGTTGTAGCAGCAAGGGTTGAAGCGCTATGCGTCCGTAACCTACATCTTAAGTTGTCCCCCTCGAAACAGAAATCGACCTGTCCGAGCATTTCTATCGAAAAAATTTATTTCGTCTGTAATCTCGTCTGTTTCGTTTTCAAATGGCCACCCTGTATATGACGGCATCCAGAATTGATTCTAATTTTTTTTACAGTGTACCGGGCTGGTCAGGCTACACCAGCATTCAGCCTTTTTCACATCACGTGATAATATGCGTTCAAATAATTCAAACTTCCAGCCGAACCGAAAAGAAATATTGAAAGGGAAAAAGGAAAAATCAAATATTTCATTCATGAAAACAACAATGAGATATGTCAGATTTTTTGTTTTCGGTTTAATTTTCTTTAATATGCGGTTTTTCTAAGAGAATTTGAGAACAATTGTTTTTGTTAGATCAGATTCTTAATGTTTCAAAGAGTGGAAATATCGAAAAATGAGATAATTATTCCCACAGTATCAAAAAAAGTAGTTTGTGGATAATGATAAGCAACAAAATTTCATTCGTACGAATTATACGATCTATTCGTAATCCTTACAAACAGCATAATAATCTAATGAGGCAAAATGGATTAATGCTCATTCAAAATGCCTGTGCCCTCTATAGGCTATAATATATAATATCAAGTGAAAGGGCTTGATGAAAGTAACTTGAAAAATAATGCGATGTTATTCTTAATCCAATATAACGGACCATCCAAGATTCCGAAATAGTTATATTTATTCACTTCTACAATATGGGTATCAAATTAATGGAAGGGCTTGTTGAGAGTTACTCGAAAAATAATGTGACGTAATCCTAGAACTAATATTTCGGAGAATCCAAGTCAGTGAAAACAAAAAATTGATTCAACAAATGAGAATGAGGAACTTCATCTTCACAGATAGCAAGATTGTTTACTTCGTGAAGATATTCAGTCTTCCTGTCGACTCACTAACACATATACAAATTCTTGCCATAACACTTACTCTTTCAATCCCTTTTATACATTGAAATCGTAGCGACTGATCCCGACAATCTGGCAACAGTGCTGGGATCGAAAACGTTGATCGTATTTGCCGGTGCAGTATATGTGGGATTGAAAAGGTGGCGCAATGTATCGGGTCTGAACAGGACTATCAGATATACAACTTTTTTGAATGAAAAAAAATTTCTCCCCTCTCAATGTGCCTAGGGAGTTATATTTCAAAAGAGCCCATTTTTTGCATATATACTCGTAAAAAACATACGGATCATGTGGGTCTTAGGTCGCCTGAAGAACGTACCGGGACTGGATACGTCTGCCAGACAAATATATATATATATATATATATATATATATATATATATATATATATATATATATATATATATATATATGAACCCCTGTTAAGCTGTGACCTCCGTTAAGTAGACTGGGCGACCTCACCTCCGGGTGAAGGAGTAGTCTCAATGGAAAAATTTTTGTTGATATATGGAGAGGGGAAGCCAAAGAACAAAATTACCGAGAGAGGGGAAAACATTTTTGCTGAAAAAATTTTGTTTTAACAATCGAGGCGCTGTAGCCTCCGCTTATATTTCTTGTAGTGTGAACGTTATAACCTCCGGCGGTGTTGCCAAATTTCGGAGGTGAGTAGGTGAAGTGAATATATGTATGAAATTCAATATTCATATATTGGATGCAGGTGGCTTGGTTTTTCAAGGTTGATTCATGTCTATAAAGGCGTCGGAGATCGGGGAGTATTCTTGTTGTGGTGGATTCGAAACGATATTTATCGTTTCGTCAAAATATCTTCAGTTGAAGAATTTTCAGCCGAAATGATCTTGAACGATTAGGATGGAATCAATGGTGAAGAATATGTGGTCAAATTCGAAACTCCTTGCGACCAGTGAACCTTAAATAATTTAATTTTCAAAGGAAATCACCAAGTCTTGAAATTATTGAAACCTCTAGCCATTTGCCACGATTCATCCTAACAACTTGTAAAATAGTAATCCGATTCCAAAGATGGGACTGGTATAATAGTAAAGATACAAAAATGAATAAATCGAAGGTTTCTTTTTGGGGAACTATAACCTAAATTCAGAATTTCGTGGAAATCGAATCATTTGTAACATGAATAAAAACTCACGAAATTAATAAAAAGTTGTAATATCAATATACATATTTTGAATTGTGTGAGATCGCTAAAAAAATCCCATCACAATGCTGCGAAATGGAGTTCTTGGAGAAAATAAGTGCAGTTTTTTTCGCAAATCGATAACTAAATAGTAAGAATGAAAATAGCCACAGAAATTGAGGTGAGGGGTTTTTCGTAATTTTACAATAGTAGCAATTCCAAAAATTATTGAATCAAACAATAACGGAAGAGAATTATATCAAGACGTTATTTTACTACAATTGGAAAGAAACAAGTCTTCAAATAAAATGGGAGACTGAATAATTAATTGGTATAAGTGCAGCTTTTGGATGGATAAAATACTCGGCATAAAGAATCATCATTTATTTGATGCATGGAAATATGTTATTGTTATACGGGACTTACGGAAAGACATAATAATCTTTATCTACTCCCATAGAATAATATATCCATTATTCAACTCATCTTGATCTGTAATAGTCTCCATGAACCAATAGTGTGAGGTAATAATAACTCACGCCTAAAACTCACTATAATGCAAATAGGAAAAATGTAGCTTACGAATTACGAAATGAATAAGGAAGTCGAATCGTTTGGGAACTCTATTTCAGACATCAAGGTAACGTTCTCGCCATCCATTTCTACATTTTCTTAGGTCTGAATATCCAAAAATTGCATTTGTAAAACGTGAATTTCTGACGTTTTCTACGGTATTCGATATCGATTAGATTTTCGACCAAAGAAATCGCTTTTGACAACTGTTGTCAATTTTGAAAATGCTGATTGATTCGAATTTCACTGAAGAAGTCGAAGGTAAAGTATAGTGTTCAATTCGCGGAAATGGTCATAACACACTTGATGAATTACACCCCTCGCCTGAAGGCTCGGGCTGCAAAATTCATCTGCGTCTGTTATGACATTATCGCTCATTGAACAATATACAATAAAGTTTCATTACCAAAAAAATGTTATATTTATAAATTCCTTCAACCAATAGCTCAACATAATATTGGGCAGGTAACTGAGGGAATGCGGATTGTATATAAGAATTCAATTTATATCGACATATTGCTAAGCTTCTCATTTTTTTATTCATTTGGATAAAGAAGGGATATTCCCTACGGAATACTTTCTGTTATCACAAACTGAATCATCATTTGGACAGAGTTATTGGATGTTGTAAACTATTCTCAAATTTAGTTCTGATATAACTATACCCTAATTAAGTTCTGATGTAACTATATCCTTTAAAAAAAATGTGGGGTGATCTTATTTATTGAACGTAATTTTCGAAGGGATTCTTCCCACTTAATTTTTCGAATAGTCTCCCAATCATACTTTTACTGTCATAAATTTTTCCAAGCAACGATGATTCTTCTTCTTGTCTTTCGTATATCGCACATAGATTTCAATTAAGTGGCATTCTTTTTCAATACCATTCCCCTTTTGACAGCTTTTGAATTTCATAACTCTTCTAATAATTTCGAACTTTAAGCTCACTGATTCTTCTTTTCAACGGTTTTTACTTTGTGTATTCTTCCAACAGCAACGGGAATGAAGATTAATTTTGTCAATTCGTTTCAGAAGTGAGAAGCCGATATTATAAATGCAAAAAAAGTAACTTGGTCAATAAGAACAACTGATAGAACACCCCTCGAAAATTAAAAAAAAATACCATTTAAGAGATGGTTTTAGTCATTCTTTTCGCTTCGGTATAAAATCTATTCTAAATATCCTCATGTCTTCATCCTAGTAAATTTATTACTAAAAAGCATTTACTCTTGAATAAAAGGAATGATCAATTTTATCCTTCCGAACGAGAACATTCAGGAAATGAAGGAAAACTTAGGTTGAGCCGAAATCGGTTTTCAGATGAAAGACGAAGGAAATAGCAAGCAGTACAACCTACTGCTTGATTGACGAAAAAAAAACAAAAAGCTCAACACTCCTTAACAAAATGCGTCGAAGAAAATATTAGTTTGTGGGATAACAAATTCGTTAAATAATTCTTCCAAACTCATTTTTATATTATTTTATATATTTATTGTTTACACCTATTTGTAGAGAGGTTTGTTTCTATGTGATACATAATTTATGTTCGAGATTTCAATTTTTTGTTAAACTCAATCATCCAAAGTAGGTCCCATTTAAGACATGATTTCGACCATTTTCTTCGCTTCAGTATGAAATTTTATCTAAATATACTCATTCCTTCATCCCAATAAATTCATAACCTAATGTAGGCCACTGACGAGGACTCTCTACGGGACTTTCGGGCATCCAGCATCGCACGAATGCTCGAGAAGAGTCCCGTGTATGGTCTATCGAGACTACCCTTCGGCGTTCGAGGTAGGTACTTGGTACTTGTACTTGAAAGCCCATGTATTAGATATCCAGAACCTCGAAAATTTCTGGCGATTATCGAAAGAATTTCAAGATATTAAGGTCGGAATCACGGACAGTATCACTGTCAATTTTTTTTACGGCCTCAGTCATTTTTTTATAATTACATTCTCGGACTGAAAAATGCGAATCTGCCTACTAGGTGGATAGACGAGCACTCAGAAGCTACATACACCAAAAGCTATTTGATTTGTGTTTCAAATTGAATTCAGTTGCTTGCTGACAGGTATAGGCTCGTTTACTTGTTTACGCTGTTTGGCTGCATACTTTTTTTTGTAAGATAAGGCTCTTGATGAGAACATTGATTTTAAATTTTTGGGGCCGATCATTCGTAGACATTCAACTTTCGAGAGAAAGGAACAAACACTAGAAATTTTCTTGCTCGCTGTGGAGTCTTGATGGTGAGACTCTCTCTCGAACTAAATCTGCTCGACTGTTTTGGAGTTACATCCATTATCATTCACTTAATAACTCTAAAATACGATCGAATTTAAATTCACCAAAAAGTATATTCCGAAAAGGAAATGATGCGAAATTCTGTGAGGATCGTATTATAAGAAAGTTTCATTTTCACATCTAACCTATTCGTCAAGTTCGGCTGAAATTCTGCATGAACTTTTGAGTCGACATATTTCATCCAAGATACTCATATTTCAGTTGGATCGAATCTGAAATCTTGAATATATGGTGACATTAACATTTCGGATCTGCTGAATCATCGGGTGGAATTTGAGGAAGCATAATTTTGATGCTCGCAAATAAAGCCGCTTCGTGAATATCGAATCTTCAAGTACTTTCTTTCGGAAATTATTGTGCTCTCGAGAGGCAAACTTTCATATATCTTGAAAAATATGTTACTAAAAAAACCTAATGCTTATGTTATAATCAACATACGAATAAAATTATTCATTATTAAGTGTTCATTATTGAAAGTATCCAACTTTTTTCAAGGAACCTGTTTATAAACGGTGATTCCACCTTCCACCTTTCTCTTGAATCTGTTTCTGTGGAGAAATGTTTGCAGTTTATCTTAAAAGGAAACTTTTAAAATGCGATCAGTCACAAAGTTTTTTCCTTATTTTTCAAAATTCGACTAAACGGAGAAATTATGTAGGTACTATTCACCTTTGACGACGAAGCTCCAGTTCGTATATCGTCTAAATATTGGTGCAATGATAAGGATAAGAATTTATAATTATTTTTTGGGATGATGTCATTAGGCCCTAAAAACTAAAAAACTCAATTCGTGTAGGTGAAAAAAAATGAACGTCATTAGAAAACCGGCTCGTAATTCAGTTTCGGGGAAAATATACTGTATTCAGTCGTACTAGTGTATTTCAATGAAATCTGGTATATGCAATTTTTTTTTTCTTAGACAAACTCTGATAATCTTGCAAAATAAAAGAAGAAAGAACCTAATGAAGCTTTTAATAACGACAATAACAAATGTTCCGTTTAAAGATTTTTAGTTATCTCATAGTCGGGTCAGAAATATCGACCTCCGAACTTTTCACAAACGATTCATTTTACATCAACCAGACGATTTTATGGTTCGAAAGAATGCCAGATGTTGTTTTGATACACTTTTTTATGCATGCCTCAGTGCACCTGCTCCATACGAGTATGGTTTACAGTGTTGCCATTTACGGAGGTGACAACGAACTGAATGTCTCTTCGACTTATTTCTCCATATATAGGACGGCGCACTAGCGCTGGTGGTATATAGCTGAACTAAAAGATTGTACAGTACAGAAATATGGTGCGTTCTGACCTCAAAACGATTTTTTGATATGTTGATCCCTGAAGTCTCCTGAGTCTAACAAGCTAAGAAACAAGGCAAAACGTTGTGACCTCCGATTTCGGAGGTGAGAGCGTTATATATGAGGTGACAACGCTTGTTGAGTTTATATTTTGGAGGTGACAATGACCATTAATAACTATATATATATATATATATATATATATATATATATATATATATGTATATATTATATATATATATATATATATATATATATATATATATATTATATATATAAATATATTTTTACAACTCGAAAAACCGTTTTTAAAAAAAACACGGAAAGACTTAATACGAGCTTTATTCAGATGTATCTACCAACCTAACTGTCATACAGTTCTACAAGCTTTTATAAACTCATGAATAATGTCTACTAAGCATACTGGCGTTCATTGCCACTACTTCGAGGAGTTACTTGGGATATGGTTACATATTATCTCCCCCTTTTAATGAACTGAGTTCAATCTTATTGTTTGAACTCCGTTTATCAATGATCATTTGAAATTTCATTATGAAAATTTTATACATTACATAGAAAATTATGATTAAACATATAATTATAAAAATGAAGTACAGGGTTGAAAGATGGTTTGGATGTAAATTCCATTCGTACAATTTTAAATCAGAAATATTTGTTACATTCAGAGGTTCTACAGTTAAATCTTGAATCTGTGAGATGTTTAAATCATTAAGTTGGAATACATGGTATAAATTATCAATATTGGATAATTCAAATGTTTTTAGTCCATTAGATATGATACAGTTGCTTTCAATCATTAAAATCTTCTTGGGTTCATGTTCATATGTTAAATGTCCTGAACAGTTTTCACTTATAATGCTATTGAACAATGATAAATATTGTCCATTGGGTAATAGTTGTAAGTCTTCAGAACTTGTTACCGGTTTTCTCGAACAGTTTTCATGTTTTTCACGCACAAATTCACTCAAACACGTAGTGGTTTCACTAGTCTGTTCTGTGGGCACAACATCCATTTTTCCACTTGCTGGCATTCTTCGTACAGGGACCATATGATTTCTTCTTCTTCGATGAGCAAATACTTTGGTTGATCTATTATATTGGTATTTAAGAAGGAAACGAAATTCAACTCCAAAGTACTATAAGGAATATCATTTACCAAAGGCACTTTTATAATAAATGTAATCTGCGATTTCTCAATTTTAACTGATGTGAAACAGACTGAGTAAAAATCCTTCAAGTAGACTAATTTTTTCAATAAATTATCATCTTGAATATAATTCCTGAAATAACTCAATGACAATATTGACTCATGTAGAAGGTGAAGCCTAGCAAAACTAATGGCAGTATTTATTTCTGAAAGAATTCTGGAAATTTTATTCTGTTCAAATTGCAAAAGGAAAACTTTATCTAAGATTTGCTGTAATTTCATGAATTTATCAATTTGTTTTATCATAATATTGGTTTGATTCTGAAATCTATCAGATATCGATTTCACTATACTTATAACTCTATTTTGATTTATCTTTATGGTATCTGCATCATTTCTCAATGATCGAAAATATTCTTGATAAAGAGTTTCGTCTTCATCGTCTAAAGTGCCAAAGAGAAATTTGGAAATTCTTCCTCCAATATTAACAAGGCCTCTTTTCTTCCTTGATGGAATTAATTCATGAAAAATTTGTTTATTTGTAATTATTTGATTTGATGTCAACTCATACAAGTATTTCGTTGCTTCATCCCTTGGTTCATTTTTCTTAATTACATCATTTAAAATTTCTTCATGTTTGTTGAGGATTGAACCTATTCGTGACAGGTCATAATGGTACATAAGAACATGGTCTTTTTGAATTATGAATGTTTTAGGACCATTGAATGCAATTATATTATTTCGGACTTCTTTCGTTTTTAGGCAAAGTAGTGTTTCAAGAAAAAGTAGAATTATTGTCATGTAGAAAGGGGCCATCCTGAAACAGATGATTATTATTTTTTTCTTTGTTTGATTTTACTTTTATGATAAACATGTCCTTTATTAGCTTCCTTAACGAGGACATTATCTAAAATTTTGATGTTTACTTCTTTGAATCGAGGTTTCAATTTAGCGTCTGCCGGTAATTTGAAAAATGCTTTCTCATCATCATCTAAAATAACATCTTCCGATCTGTTTTCATTTTCCTTCTGTCGTCTTTTTTCGTTTTTCTTGTTGTTTTCCGTCAATACTTTAGAAATTTCCTTAAGATTCTGATTATATTGTTCAATATAATTGGATACTTTTTCATTATCCGTGTATTCAACGGGAAGGCTATAATTCAAATCAGATTTTATGATCTGTAGAGGACTATATTTTAGGGTGGAATGAATAGAATTATTATAACTAAGAAGGGCTCTATTTAATTTCTCTCTCAAACTCAGATTTTTATCTTCGATTACCCTTATTTGTTCGGTCAAGGTTGAATGAAATCTCTCAACAATGGCATTCGATGTTGGATTATAATTTGTCACGTAATGTATCTCTATATTATGTGTGGAAGCGAATTCTTGAATTATCGCGTTCTTAAATTCCGTTCCATTGTCGGTTGTTATTTTCCTAGGCGTTCCATGATTCGAGAAATAGCGAATAAGTGATTCTACAATTTCTACTGACGTTTTACTTTTAAGAATGAAACATTGCCCGTGTCTTGAGAATGAATCTACTAATGTGAGACAGGGTGTTTTCGAAATATTTATTGTATCGGCATATAAATGTTCGAAAGGTTTTTCACCGATTGGATTTTGTTTGAATATTAATTTATTGGGTTGTCTTTCATATTTTTGACGTTGGCATATATCACAACTATTCACATAACGCTGGACTTTGAATGACATTTTTGGAAAATAGAATTTTTTCTTAATGCTTTCCACATTCTCTTGAATACCTCTATGAGTAGTTTTAGTTTCGTGGTACATTTTGATTTTTTCAATTTGTTCTTCTTCATCTTCTATATCTTCCAATAAGATATTTGAAATTTTGAATTTGAAACTTCCTGAATTGAAAAGTTTATGTGCATACTGTATAAATGGCGTTTCGATATTTTTATCTTGGAAGAATATTCCATATGTTTTGTCTGGGGAAATGAATTCTTTCAAAAATATGGTAAATTGATTTTCTTCTGAAATAGATAAAATTATTCTGAATTTTGATTGATTATGTAATTTTATTTTACTAACATTGAACTTATTGCTCTTTTTGATAATGATTTGGTACTGAAAAACATTAATGGCTCGTTCAGTGTGAGGAATTTCTAGAATAGGGTCTTCTTGGTTAGAATGTATTGTTTCATTATCTGAGTTATCATCTGCATCTATTGACATTAATTCATCAAATTCTTCTGGTCTCAATTCTAAATCTTTATGTGATATTTGAGGAATAATTGAATCGAGATCCGATAATAATTGTTCTTTCTCAGTGATATTAAATTCATCATTTTTAATTCTAGATAGAGCATCTGCGTTGTTATTCGCACCTTTCCGATACTTTATTTCAAAATTGAATTCATCGAGTTTTATTCTCCAACGCATCAATCTTGAAGAGGCTTCTTTTAGTGAAAATAACCAAGTAAGAGGTCGATGATCAGTGTAAATAATAAATTTTCTTCCAAATAAATAGGGTCGAAAATGTTTGGTCGCCCAAACGATAGACAGTAATTCCTTTTCAATAGTTGAGTAGTTTATTTCTGCTTTATTAAGAGTACGGCTAGCATAAGCTATGGGCAAGTCGTTCGGTGGATTTCCCTGTGATAAAATAGCACCAACTGCATATTTCGAGGCATCTGTTGTTAGAATGAAAGGTTGATTAAAATCCGGGAATTGAAGAATAGGATGATTTATCAACATGTTTCTACTAATATTGAATGATTCCAGATATTCTTGATTTTCTAAGTTTATCTTTGCATCTTTTTTCAGACATTGTGTTAAAGGTTTAGTAAGCTTGGAAAAATTTGGAATAAACTTTCGGTAATAACCAATCATGCCTAAATAGGATTTTATTTCTTTAGGATTTTTTGGAATAGGAAAATTCTTAATAGCTTCTATTTTTTCTGGGTTAGGCTCGACTCCTTTATCTGAAATTTTGAATCCTAAAAACATTACTTCATTTCTGAAAAAATATGATTTATCCAATTGAATTTTGAATCTTTCTTGTTTTAGTACTTCCAGTACAGTTTGAATGTCTGCTAAATGTTTATCGGGATCTTTAGAGAATATTAATATATCGTCCATGTATACTACACAAATTTTTCCTAATAGGGGTCTTAAAACTTCATTCATTACTCTCTGAAATGTGGATGGGGCATTTTTGAGACCAAAAGGCATTCTCAAAAACTCAAAATGTCCATCATCCGTAGCAAAAGCAGTTTTTTCTATGGATTCTTCGTCGAGTTCAATTTGGTGATATCCTGATGCTAAATCTATAGTGCTGAAATATCTTGCACCTTTCAAATTATCTAACATTTCATCGATATTTGGAATTGGGAATTTGTCATCAATTGTTTTTTCGTTAAGTTTTCTATAATCAATTGCAATTCGCCACTTCTGTTTGCCTGATTTATCCGCTTTTTTGGGAACGACTACAATAGGAAAAGACCAGGGTGAAATACTCGGTCTAATTATATTTTTATTTAAAAGATCTTTGATTTGATTTCTGACTTCTTCTTTGTGAATTTCTGGGTATCTATATCGTTTAACATAGACTGGGTTATCATCAACTGTTCTGATATTATGTTTTATCTTACTTGTAAAATTTAGTGGTTCTCCGGGAAATTGCAAAACTGATTTATTACTCTGCAAAATTTTTGTTAATTGATTCTTCAAATTTTTATCTAGGTGATTCAAATCTAAAGATAATTCTTCTCTTGGTTTCACCTGTTGTAAATGAAGGTTATGGGAAACGATTCCATTAGTTAAAACATTATTTTTCATATCCACAGTAAGTTGTAGATCTTTCATTAAATTATAACCGATTACACCGTCATATTGAGGATGAAATTTATAAACAACAAATGGGTAGGATGTATCATAGCCAAATATGTCCAGAGGGAATAGCATTTTATTGTTACAAGAATCTTTTCCTGTAGCTGTTGTAAAATATGTGCTTTCTTTATAAATTGAATTTGGAAAATAATTATAAGCAATTATTGGATCGATAATTGAAATTGAACTGCCTGAATCGACTAGTAATTTACAAGGAGGATTCTGCAATTTGATATATGGAAGACTTGCTATTCTTTCATCATTAAAATTTAAGTCATGGGTGTTTGATAAGGACTTTCCTGAAAATTTTCGTTCTCGATCTCTGGAGATTGGAACTCATTTGAACTTAGGTATTTCGATTCATAACTTTCATCGTAATTTTCATCATAATTTTCGAGAAATTGTTCTTCTGGTGGAAATTCATTTTGCTCTTCGGTATTCGTTAATTCTTCCGATATAAAATTTGGAGGTGCTCTAGGTCTAAAATAGTTTTCTCTAGGCTGATAATTTGGTTTGGGTTGACGTATACTTGATGATTCATTAGGACGTTTTTGAGGTAAAATTCTTGTCCTTATTGACATTGGTTCTGGTTTATTGGTGGGTCTATAATTAGGATTGGGTTTGAAAACGTTTTGAGGTTTTCCAAATACTTGCTCATTAGTAAAATATTTTGTTTGACTTGAATGTTGAATCGGTTGCATACGTATTGGTTGACTTGGGAAATTCTGATTCGGAATGAAATTGATATGTGGACGCGTATTCTGTTTGAAAGAATTTTGATTATAAGTGGAATGATAAGAGGAATTGTTAATTTTCTCTCTACTAGTATGAGGAGTTTGTGAAAATGAATTTAAATTTGGAATGAAATTAAGTTGTTGTCTCTTTATCTCTCTATTTTCTAACATTTTGCATGTTTCATCGAACTTTCGTTCATTATTATCTAATAAATTTCTGACATTTTCATCAACATTATTATAAATTACTCTTTGCCCAATTCTTTCAGAGATATTCCTGTAAATCACAAGTTCGTTCTGATTGAATCCTTGCATCTGCAATTGATAATCGAAATGCAATTTGGTTTGTTTAATTCTTTCCAAGAAATTTAAAAGAGGTTCTTTATAGGCTCTACGCATATTTTGATATTCGTCTTGTAAAACATCAAAATTGATTCTAAATCCAAACTTATCAATTAAAATTTGTTTTAATTGTAGCCAATTATTTGGAATGGGGCCTGAATTCATAATTATTCTTGCTTCATCAATTATTCTAGACTTTATCATAGCAAAGCAATAATGATTAATTCGAGCATTGCTCGTGCCTCCGAATTTTGAAATGTAATTTTCTATTTCTACAATAAATGATTGGAGTTCATTTGAATTACCATTGAATTTTGGTAACAAATCTCCAAATAACTTTAAATCGTTAATATCTACTGTGTCGTTTTGACTTCCTGAAGCCTGAGTCATTTTGGTATCAAGATTTTTGAATTTTTCAATTAAATCGTCTATTTTGATTTCGGGTATTTTACCAGTTTGTTTCTTACAATTATTTCTTAAAAATTAAAAAAAAACAAGTATTCCTTTGGTCTAGAGAATAGAAAAACTAGGAGGTTAGCAGATCAACCAACTCACTGTATTGCTTTCTGTCCTGGTTTGAGGGGCGCTACTCGATCAATCCTCAGGGGTGTTTTCAGACGTTGAAGAGCTCACAAGCAGACCAGAAAGGGTTCACCTTACACTTCTTCAGGGATTCAGCCTCTCGTCGTGGACTCCTGCTCACTCGTGGGTTTGTTGCTACTTTTGATCGGTTTCACACTCGATTGACGTCACAAACTTTCACAACTGCAGTTCTTTGTATATTGCTCAAAGAAATTGATTTCACGTATTCTTTTTCCGGAATACTAGCAATATCCCATCCTCGTCGCCAAATATATTTTTACAACTCGAAAAACCGTTTTTAAAAAAAACACGGAAAGACTTAATACGAGCTTTATTCAGATGTATCTACCAACCTAACTGTCATACAGTTCTACAAGCTTTTATAAACTCATGAATAATGTCTACTAAGCATACTGGCGTTCATTGCCACTACTTCGAGGAGTTACTTGGGATATGGTTACATATTAATATATATATATTCTCCGTAGAGGAACGGATTGAGGAGTGGAGCGCCAAGGCCTTGCACGGCAGATATCCGTGCCACCTGAAAAGCGAAGAGGTAGATGGTATCGAGTCTCTTGCTTACCTGCGTGCGGGCTACCTTTTTCCTGAGACTGAGGGAAGAGTCCTGGCGATACAGGACCAGGTGATGCCCACTAGAATGTATATGAAGCATATCGCCAAGCAGCAGATCCCATCTGACCGATGCCGAAAATGCACCCAAGCTGCAGAATCTATACAGCATATCACCTCCTCGTGCCCTATACTCGCTCCCAGGGAATATCTTGACAGGCATAATGCGATGGGGAGGATATACCACCAGCAACTGGCTTTGAGACTAGGATTGCTCCAGAATCAGGTCGAACAACACCTATACGTGCCGAAAACCCTTCTGGAAAATCAGCGCTATAAAATGTATTGGGACGCGACGCTCGTGACCGACAGGGGAGTGGCGCACAATAGACCGGATGTGGCCATCTTCGACAGAGAAGAGAAAACATGCTTGCTACTGGACTTTACTGTTCCGGCAGATGACAACCTAGCGAGAGCGTACTCCAAGAAGATAACGAAATACTCTGATCTAGCATTCCAAATCCGTGAATTGCATGGGCTGAAATCCGTGAAGATACTACCTCTAATTATCTCGGTCAACGGGCTAGTCGAAAAACATCTCCCTGAAAACACTCGAAAACTCCTTCTCGACCGCAGTGTGATATCAAGCTCGCAAAAGCAAATCATCCTGAGCACAGCGAGAACGGTCAGAAAATTTCTCCAAGGCCCGTAGCTGCGATTCACGTCTTGGCGAAACGCCCGGCGTGTATGGCTTTGTACCCGTGAGTTAACGGTGGTTTAAAAAAAAAAAAATATATATATATATATATATGCAGGGGTAGCTTCGGCTATCGGGGAGTGACGACCCCGCATTCCTGAGTCATCCAGACCCCTAGGCTAGCAACCTGGGGAGCTGTAGAAATTGAAGAGCTCCTGTTACAAGAAGCCAAATTCAGGGCGGTAGGGGACAGCGGACTGGTCCCCTTCGGAGCCGTCTGGAGGAAGTGTCCGATGGGAAAAGCTGTGGGGCAAGCGGTGCAGCCCCCCGAGATGGCACCGTACGCTCAAATCGAACCGTTGTATATGAGGGAGGAGGCTCCAGTATGAATGATGCTCAGGCTCTTTCCACTGTTGCCGCTGGAAGACGGAATGGGAGAACGCGTTGGAGCGAAGAAGATAACATTCTTATAATGCGCGTTCACTATATAGCGTTAGATCTGCAACAAAGAACAGGACAAACTTATCGGGGGCTACTCACTCAAACCTGGAACGACATCAATCCAGAAAAGCAGTCATATCCCAACTTGCTTTCGAATAGAGTAAGATGGCTACTCCAAAATAATAAATTTTCAACTGTCGAACTTGACTCAATAGAGCAGAGTATGAGACCTCGTGGAGCAGTTCATGAAATGAGTACCGAGGAAGGTGAGGAACATCTACTGGAAACCAGTACAAGATTGAGTCTGAGGTTGAGCCTAAGACCAAATAGAATCGAACGAAGTTTCAGTCGTAATTTCCAGCTGTACGATGGAATTGGCCCAGACCGAAGACCAAAAATACTAAGAATCAACGGCTCAAGGAAAATGCTAATGAGTGTTCAGGCGGTGGACAATATACTGAGAGACTGCATGCAAAACACAACAACATTGAAAGATATGGTAGATCTGGTGTATGCTGGAGCAGTGACGGTCTGCGAGGAGGTCGGAGTAAAATTAATTGAAACCAGCCCTATGCATCGCAGAGATAGAACACCTCCATGGAGAAGTCGCCTAGAAAAGAAAATTACTGATATCAGGAAAAAGATTGGAGTGCTTCATACTTACCTGCACACAGAAGCACCCACCAGGAAACTTCGGAAAAAGGTCTTCAAAGTAGCTTCTGAATTTAAAGTGAAGAGTCGGAATGAACAACTGCAGAAAGAGTTAGAAGTAGTCTGTGATAGGCTGAAACAAAAGGTGAAAGCATTAGGCAACCGCATAAAACGCTACAACGAACGAGTTAAAAGATACAAGAACAACCAACTCTTTTACAAAAATCAACAGCAATTTTTCCGCTCACTGGAAAATGAAGAACCAACAGAAGGTGAACCACCAACGGCAGAGAGGATGTATGAAGTCTGGACCGGAATTTGGGAGGACGAAAGAGTTCATGATGATCAGGCGTTCTGGATACGGGAAGCTGAGGAAGAATCGAGGAAATACAACATGGATCTGCTGGAGATAACAGAGGAGGATGTACGTGTTGTGCTGAAGAGAACCAAAAATTGGTCTGCTCCCGGTTCTGACGGTTTACAAAATTACTGGTGGAAGAACTTTCAGTCGACACATAAGAACCAGGCAGAAAGGTTCCAGGAAGCATTGAGGGATCCCTCGCTGATACCAGAGTCCTTCACTCTTGGGGTGACCCACATGATCCCGAAGGGAAATAACACCTCAGACCCAAACAATTATCGGCCTATCACGTGTCTACCCGCAGTATACAAAATCTTAACAGGTATACTAACAACACATATCTGGAAGCATGTCAGCCGCTACAGTATAATGGCTCCTGAGCAGAACGGCTGTAAAAAAGATGTTCGAGGATGTAAGGAGTTGCTTACCATTGATCATCTGGTAACGAAGCAGGCAAGGAAAAAACTTCGGAACATATCTGTCGCTTGGATTGACTATAGGAAAGCGTTCGACTCGGTGCCACACTCCTGGTTGCTTAAGACCCTGCGCCTGTATGGAGTGTCGGAGTCTATAGTTAGTCTCTTGAAGCATATGATGGGGACATGGCGTACTAAATTACTTATCAATGCAGAACATGAAACTCGCATAACACCTGAGATCAGAATCAAGAGGGGAATCTTCCAGGGAGATAAGTTAAGTCCACTGTGGTTCTGTATGGCAATTAATTTCTTAAGTAAATTACTGAGGCAGAACGATTATGGTTACGTCATTGAAAAAACACAAAACACGAAAATCAGTCATCAGCTTTATGTCGACGATTTGAAACTGTATGCCGCAAATGAGGATCAGATGAAGAGACAACTTGGAATAGTAACATCCTTCTCGAAAACAATTAGAATGGAAATGGGGCTGGATAAGTGTGCGATGGTTCACGTGAAGAGGGGAAGGATGACGGTGAGAGATGAGATGAGGATACAGGAGGAGGTCGCGATCCGGGGGCTTGGATCAGACGAGAGGTACAAGTATCTTGGAATACAACAGGGACTGGAGATTCAACATTCTGAAGCGAAAGCCAGCTTCCAAAACAGGTTCTTCGGTAGGCTCAAGAAGGTCCTCGCAAGCAGGTTGAATTCAGGCGCGATGTTCACAGCCATCAACACGTGGGCAATACCGTGCATATCATATTCGTTTGGAATTGTCAAATGGTCCAACACCGAGCTCAAGGCCATCGACACCAGAGTTCGAGTACTCGAGTATTGAAATTGTCCACCACAAAATAGTAAAGGATATGAGAGGTTACTTTCACTCTAAACACTCACCTTTCTTCAAAGTAGTATGCCGGGAAGACGACAACATAACGGCCTTGAATCTAGCGTCCAGAAACCGTCCAACTGAAGGACCATCGATTGAAATACTGACCAGGCAGTGGCACGAGAAGGTACTGCACGGTAGGTACCCGGAAGCTCTGAAAAGTAATAAGATTATAAAGGAGAAATCAGTTAATTATTTAAAGGCGGGGTACCTCTATCCGGAGACTGAAGGGAGACTTGTGGCGATCCAGGACCAGGTGGTTCCAACCAGAGCGTATATAAGGAACATAACAGGCAGATACTTACCATCGGATAGATGCCGAAAATGCTCGCAGGCCCTCGAGACCATCCAGCATATCACATCCTCCTGCTCCATTCTAGCTCCTAGGGAGTACACAGAGCGCCATAACGCCATGGCCAAAGTGTACCATCAGGCCATTGCCATAAAAACAGGACTAATACTCACCTCAAAAACACCTTTCGCATATACACCAAGAGAGGTTATGGAAAACGACCGATTTAGACTCTATTGGGACACTCTGATGGTAACGGACAGACCGATCCCACACAACAGGCCGGATATAGTGGTCTTCGACAAGGACAAAAAGATGGCGAATATAATCGACGTCACTGTCCCGGCAGATGACAACATAGGTAGGGCATACACTGAGAAGCTCACCAAATACCAGGATCTTGCAGTTGAACTTAAAGAGATCTATAGACTAAAGGCGGTGTTTGTCATCCCACTCATAATATCGACCGACGGTCTAGTGGAGTGTCATCTGTTGGAGAACACGACTCGTTTGGGGTTGGAGGAGAACCTGATAAGTGTGGCACAGAAAGAGGTTGTCTTGGGGACAACGAGGATAGTCCGAGGGTTCCTTGCGACCGGGTGACTAACTGAAGATGTCTTGGTCGGTTAGATCCGACGTCTTCGGTGCAGCCAGACCCCTGAGTGGTGTTTATTAAAAAAAAAAAATATATATATATATATACATATTAATTTCATTCTAAATTCCTGATTATTAACATATTGTAGCGTCTCCTGAAGAAGGCTTAAATAAAGCCGAAAGCTTGAGAGAAAAGGAAAAAAGAGAGTTTCATTTATTTCCGACTGCCAACCCAAATAAATTTAACTAATTTTATATATATATATGTATATATATATATGTATATAGGAATGATAGATTTCTTGTGCTATATTTTATAAATTGTAGGTTTAGTTTTCTTGGGTTTAGAGCACAGTAAAACTTTAGATATTCACGTTTAATTGCTTTTTAATCGACATATGTTTCGGCGTATAATAAGCCTTTTTCAAGATTATGAATAGCTGGGACATTTACATCTATTAGTCTACTCTTTATTTTTCTCAATTTCATTTTAACTAAAATTAAACATCAAATATATGGTGCTGTCTCTAATTGACAATTGACAATTTATATATGTATATATATATATATATATATATATAGTTGAAAGGAACGGAGTACTAGTCGTTAAGAACAATATTCTCACTAATTATTTAGGGCGATTCGACTACAGGAAGGGCATCTCCAATAACCAGTCAAACTGTACTAAAGGCTCTATATTTCGTCTAACATTTCAGACATCATCAGGAGCTAACTATAATATAAAATAAGTTACAACCAAAAAACAAAGGCCATGAGGTCATTTGTTACTTACGATACTATGACTTAAAAACTGGAAGGGAAACATCTAAATAGACTTCCAAAATCATGTACATCAAAACAGTATTCTTTCGTTAAATATTACATTACAAACACTTTAAAATCTACATTGAAACGAATAGCGTGATCTACTTGCCGCCATTTCTAATAACGTCATTTTTTGAGAGCATGCCCAGTAGTCTTGTGCGCCGTCGAATTGTCATTGCTTGACAGTTACACAGAATGAAAATTTTCTTCTTCTTCTTTAGAAGGACATATAGATTTAAACTTCAGCCAGCCAGAGGCGATAGAAAGAGATGCAAAGTAAAACAACCGCAACGGCCAACAAAACCACCGCTGTGAGGTGCGGAGCACTGATGAGGAAAGAGCTGCTACAAAATATTACATTTGATATTATATTTCAAAGAGGACTAATATTGAAAAATTCATTTGGTAGAAAAATCTAGAGAATATGATGTGAGATTTTTTATATAAAGACAAAGGCAACGTACCCTCATTAGGAGGAGAAAAAGGGCTTATGGAAGGTCGCCCTTCTTAATTTTTAACATACTAAGCGAGACATCTTCGTAGATGAAGGCAAACAGTAAAGGGGAGGAGACAGGTGCCAGACAACAACGACTTATTTTCTGAGTTATTTATCGCAAGTTATAAGGAAACTATATATTGTGCTGAGGTTGTTAGTATCAGCCTTGGTGTTCATTGTGTCATTTTTATTTATGTGACACATTTCTAGGAAAAGTCTTTTCTGATGGTTCTCCTCATGTTCTAGGATACGAGGGTTTTCAAAATCTACGGCGTGGCCTGTGTTTCTGATGTGTTGTCCTAAAGCACATCTGTCAGGTCTAAGCCTGGAGTCACTTTTGTGTAGCGCCAGCCTCCTTCCCAGGGCCTGAGAAGTCTGACCTATATATACTAAAGGGCAGTGTCTACACTGAAGTTGGTATATCACATTTTTCATATTTTCAGATTTTAATTTATCTTTGGCACTCTTATATAGAGACCTGGCAGCGACAAGATTTTATTTACCTATTTTAACATTAGTGAATCTTTTAAAGAGTTTTGTTAGTTCACAAGTTAATTCTCTGATATAAGGCAATTTGGCAAAAATGACACGATTTTCTTCGTTGTTGGGGGTGTGTGGGATTTCCATGTTTTAGAAACAGAAGAATTTTCCTCCTCAATTGCAAGAACAACGGACTCATCCCCAGGCACATCACCGAGGGAGCAAAGTGTGTGTACAATCTACTGGACAGTAACGCAGCAGCAGCCAAGGATATCGAGAAGATGAACAACAGGTTAAGATCTAATATTCTCCTTTTAGAAATTAAGACAAATGAAATCAGGATAAGACAACTTGAGAGAGATCTTGACGTGTCAAAGTCTGAGGTCAGAAACATTTTGCCTGTAGATGTTTACAATAATTTCAACGTCCATCAGACGAACACCTATAACAAGCAGTTTGGTAAAGTAAAATCTGGAAATTTAAAGAAAGTAAAAGAACTTAGAGTTAAATATTTAGAAAGATTTAGTTGCAAGGAATCGTGGGTGGTAAATCTCTCAAATCATCAGATTCCCAAAGAAGTGAATACAATGTTAGCATTGGGCCCAAAATTCACTTTGCCTCCTAATAATAGTCAGGTATCCTTTTTCAAATTGTTAGCTGATTCGGAGCACATTATTAACAATTATTATTCGTTATTATGATGGTCTTAGGACGATAGTCTCTTCGTGTATTATTAACAATATCAAGCTCAGGCTACCAATATAATTACAAATTTCTTTTTTAAAAATACGGCACAAACAAAGTTTGTTAATCAACTTTTTGAGAAGACCAAACCATTTCTCAAATCTAATGATGATCTACTAATCATGAATTCAGACAAGGGTAATGTTAGTGTGGTGATGGACAGGGTTCAGTACTTTCAAAAATGTGACCTGCTCGTCGAGGACACTGAGATCTACGAAAGATTAAACAAGGACCCCACTTTCAGGATAGAAAAGGAGAACAACTGCAGGATCAAACTCCTGAAAGATAGGAATTATGTCGACAATGCAACAGCAAAGAAATTGATGTGTTATGGTTGCAACCCCCCAAGATTATATGGACTTCCAAAAATCCATAAAGAAGGAGTGCCCATGAGACCTATAGTGAGCACCATCCTATCTCCAACCTCTAATATCAGCAAATATATGGCTGATATCTTAAAAAACATCCTTCAGTCAGTACAATGAATATTCAATCATCAACTCTAAGGAATTTGCCACCAAAGTTAATGGACAGTTGTTACCTGCTGGACATGAAATTGTCTCCTTGGATGTGGTGTCCCTCTTTACAAACATCTCCTTGGAAACTACTATTTACGTCATTGAAGAATATTGGCACCTGATCGAGCCTAACACAGAGATTCCTGAGGAGGATTTCATCCACATTATCGAGTTCCTATTCCACTCAAATTATTTCTTATACAATGGAAATTACTACAAACAAAAGTTCGGTTGTCCCATGGGGAGTTCCCTAAGTCCCATTCTTGCCAACATAGTGATGACCACACTCATAAAAACAGCCCTCAACAAACTTACGTTCGTTCCAGCCCTCCTATATCAATATGTGGATGACCTAATACTTTCCATACCATCAGACAGGGAAGATGAAACCTTGGAAGCCTTCAACAGTTTCGACGAGCACATCAGGTTCACCATTGAGAGGGAAACTAACAATAGTGTACCCTTCCTCGATACAAGAGTACACAGGGATAACAACAATCAAATCAAATTGGATTGGTACAGAAAACCCAGCAGTTCAGGCAGGTACATCAATAATGCTTCGTATCATGACATACGCATGAAAACCAACGTCATCCTTGGATTAAAACAGAGGATAATAGATATCACACATCCTCACTTAAAAAATTCTGCCTTGAACAGGCTTTATCGTCTCATGAAAGATAATGGCTACAGCAATATTTTCCTTAAGAAGATTATATACAACTCTCCCAGGCCTCCAGAAAGAACCGAGGTTGTCACAACCCTACAAGATCCAGAACAGGATGCCCCACGCCCCTCTGAACAATTTGATAGTGCTGGACCCATGGAAATCCCACACACCCCCAACAACGAAGAAAATCGTGTCATTTTTGCCAAATTGCCTTATATCAGAGAATTAACTTGTGAACTAACAAAACTCTTTAAAAGATTCACTAATGTTAAAATAGGTAAATACAATCTTGTCGCTGCCAGGTCTCTATATAAGAGTGCCAAAGATAAATTAAAATCTGAAAATATGAAAAATGTGATATACCAACTTCAGTGTAGACACTGCCCTTTAGTATATATAGGTCAGACTTCTCAGGCCCTGGGAAGGAGGCTGGCGCTACACAAAAGTGACTCCAGGCTTAGACCTGACAGATGTGCTTTAGGACAACACATCAGAAACACAGGCCACGCCGTAGATTTTGAAAACCCTCGTATCCTAGAACATGAGGAGAACCATCAGAAAAGACTTTTCCTAGAAATGTGTCACATAAATAAAAATAACACAATGAACACCAAGGCTGATACTAACAACCTCAGCACAAAATATAGTTTCCTTTTAACTTGCGATATATATATATTCTTTTGAAAGAGAGAATTACATACTGTTTTGTAATATCAAACAAATATGGCATATGGCACGTGTGAAGAAATGGCGACAAGAAACAGATTATATAAAAGAATAAAATCTGTTTCCCGCTCCAAATCTGAGTGTTAGCAGAGGGAATGTAAACGGGGTACCATACAATTCTGCGTATGATACACGAGAACAGATAAAAACCTCTGAAAAAACTCTGTCTCCCCGTGTATGTGTGGTGATACTGAATTTGTTAAAAAATATGCTGCTATCCATGTTACAGAGCTCCTTGTGCTTGAAAACATGCCTTTTCATCGAACTGGAGGCAAATATTTCGAAATTACATCTGTAACAAGAAAAAAAAGAAGAAAAACGAGAAAGAAGCAGTAGAAAAAAATACTTCACCTGCTAAAAAAACCTTTTCACAAAGCCCTAACTCTCTCATGGATCGGGAGGATCTTTCGATCAGGTCCGATCTTCCAAGTGATGATTCTTCTGTTCTTCAGGTGTTCGAGGAACGCTACAGGCCCCTTATGTTGGGGGATCATCTCCCATAGATTAGAGTGGTCGTTTTTAGCAAAAAATCAGCAGAAAAGCAAGAGCAAATTCGAAAAACGTCTGACACTTCATTGCGATAAATAACTCAGAAAATAAGTCGTTGTTGTCTGGCACCTGTCTCCTCCCCTTTACTGTTTGCCTTCATCTACGAAGATGTCTCGCTTAGTATGTTAAAAATTAAGAAGGGCGACCTTCCATAAGCCCTTTTTCTCCTCCTAATGAGGGTACGTTGCCTTTGTCTTTATATAAAAAATCTCACATCATATTCTCTAGATTTTTCTACCAAATGAATTTTTCAATATTAGTCCTCTTTGAAATATAATATCAAATGTAATATTTTGTAGCAGCTCTTTCCTCATCAGTGCTCCGCACCTCACAGCGGTGGTTTTGTTGGCCGTTGCGGTTGTTTTACTTTGCATCTCTTTCTATCGCCTCTGGCTGGCTGAAGTTTAAATCTATATGTCCTTCTAAAGAAGAAGAAAATTTTCATTCTATGTAACTGTCAAGCAATGACAATTCGACGGCGCACAAGACTACTGCGCATGCTCTCAAAAAATGACGTTATTAGAAATGGCGGCAAGTAGATCACGCTATTCGTTTCAATGTAGATTTTAAAGTGTTTGTAATGTAATATTTAACGAAAGAATACTGTTTTGATGTACATGATTTTGGAAGTCTATTTAGATGTTTCCCTTCCAGTTTTTAAGTCATAGTATCGTAAGTAACAAATGACCTCATGGCCTTTGTTTTTTGGTTGTAACTTATTTTATATTATAGTTAGCTCCTGATGATGTCTGAAATGTTAGACGAAATATAGAGCCTTTAGTACAGTTTGACTGGTTATTGGAGATGCCCTTCCTGTAGTCGAATCGCCCTTAATAATTAGTGAGTATATATATATAAACAAAATTGGTTTTATCGGGTATGTGGTCTAATTTCAAGTAAAACATCCAATAAGCTCTGTGTTAATCTTTACTTCTCAATATTTCGTTGACAGTTGTCAACTTCTTCAGGAGAAACTGCAAAATAATGAAACGTGAAACAAGACGAAAATACAAAACGGCATTACTTACAAGATGTAACAAAACATTAATCAATAATACAGACTGTAATCAACATTAACAATGACAAATTTCCAGAAATCAACATGAAAAATCTTCAGTCATCATACATTACATAGCTAACGGTGAAATGATATTACGCTGTAGGCACAATACGCCATCTCATGAGAAGATAAAATGAAGACAACAGAACCCTCTATGTTTTATGTTTTAATTCTCAAACCACTATAAAATATTCAAGATGTCACTATAAACCACACTCATACGGTCCGTGTCCGATTTAAAGTTCACTGCATTATGCTGCTTGCCAATCTGTAACATTTCGAGGAATAATCTATTTCTGTAATTCGAATCTGTCTCCATATATATAAATTTATATATATATATATATATATGAGAATAGTTTAACGTCTGTAAATATAATTAAGGAAAGAAATAACGGCATGCAGACAATTGAATATTTTTGAAATTCCGGAAAAAGTCACACACCGTGCAGGAATCGAACCTACGTCTCCCTACTTTCCGGGCATGGGGCCTTGACCACTGGGCTAACGATGCATATGATACTTTTCCCGGAATTCAATATCCTGAGGTTCACCTCATATGTTGGTGAGAGGGGGGATCCTAGTTGGGGAGCAATGATTCACCATCATTGGTCAGGGGATTCCACTTATCCTTCACTCCACGTCATCGAATTTTTCGATTTCAGTTTTAAGATCGGATTTCGGATTCCGACCAATGATGTTATTTTAATAAGCCGAGAATAATACATGAGAATAGTTTAACGTCTGTAAATATAATTAAGGAAAGAAATAACGGCATGCAGACAATTGAATATTTTTGAAATTCCGGAAAAAGTCACACACCGTGCAGGAATCGAACCTACGTCTCCCTACTTTCCGGGCATGGGGCCTTGACCACTGGGCTAACGATGCATATGATACTTTTCCCGGAATTCAATATCCTGAGGTTCACCTCATATGTTGGTGAGAGGGGGGATCCTAGTTGGGGAGCAATGATTCACCATCATTGGTCAGGGGATTCCACTTATCCTTCACTCCACGTCATCGAATTTTTCGATTTCAGTTTTAAGATCGGATTTCGGATTCCGACCAATGATGTTATTTTAATAAGCCGAGAATAATACATGAGAATAGTTTAACGTCTGTAAATATAATTAAGGAAAGAAATAACGGCATGCAGACAATTGAATATTTTTGAAATTCCGGAAAAAGTCACACACCGTGCAGGAATCGAACCTACGTCTCCCTACTTTCCGGGCATGGGGCCATCGTTAGCCCAGTGGTCAAGGCCCCATGCCCGGAAAGTAGGGAGACGTAGGTTCGATTCCTGCACGGTGTGTGACTTTTTCCGGAATTTCAAAAATATTCAATTGTCTGCATGCCGTTATTTCTTTCCTTAATTATATTTACAGACGTTAAACTATTCTCATGTATTATTCTCGGCTTATTAAAATAACATCATTGGTCGGAATCCGAAATCCGATCTTAAAACTGAAATCGAAAAATTCGATGACGTGGAGTGAAGGATAAGTGGAATCCCCTGACCAATGATGGTGAATCATTGCTCCCCAACTAGGATCCCCCCTCTCACCAACATATGAGGTGAACCTCAGGATATTGAATTCCGGGAAAAGTATCATATGCATCGTTAGCCCAGTGGTCAAGGCCCCATGCCCGGAAAGTAGGGAGACGTAGGTTCGATTCCTGCACGGTGTGTGACTTTTTCCGGAATTTCAAAAATATTCAATTGTCTGCATGCCGTTATTTCTTTCCTTAATTATATTTACAGACGTTAAACTATTCTCATGTATTATTCTCGGCTTATTAAAATAACATCATTGGTCGGAATCCGAAATCCGATCTTAAAACTGAAATCGAAAAATTCGATGACGTGGAGTGAAGGATAAGTGGAATCCCCTGACCAATGATGGTGAATCATTGCTCCCCAACTAGGATCCCCCCTCTCACCAACATATGAGGTGAACCTCAGGATATTGAATTCCGGGAAAAGTATCATATGCATCGTTAGCCCAGTGGTCAAGGCCCCATGCCCGGAAAGTAGGGAGACGTAGGTTCGATTCCTGCACGGTGTGTGACTTTTTCCGGAATTTCAAAAATATTCAATTGTCTGCATGCCGTTATTTCTTTCCTTAAATATATATATATATATATATATATATATATATATATATATATATATATATATAGAAAAGCAGTCTTATCCCAACTTGCTTTCGAATAGAGTAAGATGGCTACTCCAAAATAATAAATTTTCAACTGTCGAACTTGACTCAATAGAGCAGAGTATGAGACCTCGTGGAGCAGTTCATGAAATGAGTACCGAGGAAGGTGAGGAACATCTACTGGAAACCAGTACAAGGTTGAGTCTGAGGTTGAGTCTGAGGTTGAGCCTAAGACCAAATAGAATTGAACGAAGTTTCAGTCGTAATTTCCAGCTGTACGATGGAATTGGCCCAGACCGAAGACCAAAAATACCAAGAATCAACGGCTCAAGGAAAATGCTGATGAGTGTTCAGGCGGTGGACAATATACTGAGAGACTGCATGCAAAACACAACAACATTGAAAGATATGGTAGATCTGGTCTATGCTGGAGCAGTGACGGTCTGCGAGGAGGTCGGAGTAAAATTAATTGAAACCAGCCCTATGCATCGCAGAGATAGAACACCTCCATGGAGAAGTCGCCTAGAAAAGAAAATTACTGATATCAGGAAAAAGATTGGAGTGCTTCATACTTACCTGCACACAGAAGCACCCACCAGGAAACTTCGGAAAAAGGTCTTCAAAGTAGCTTCTGAATTTAAAGTGAAGAGCCGGAATGAACAACTGCAGAAAGAGTTAGAAGTAGTCTGTGATAGGCTGAAACAAAAGGTGAAAGCATTAGGCAACCGCATAAAACGCTACAACGAACGAGTTAAAAGATACAAGAACAACCAACTCTTTTACAAAAATCAACAGCAATTTTTCCGCTCACTGGAAAATGAAGAACCAACAGAAGGTGAACCACCAACGGCAGAGCGGATGTATGAAGTCTGGACCGGAATTTGGGAGGACGAAAGAGTTCATGATGATCAGGCGTTCTGGATACGGGAAGCTGAGGAAGAATCGAGGAAATACAACATGGATCTGCTGGAGATAACAGAGGAGGATGTACGTGTTGTGCTAAAGAGAACCAAAAATTGGTCTGCTCCCGGTTCTGACGGTTTACAAAATTACTGGTGGAAGAACTTTCAGTCGACACATAAGAACCTGGCAGAAAGGTTCCAGGAAGCATTGAGGGATCCCTCGCTGATACCAGAGTCCTTCACTCTTGGGGTGACCCACATGATCCCGAAGGGAAATAACACCTCAGACCCAAACAATTATCGGCCTATCACGTGTCTTCCCGCAGTATACAAAATCTTAACAGGTATACTAACAACACATATCTGGAAGCATGTCAGCCGCTACAGTATAATGGCTCCTGAGCAGAACGGCTGTAAAAAAGATGTTCGAGGATGTAAGGAGTTGCTTACCATTGATCATCTGGTAACGAAGCAGGCAAGAAAAAAACTTCGGAACATATCTGTCGCTTGGATTGACTATAGGAAAGCGTTCGACTCGGTGCCACACTCCTGGTTGCTTAAGACCCTGCGCCTGTATGGAGTGTCGGAGTCTATAGTTAGTCTCTTGAAGCATATGATGGGGACATGGCGTACTAAATTACTTATCAATGCAGAACATGAAACTCGCATAACACCTGAGATCAGAATCAAGAGGGGAATCTTCCAGGGAGATAAGTTAAGTCCACTGTGGTTCTGTATGGCAATTAATTTCTTAAGTAAATTACTGAGGCAGAACGATTATGGTTACGTCATTGAAAAAACACAAAACACGAAAATCAGTCATCAGCTTTATGTCGACGATTTGAAACTGTATGCCGCAAATGAGGATCAGATGAAGAGACAACTTGGAATAGTAACATCCTTCTCAAAAACAATTAGAATGGAAATGGGGCTGGATAAGTGCGCGATGGTTCACGTGAAGAGGGGAAGGATGACGGCGAGAGATGAGATGAGGATACAGGAGGAGGTCGCGATCCGGGGGCTTGGATCAGACGAGAGGTACAAGTATCTTGGAATACAACAGGGACTGGAGATTCAACATTCTGAAGCGAAAGCCAGCTTCCAAAACAGGTTCTTCGGTAGGCTCAAGAAGGTCCTCGCAAGCAGGTTGAATTCAGGCGCGATGTTCACAGCCATCAACACGTGGGCAATACCGTGCATATCGTATTCGTTTGGAATTGTCAAATGGTCCAACACCGAGCTCAAGGCCATCGACACCAGAGTTCGAGTACTCCTAACAAAGTATGGGATACACCACCCCCATGCCTCGGCAAATAGATTGTACATACCTAGACAAGACGGAGGTAGAGGTCTACAGAATATTGAAATTGTCCACCACAAAATAGTAAAGGATATGAGAGGTTACTTTCACTCTAAACACTCACCTTTCTTCAAAGTAGTATGCCGGGAAGACGACAACATAACGGCCTTGAATCTAGCGTCCAGAAACCGTCCAACTGAAGGACCATCGATTGAAATACTGACCAGGCAGTGGCACGAGAAGGTACTGCACGCTAGGTACCCGGAAGCTCTGAAAAGTAATAAGATTATAAAGGAGAAATCAGTTAATTATTTAAAGGCGGGGTACCTCTATCCGGAGACTGAAGGGAGACTTGTGGCGATCCAGGACCAGGTGGTTCCAACCAGAGCGTATATAAGGAACATAACAGGCAGATACTTACCATCGGATAGATGCCGAAAATGCTCGCAGGCCCTCGAGACCATCCAGCATATCACATCCTCCTGCTCCATTCTAGCTCCTAGGGAGTACACAGAGCGCCATAACGCCATGGCCAAAGTGTACCATCAGGCCATTGCCATAAAAACAGGACTAATACTCACCTCAAAAACACCTTTCGCATATACACCAAGAGAGGTTATGGAAAACGACCGATTTAGACTCTATTGGGACACTCTGATGGTAACGGACAGACCGATCCCACACAACAGGCCGGATATAGTGGTCTTCGACAAGGACAAAAAGATGGCGAATATAATCGACGTCACTGTCCCGGCAGATGACAACATAGGTAGGGCATACACTGAGAAGCTCACCAAATACCAGGATCTTGCAGTTGAACTTAAAGAGATCTATAGACTAAAGTCGGTGTTTGTCATCCCACTCATAATATCGACCAACGGTCTAGTGGAGTGTCATCTGTTGGAGAACACGACTCGTTTGGGGTTGGAGGAGAACCTGATAAGTGTGGCACAGAAGGAAGTTGTCTTGGGGACAACGAGGATAGTCCGAGGGTTCCTTGCGACCGGGTGACTAACTGAAGATGTCTTGGTCGGTTAGATCCGACGTCTTCGGTGCAGCCAGACCCCTGAGTGGTGTTTATTAAAAAAAAAAAAAAAAATATATATATATATATGAAAATTGGCTATCGACCGTAATTGTTAGAATTTGAAAGTTTATTAGGATCTCTCGGTCAAAGGATTAGTAATACACTTATATATTATCCAAGCTTTCGGTAATGTTTATTACCTTTCTCAAGGATCTGTAACAAATATACATGTCATAAAGGACTAAAGAGACAAAATTTTAACATACATTATGGTGTGATTTTTATCCTAGTAGTTACAGAATTATTTTGTAATCTCACTCTCACTGAGATACAAAATTTTATGTTGCCTCTAATACATGAAATATGTGGAATTATGGTTAAGATCTTCCACGAATATTCAACTGATAATAGTTGTCAAATGTGATTATTACCGAAGTTGAGGTTATATAATGACAATTGAAAATGGTGTAACATTATATGGAAAGATTTTTCATTTTAAAATACATTTTAACTTAAACAGCACTATAATATTTATTTTTTTATTTTTTAACTTATATTCTCAGGGTCGTATTTCTTGAAGTAATGTCGTCTGTCCTTCTGTCCAATCACCCATCGAGTGGGCCGTCATAGAATTCAGTTTCTTCTTCTAACAGATAGCTGTATATATTACTTAATTTTTTGGTGTCAGATTTTTTATTTATAGTGTTTTCTCTTTTATTTATTTGGATCATCTCGTGGATAAGTCTCTTGTGGTAATTGTTTTCAGTTTTTAAAATTTCTACGTTTTCAAAGTCAATTTGATGGTCCAGGTGAAAAGAGAGGATAAACAAAATATGCCATGAAAGCTACAGACAAGATGGACTAAAGAGATTATTCGAGATTTTAAAACAGAATGGATATCCAACATCAATGATCAATAAATTGATTTATGCGTCAAATGAAACTCCTAAATCGAACGAACAAAATCAAGTAATAAATGAACCAAAAGACAAACGTTATGCCTCCTTTCCAGATATCAAGGGGCTGACATCAAAGATCAAATCCATTTTTATAGATGAGGAAGTGTTAATAACAACTCACAACCAAAAAACCGTTAAAACATTATACAGCGTACTCAAGGACCCTATACAGAAGACATTGAAAAGTAATGTTGTGTATCAACTAAGTTGTCAAGATTGTCACGGTATTTATGTTGGCCAAACTTCCCAATGGGTGAAAAACAGAATAAGTCTACACAGATCAGACATTAGAAACTATAAAGATAGATGTGCATTGGCGACACATGCGCATAACCTGGACCATCAAATTGACTTTGAAAACGTAGAAATTTTAAAAACTGAAAACAATTACCACAAGAAACTTATCCACGAGATGATCCAAATAAATAAAAGAGAAAACACTATAAATAAAAAATCTGACACCAAAAAATTAAGTAATATATACAGCTATCTGTTAGAAAAAGAAACTGAATTCTATGACGGCCCACTCGATGGGTGATTGGACAGAAGGACAGACGACATTACTTCAAGAAATACGACCCTGAGAATATAAGTTAAAAAATAAAAAAATAAATATTATAGTGCTGTTTAAGTTAAAATGTATTTTAAAATGAAAAATCTTTCCATATAATGTTACACCATTTTCAATTGTCATTATATAACCTCAACTTCGGTAATTCACGAGATGATTTTAATTTACATAAATGTATTAATGTTTTGTATCTGTTTATTTTAGACACCCTGAAGAAGCAATAAAGTATTGCGAAAGCTTGGTTTAGAAAAAAGAGTACCACATTTTTTCCTATCAAAAGTGAGCCTCTATTCCCTGAAACACATTTGTATATATATATATATATATATGACTAACGTAGAGTTCCGAGACATTTGAGACCAGCTAACCGCGAGTTCCAGGACATTTGTATAGTTCCGGGACGGTCTTGGAAATGATATATGTCTAACGTTGACTTCCAGGACCCAAATGTTAGTTCCAAGACAGTCTTGGAAGTGATATATGACTAACGTTGACTTCCAGGACCCTGATATATACCTACTTCATAGTTCTAGGACGGTTTCGGAATTGTAGTTTTCACAATATACCAATTGTTTTCCTCGTTGAAATGATCCGAATTACTTTTTCCTGTATCTCATTTATTCTCATTCGAATGTCCTGCATATCAGAAATAATGAATACCTACCTACGCTACGAAAAAACTATTTATTCATTTCGTTTTATAGATCTTTATATTGTTCAGAGGATGATGGTGTTTTTTCATCAGTATCCTTGAGGTACAAACGAAAGTTTTTAGGTTTCAAATACTTACTAATAAGTTACTAATGATTCCAAAATTTTTTTTTCATTTTCGAAATTGTGGCATCTAACTTCGCATGTAAAGGGTGTCATTTAGGTTAGGTTACAAACGAAAATTTTCATGTTACAAATAGGTACTAACTAATGATCTTTTCACTTGAGACTTTTATCATTATTCACAATAATATCAGAAGAACTGTTATAAATATTTCATAACCTTTAAATTTCCATCCCTTCTCATTATTAAAACGTCGCAAAAAACTACAGACGGAATATACTGCAATTCAATATTCACTCCCTGGACTGCAGTTTCCAGCTGAATGCTTTACTATTAGTTTTTTTTTTTTCAATTCATGTATACCAGTTCTATTTGGGAAAATTTGGATTTTTGCTAAATTGCGTATAAACAATGAGTTTCGCATAGCTCATGTTTAAATTAAATGATCCGAATATTTTTCTAGGAAATTTGACTAATCTCAATCTCTGCAAGGACTTTAATATCATCAGTAAGAAAAGAATGAACTATTGCTAGCATAAAATAGTATATTATTTCATTAGGAGGAGAAGTGTCACTTTTCGTGGCGAGCTTGAGTTTATCCGCCGAACGGAGTGAGGCGGATAATTGAAAGCGAGCCACGAAAAGTCACTTCTTCTCCGAATGTAATATGCTATTTTATTTCCAAACGTTTTCAAATTCATGAAAATTGTACATTTAATGTAACTTTATCAAATAAAAATGACGTTTGAATTGGAAGTTTTTGTATTCTATGCATCTATGTTCATGGTAACCAAGTATAATCTTTTTTCGTAGCAAAACTTTACCTGCCGCCGGAGGGAAAAGTAAATATAAGTAAACATAAGAAATAGAACTTTTCGATGATTCTGTCAGTCGAGAACTGACGTTGTTATCGTACGTTTGGAAATAATAGTATATTATTTCATTAGGAGGAGAAGTGTCACTTTTCGTGGCGAGCTTGAGTTTATCCGCCGAACGGAGTGAGGCGGATAATTGAAAGCGAGCCACGAAAAGTCACTTCTTCTCCGAATGAAATATGCTATTTTATTTCCAAACGTTTTCAAATTCATGAAAATTGTACATTTAATGCAACTTTATCAGATAAAAATGACGTTTGAATTGGAAATTTTTGTATTCTATGCATATATGTTCATGGTAACCAAGTCATCTTTTTCGTAGCAACCACTTTTCCTGCCGCCGGAGGGAAAAGTAAATATTTCTCCGCCTAGGCGGAGAAATAGAACTTTTCGATGATCCTGTCAGTCGAGAACTGACGTTGTTATCGTACGTTTGGAAATAAACAATATTTATAGGAATAAAAATGATCAATGATGACAAAAACCCTACCCTTCAGGTCAAATACAGAACAAAGTCAGATATAAAGCAAAATCTGAAAAATACGTCTTTCGGTTGTATTGATATTTCGATTGTCTCAGTATTAGGTATTATAGTTTAAAGAAAAAACATTAATTTATGAACCCAATAGTTTAATTATGTCATAAGCTCCAGCAATATTCCATCTCAGCAGAAACATAGGACAAATTCTATAAATATGTAGGATGTAGCTATTTTTATATCCATTTGTTTTTGGATGACCTCCGTATTATTTTCCTTGGACTGAAAATATGCGATAATTGTGAGTACCTATATTATGTACAGACATATAATGGTGGGTTTCACAAGGGTCTGTCAAATCTGAAATCAGTTGATCTCGAATCAAAATTTGAACATCGAATCAACACTGATCCGGTGTCACAAACAATATTCGTGCCGTCAAAAACAACGATGAACTGATTGAGGTATGAATTCGACAACGCCGCGTATTTCGAGATTTCTCATTTCTCGAGCGTAACTGAGCTCATAGCCTCACATGCGTCACCGTAAGCTGACTGCACTGCTGACAAGTGACGAATACGGCGGGCATTAAAATTAAATGAATATTGTTGTTGTATGAAGGTGAAATTCTTCAAGTAGAGAAAATTATGGACGAAAAATGCAGTTAAGGGAAGCACAAGACTTTTCCCTGACAAAATCGTAAGTTCAAAGCGTATTCTTGTGATATGTCCATAACCTACATTATTCTTATTGTATTATTTTTCTATTTCAGAAACAGAATGAAATGTGAGGAAGAGCATTACGAAAATATGTAGAATTATAAGGAATCCTGGAACTGCATTAACAACATACTGAATTATGCACCTCGTCACAGTAGAAGAAGTAATATCTATTATGATAAACAAACATATTTCCTGTATTATGGTTTGTTTACATTTACATCACAATGTAGGAGTAGGAATTACTCACTAAGAAATGTGCTAAATGAAATGAAGGTAGTTGCATGGAAGAATTAATTCTCAGTTCTTAATAAATTTTATAGTTTTCAGATTTTGAGATTCGAATTGAAAAAACCAACTATTTTGATGGAACTGTCATGATTTTATCAAAAGGTGTACTATATTGTCATAATACATGGACAAGTATTCAATATAGCTAAGCGTCCACATGTCCGCATCGGACGGATCGGATTTACGGATCTCCATTGCAGAAATGCCGATGCTCCGATGCGTCCGGTGCGGGTCTGTGGACGGGCTTGCACGAGTTTCTATACAAAGAATACCGAAATCCGTTAGATCCGATCCGTCCGATGCGTCCGTTGCGGACATGTGGACGCTTAGCTTTAAGGTACATAATTCAATCCATTATTATTGATTTGCAAGAAATAATCGTAAGGGGCCAATGATACTGGATGGTATGGTTCAAGGCAGTGGCAATGATTTTCTTGGTTAATTAATGAAGCATGAAGCTTAATTTTTGTTGGATTTCAAGTATATCATTGTTTATAATTAAATTGCAATATAAAGAATGTAAATTGGATAATAAAGACATGTTTTACTACAGTATTGAATATTTACCAATTCGTTCTAAATTTTCTTCAAGTAAATTAATATTATGAGGCTTAATTTTTTTATTGAGGATTATTTTAATTCCACACATATTGAATAGAGAACTGAGAAATGCTAATCATAAAATACAGTTTGTTTATATTTGAATGATAATGATTCATCAGTCATTGTTTTGAATGAAGAACAACCTTGTGAAGGTCACAATACAGGTAACGTGATGTCAATTTATTTCTGGATCACATGGCTGAAATACATTTTGATAGACTATCTGATAAAAATCCAGTCATAATTGTATGCAGTAGGAACTGTATTCAATGTTTTAGTGAAAATCAATAGGTAATAGTTTCTGTAGCACCCTTCGTTGAAGATATTATGCACCGTTAATGATGTTTTTTTTCTTGTACAGATTTTTTATAAATGATCGTAACATCAAGGTTGGTGTTGGAATATTTTTTGGGTTGCAGCTATGATCTTTCATCTCTATAAATCCATAGGATTTAATCTCCCTCATTCAGCAACGGGCTCGAGCCTACGATGTTACGGTCATTTATAAAGACTCTGTATAAGCGATGAGGTACGCGTACGCCACTTTCGAACTCGTGGAATTTTTCCCATAAAATTATCTTCTGATCTCGACTTCATGTCTGGACTTCGATATAATTATTGGAAAATAAATAAACAACTGATTGCATAAAAAACATTTATAAAAAGCGTAGCTCAAGTATAGAACAAGCTTTGATAAATATGTCTTTCGTATCATAAGGAAAATATTCTAATACATCTGAATGCTTAGTGTCGAAAAAATCTTTATCTCGTAATAATACGATCAAAATGAAAATATGTACATCTATTTAATGTTGTTTTTGGGGACTCCTGTTTCCCGCTAAATGTTCAATTAATACGTAACATAAAGATTGTCGTTTCTCGATTCAGACACATGTATATATCTATCTCTCAAGATTGACTTGCTATTACCTGTTTATGGTAATCAGATGTTTTCCAAAATTATGCACTATTTCGGAGTGTGTTTTTATGAATTAGGTATTGATCCTCATCCATCATAATACGTTATTTATACCAATTATACCCAGTATTTAATTTGGAACGAAATTGTCCTTCACATCATACAATTACAACGAGTACATCAAAAGATATGGCAGGTTGAAGTGTTGAAGATGAAACCGCCGCGTGAAACAAATTTCTACTCGGGCGAAGCTGGGACAGGCCTGCTTGTATTGAATATAGGTGATATGAATCATATAAGTGACAAGCAGGCCTGTCCCAGCTTCGCCCGAGTAGAAATTTGTTTCACGCGGCGGTTTCATCTACAACACTTCAACATGCCATATCTTTTGATGTACTCTTTGTAATTGTATGATGTAAAGGGCAATTTCGTTCCAAATTGAATACTGGGTATAAATAACGTATTAGGATGGATGAGGATCAATACTCAATACATAAAAACACACTCCGAAATAGTGTATATTTTTGGAAAACATCTGATTACCATAAACAGGTAATAGCAAGTCAATCTTGAGAGATAGATATATGCTATCGCGGAATTTTTTGTAGAACGATTTAAGAGGTACATTTCCGTCATACATTGTATCCACGTAAGTCTCACGGTTTTTGCAGCGCACGTGAAAATAGCTGATTTTGGCTGATTTTTTTGTAATTATTGAAGTTATAGTAGGTATCCTTAATTTTTTCGGGTGGAAAGTATAGCCTATGTCACTCAGGGATGATGTAGCTTCCTAAGGGTGAAAGAATTTTTGAAATCGGTCCAGTAGTTTTTGAGCCTATTCGTATCAAACAAACAAAAATACAAATCTTTCCTCTTTATAATATTAGTATAGATATATTACGAATTATTGTGAACTAAGTAGAAAAATGGAAGTATGAACATATATACCAATGGGACTATGCTTTGATAAATATGTCTTTCGTATCATAAGGAAAATATTCTAATACATCTGAATGCTTAGTGTCGAAAAAATCTTTTTCTCGTAATAATACGACCAAAATGAAAATATGTACATCTATTTAATGTTGTTTTTGGGGACTCCTGTTTCCCGCCAAATGTTCAATCACTACGTAACATAAAGATTGTCGGGGGGGGGGGGGGCTGTGCAAGGCCCCCACGGCCCCCTCCCTGTATACGCCAATGGTATTATGTACCTACAGATACATATTTAATGATGTTTTTCGGGACTTCAGTTTCTGGTATAAGCGCGATGAGGTACGCATACCTAGCCAACGTTCCAACTCGCGGAATTTTTCGTATAACATGATTTGATCTCGACTTTCTGCCTGAAATTCGATATAATTAGTGAAAATTAATGAATAACTGATAAATAATGTCAAAAACCCTACCGTCACATTGGGCTCATATATACAGGGTGACTGGTGACGTAAGGGACAACGGCTAAGTGGAGATAGAGGACCTCAAACTGAATGAGAATTTGGGTTTCAAATGTCCCATAAGGGTATTCGTTTCGGAGATATAGGGTGATTTATGAAAAAATGCTAAACCTATGAACTCCCATATCTTTGTTAATATGATATGTTTTTCGCTGATATTTTACATGTTTGTTCATACAGGCATTCTCTGTCAGCATAAGAAAAAAAATTTGAAAAAATTGCTGGCCCGTACTCAAAAATTTCAATTTACATTTCGAGTGAGAAATATCACACGGTATATGAGATGAAATAAAATCAAATAGAAATTTGGAAAGAGGGAAAAAAACTGATGAAATATATGTTTTTTGTTTGAATGGCACAAATTTTCTTTCGTTTCTATGATATGTTGAAGTAAGAATATTACAATATTTTTATATTCAAATCATGAAAATTAGTACTACTAATAGAAAAAACCTTGAATTCGAGGCTCTCATTTCGAACATTTGCTTACTTGATTTTTTTATGAATTATATTTGCGACTTCTTCTATTTTTGTGTTTGAGTATCCAACTCTTTCATCGCCCCATCTACAACAAATTTTATTTTGAAATTTTACATGGCATCGAAATATTAATTCATAAAAATAGATTTCAAGATTTGAAGGAATATTTTGATGCCAGACTCATTCTAGCGCCTCGAATTCAAGGTTTTTTCTATCAGTAGTACTAATTTTCATGATTTGAATATAAAAATATTGTAATATTCTTACTTCAACATATCATAGAAACGAAAGAAAATTTGTGCCATTCAAACAAAAAACATATATTTCATCAGTTTTTTTCCCTCTTTCCAAATTTCTATTTGATTTTATTTCATCTCATATACCGTGTGATATTTCTCACTCGAAATGTAAATTGAAATTTTTGAGTACGGGCCAGCAATTTTTTCAAATTTTTTTTCTTATGCTGACAGAGAATGCCTGTATGAACAAACATGTAAAATATCAGCGAAAAACATATCATATTAACGAAGATATGGGAGTTCATATATTTAGCATTTTTTCATAAATCACCCTATATCTCCGAAACGAATACCCTTATGGGACATTTGAAACCCAAATTCTCATTCAGTTTGAGGTCCTCTATCTCCACTTAGCCGTTGTCCCTTACGTCACCAGTCACCCTGTATAAAAAACTTTAATACACATATGTCATCCATATCGTAAAAAAATATTCTAATAAGTCTGAATGCTCAATTATGTCGAGAAAAATCTTTTTCGCGTAAAAAATACGATCAAAATAAAAATATGTACATCTATTTAATGTAGTTTTTGGGGACTCCAGTTTCCCGTCAAATGTTAAATCACTACGTAACATAAATATCTTCCTTCTTTGTTGTTTCTCGATTCAGACACATCGACACATGTATTCCATTTTTGGATGAGGTGGACGAATTTCAGGAATTTGTACTCATAATGAAGGTGTTTCCACCACCCATAACTTCCGAAATAATTAATGCTGACATCGAATTCTGAGGCAGATACTTCCTCGATGCATTGTCATACTGTGACATCTGGTGGCTCAGTAGTTAGAGCACTGGATTAGTGAAACGGAGGTCGTGGCTTCGAGTCCCGCCCGAGGATGGCCCTTTTTCTAGAATTCAGCCATAAATCCATTTTCTATTATTAATTTTGGAAAGTGATTTAAAACGTGTACAATATGTCGCATGAATATTACATAAAAAAAATTCATGCTTTTTCCTGCTAGCGTTACTGTAGCGACAGTGTCTTTTTCTAATCTTAAGAACAAATAAGACTATAGAAATATCTATTCAGCAATCCGTGGTTTCAAACAGAGGCTCGAATTCTCAAAAAATAACGCATATTCACTGGCTTTGTTGACTCCAGCCTACTTATAATTCAAAGGTGAATCGAGAAGCAGGAAAATGTATTGAATTTTTTTCTCATACAATATTCATGTGACTAGTGACATATGATACATTTTTGAAATCAGCAAAAATTCTGTAGCAAGATGAGAATTTAATGCCCGCCGAATTTGTCACTTGTCACAGCAGTCAGTCTTACGATGACGCATATGAGGCTATGAGCTCAGTTACGCTCGTGAAATCTCGAAATAAGCGGCGTTGTCGAATTCAAACCTCAATCAGTTGATCGTTGTTTTTGATGGCACGAATTTTGTTTGTGAAACCGGAGCAGCGTTGATTCAAAGTTCAAATTTTGATTCGAGATCAACTGATTTCAGATTTGACAGACCTTTGTGAAACCCACCGTTATATGTCTGTACATAATATAGGTACTCACAATTATCGCATATTTTCAGTCCAAGGAAAATAATACGGAGGTCATCCAAAAACAAATGGATATAAAAATAACAACTTGTATAAAAATAGCTACATATTTATTAGAATTTGTCCCATGTTTCTGCTGAGGAGGAATATTGCTGGAGTTTATGACATAATTGAACTATTGTTCATAAATAAATGTTTTTTCTTCGATATATAATACCTAATACTGAGGCAATCGAAATTTCAATACAATCGAAAGACATATTCTTCAGAGTTTGTTCTATATCTGACTTTGTTCTATATCTGACCTCAAGAGGTATAAGGGTAGGGTTTATGTCATCATCGATCATTTTTATTCCTATAAATATTTTTTTATGCTAGCAATAGTTCATTTTTTTCTTACTGATGATATTAAAGTCCTTGCAGACTTTGAGATTAGTCAAATTTCCTGGAAAAATATTCGGATCATTTAATTTAAAAATGAGCTATGCGAAAATCATTGCTTATACGCAATTTAGAGAAAATCCGAATTTTCCCAAATAGAACGTACTGGTATACATGAATTGAAAAAAAAAATCTAATAGTAAAGCATTCAACTGGAAAATGCAGTCCTGGGAGTGAATATTGAATTGCAGTATATTCCGTCTGTAGTTTTTTGCGACGTTTTAATAATGAGAAGGGATCGAAATTAAAAGGTTATGAAATATTTATAACAGTTCTTCTGATATTGTTGTGAATAATGATGAAAGTCTCAAGTGAAAAGATCATATAGACAAAATTATAATGTTACACGAATGAAAGATTACCAGAATTAATGCAAACATCTACATTCACCTACATATTCAAATATATATCTGTCGAAAAGTTTGCAATGCCGAAATAAGAGTTTGTAATATTTAACGACCCTCTTTCGAAAATTGAATCTTGATAATATGCTTTATGCTACCAGTAAAACTTCCATTTGAAACCAATATTGAGGAAGTTTTAAGATGGCGTGGCGATATTTTCACAATATATAATTGATTACATAAAGACTTTACTATAACTCGCCACCCTATCTCATTAATCAAACCCTTCCATTTTCTTGAATTTCCCCAACTATATTATGTAAATGAATTTATTTTCAATTATGAAATCGATTCATTTTTAAATCAATGCTTATAATTCTTTTCATAAACTGATTTGTCAAAAGTAAACGTTATAATTGAATGATAAATTTCATTTTCCATTCGATATCTCGTGCAAGGTGACTATATAGAAGCTAGATACTTATTTCAATCAGAATTGATTCCAAATCAAAATGAAGATGATCTGTTGCGATAAGAATGTCTTTAATAGGTACTCTACTTTTAGTTATCGTGAGAAACTATGAATTTTTTGCATCCTAAAATGATCGGTAATAATGTCACTCCAGGAGATTCAATGAGCAGCACCTTGTCTTATTAATTAAAATGTTTTTAAAATGTTGAAATCTATGAAATAAACAAGTTGTGGGGAAGTGATCGGGTCATGAAAGAAACATGACATAGAAAAAGAAAGACCTTCTGAAAACGTTCCAACATTAAACAACATTTTTGGGATAGGTCTTGGAACTAGACATTAAATGCAAAAAATGATATATAAATTAAACAACAATGAGTATATCAGATTTGAATTTACCAAATGATTCTCAAACTTATATATGGCGAAATGAACCTATTTACAATCATATGTACAAAATGTTCGCATATGTACAAAATGTCCCGGAACTCAACGTTAGTCATATATATATATATATATATATATATATATATATATATATATATATATATATTTTTTTTTGCCCACCGCTTAAAACGGGAAATAATCAGCCGCTGCCGGGCAAGATTGCCAAGGCAGAGGCTGCAGCTACGGTCCCTGCAAAACCTTACGGACTATTCTGGTCGTGTATAAGATGACCTGCTTCTGGGAAGCGGAGACGATATCCTTGTCCAAGCAGAGTCTTTGGGTATTCTCGAGTAGGTGCCTCTCCACGATTCCATTTACCGAGATGATCATGGGTAGGACACTGACCTTCTCTAGAGAGTACATTTCCCGGAGTTGAAAGGCCAAATCTGTGTACTTTGTGATCTTTTCCGAGTAGGCCTTTGTGATGTTGTCGTCTGCGGGTATGGTGAAATCTATCAAGAGACACGTTTTCCTCACAATGTCAAACAGAGTGATATCTGGCCTATTATGAGCAACTGATCTATCCGTTACCATTGTGGCGTCCCAGTACAGTTTGTAGGTGGCATTCTGCAACAGTGAGATGGCATTCTGCAACAGTGTTTTTGGTATATAAAGGTGCTGCTGGGTTTCACTATGAAGTAGGCCGAGCTTTAGTGCCATTTGTTGATGGTAAATCTTTGCCATTGAATCGTGTCTCTCGAGATAGTCCTATATATATATATATATATATATATATATATATATATATATATATATATATATATATATATATATATATATATATATATATATATATATATTTGTCTGGCAGACGTATCCAGTCCCGGTACGTTCTTAAGGCGACCTAAGACCCACATGATCCGTATGTTTTTTACGAGTATATATGCAAAAAATGGGCACTTTTAAAATATAACTCCCTAGGCACATTGAGAGGGGAGAAATTTTTTTTCATTCAAAAAAGTTGTATATCTGATAGTCCTGTTCAGACCCGATACATTGCGCCAACTTTTCAATCCCACATATACTGCACCGGCAAATACGATCAACGTTTTCGATCCCAGCACTGTTGCCAGATTGTCGGGATCAGTCGCTACGATTTCAATGTATAAAAAGGATTCAAAGAGTAGGTGTTATGGCAAGAATTTGTATATGTGTTAGTGAGTCGACGGGAAGACTAAATATCTTCACGAAGTGAACAATTTTGCTATCTGTGAAGATGAAATTCCTCATTCTAATTTGTTGGATCAATTTTTTAAAGTCACTGACTTGGATTTTCCGAAATATTAGTTTTAGGATTACGTCACATTATTTTTCGAGTTACTCTCAAAAAGCCCTTCCATTTGATGCCCATATTGTAGAAGTGAATAAATAACTATTTCGAAATCTTGGATGGTCCGCCATATTGGATTAAGAATAACATCGCATTATTTTTCAAGTTACTTTCATCAAGCCCTTTCACTTGATATTATATATTATAGGGCACAGGCATTTTGAATGAGCAATAATCCATTTTGCCTCATTAGATTATTATGCTGTTTGTAATGATTACGAATAGATCGTATAATTCGTACGAATGAGATTTTGATGCTTATCATTATCTACAAACTACTTTTTTGATACTGTGGGAATAATTATCTCATTTTTTTCGAGATTGGAAGTTTGAATTATTTAAACGCATATATGATCACGTGATGTGAAAAAGGCTGAATGCTGGTGTAGCTTGACCAGCTCGGTACACTGTAAAAAAAAATAAAATGGATGCCGTCATATACAGGGTGACTGGTGACGTAAGGGACAACGGCTAAGTGGAGATAGAGGACCTCAAACTGAATGAGAATTTGGGTATCAAATGTCCCATAAGGGTATTCGTTTCGGAGATATAGGATGATTTATGAAAAATGCTAAATCTATGAACTCCCATATCTTCGTTAATATGATATGTTTTTCGCTGATATTTTACATGTTTGTTCATATAGGCATTCTCTGTCAGCATAAGAAAAAAAAATTGAAAAAAATTGCTGGCCCGTACTCAAAAATTTCAATTTACATGTCAAGTGAGAAATATCACACGGTATATGAAATAAAATAAAATCAAATGGAAATTTGGAAAGAGGGAAAAAAACTGATGAAATATCTGTTTTCTATCTATGGTATGTTGAAGTAAGAATATTACAATATTTTTATATTCAAATCATGAAAATTAGTACGACTGATAGAAAAAACCTTGAATTCGAGGCGCTAGAATGAGCCTGGCATCAAAATATTCCTTCAAATCTTGAAATCTATTTTCATCAATTAATAATTCGATGCCATATAAAATTTCAAAATAAAATTTGTTGTAGATGGGGTGATGAAAGAGTTGGATACTCAAACACAGAAATAGAAAAAGTCGCAAATATAATTCATAAAAAATCAAGTAAGCAAATGTTCGAAATGAGAGCCATTCACCTCCATACATTTATTGGCTCTCTTGAACAAATGAAGCACAGCTTTTCTATAATCAGAGGAATAATTGTTTTAATTTCTCCGCATGCTTCAGTTATTCTGCTCTTCAAATGTTCACGGCTTGTTATTGTTTCTTTATACACCGTATCCTTAAGATTACCCCATAGGAAATAATCCAGAGGAGTTAGATCGGGTGATCTAGCAGGCCAATTCCTAGAACCTCCCCGACCAATCCACCTGTCAGGAAACTCCCTATTCAGAACAGCTCTGTTTTTGTTTTATCAAGAATATTATTTTTCGTGATGGAAATATAAAAATATTGTAATATTCTTACTTCAAAATATCATAGAAACGAAAGAAAATTTGTGGCATTCAAACAAAAAACAGATATTTCATCAGTTTTTTTCCCTCTTTCCAAATTTCTATTTGATTTTATTTCATCTCATATACCGTGTGATATTTCTCACTCGAAATGTAAATTGAAATTTTTGAGTACGGGCCAGCAATTTTTTCAATTTTTTTTTCTTATGCTGACAAACATGAACAAACATGTAAAATATCAGCGAAAAACATATCATATTAACAAAGATATGGGAGTTCATAGGTTTAGCATTTTTTCATAAATCACCCTATATCTCCGAAACGAATACCCTTATGGGACATTTGAAACCTAAATTCTCATTCAGTTTGAGGTCCTCTATCTCCACTTAGCCGTTGTCCCTTACGTCACCAGTCACCCTGTATAACGAATTACATAAAGGATTAAACGTTCATATATTTCAGGAGGTGATTCTAAATATCGAAACTAGAAGATATTTCCATATCTACTCAGGTCCTTAGTGCATTCCACGAGTGACCTCTAAAGTACCGTTAGTTGGTTAGTTCTGCACCAAAATTCAACGAATTTGAATGAAATTGATAGCATGGAGTTTTCTGGATGAACTTGATCGTTTGATTGTAAAAGAACTGATTGATTCTCATCAGTAGCAGATATAATAGAGGGTGTCTCAAAAAATCATTTTTAATTTTTGAGTTGATGATCTAATTGAAATTTCAGTCGAGGAAATGGGCTCCTAAAATATTTTCAAATTGAAAGCGTTACGTAACCCTTATCTCGGAATAAAAGTATTTTAGTGTGATGAAATGCATTCTGCATTTTTTCTCTATAGGATGGGGCTCCGTACCGCCGTACCTCTTTTGCTCAAAAATGGTTGAGAAGACCATGTCTTCGACTAACATAATCTCAAAAATTAAAAGTATTATTTTCCTCCACTGATGAGAATCGGTCATCAGACATGGGTGGATTAAGTTCTTTTTCATGGGGGGGTAATATGATTGAAAACCATTAAATCAGGTACATAACATCCTCAAATAAACTTTGAAACGTAATTTCTTCTTAGGTCTTCGATACTCATTACCAAACCCCCCCGCATAAATCCGCCCTTGTTATCAGACGATTCGTTTATCCAGAAACCCCCATGTACTAAATTTCATTTAAATCCGACAAATGATGACATAGTTATCGCAAATTAGTTGGACTTTGGAGGTCATGCAGAAGAGCCTCTAGCACTGGTGTTTTAGGGCCTTAGTTGATATATTCTAACTTTGAACTCCACTCTCCAGAATCACCCCCTGAAATATATGAACGTTGAACCCGGACACCCTGTATTCCTTTACAACGCCTTTATTATGGTTATGGAGTAAAAGGGCTTGAGTAATGCAACATAGTTCACCTAGAAGAATTCCACAACCACGATGGCCATCAGTACAAAATGGTAGATTTAATGTATGTTTTGATCTTATGAATGAAATATAAAAGAAGGAATGCTTTCAAAAATGAGACAATAAATAATCAAAACACAATAAAGTATATAAAGTAACGAAAAGAAACTTGTACTTTTTTCAGAATGTCAATAACATCAATGTCAGTGATGTATTAGGATTAGGAGCTTAATATATTAGGTAGGACCTAGACAAAATTCATAATACTACTCTCCTTCATTCATCACATTGAATGAAAAACACAATTGTATAACTTCGGAAATTCTTATGAAAATTCCATTTCACTTTTGATTCTCATCGGTGAAATCAAGAATCAGATTTAGAAGAATCACTGGTTTACTAAAAACAAGAGCCTTGTTATATGTAAAATGATTATCCGATTCTGGTACATAATTTACATCATTCCTAGCTTTCATTTCTATGAAATTCCAAAACTCAGCATATTGTGATAATCACTTCAACTGAATCACACTCCATTTATAAACAAATTATGAATTATACAGGGGGGTACTTATAAGTGCAAAAGCTTTCAGGGAATGATTCCTAGCATAAGCTAGTGTGCATTTCCTTTAAAAATTACATTCTTCCAAATATGAGGAAAAAATACTATTTTTCTCTTGGAAGCGCTGAAAATTAAATCCTTAGACGTCTGTCAACTACATTGTAAAAATATTCATTTGAGAGTATTTTGATAACGCACCACTGGTTTCCAGTTGAAACCGCAGTATATCACGTGATTAGCCAGGTATAATTGACGTATTCGATTTTGTGGACATGTCTTACAAATGAATATTTTGCTTTTCACGTTAGCCCGTATTCTAACTCAAAATCGTACATTCATCACCAATACCCGAAGAGGGCTCGAGAAAAACGTAAACATTTTAAATATTCATTGATCTATCATGGGTTTGAACCATTCCTTTTTTGGTGGATTATGGCGAAAAGGTTGATCTATCATAAAGTAGTTTGCTGAGCTCTACTAGTTCCTCAATAATCAAATTAAATATATTGTGTACCTACATGGGTGCCCACAGGTAGGTGGACACGCCTCCGTCTTGAGATTTTGATCCCTTTGTCATTTTTCAGCACAACAAACATACCGTCATAATATGATATTGACATTCTGAAAATGAATTTTGAAATGGAAAATGTAAATGATTCATCTTTTGCCCCCCTTTGTGATTGTGCATGAACGAATCTTGTAAATCGGAAACAAAAAAATTTAGTATGTGACTGTAACTTCTTCTTTGCTCACAAAATGCCATTTTTTCAGCACTTAAAAAAGTCTCTCTCCTCACTTTCGAAAGGAAACCCCTACTCGAAGACACACGTACCTATTTGGTAACACTTTGTTTACAGTAATATTCATCGAGTTTGTATAAGCTTCCATACCGGAGAAGCTGCAGTTCATATTAATATCAAGAGAATCCAATATAAAATCTAAGAGTCTATTCGAAATATTCACTAAGACCCATGACGACGTTCGTCCATACCGGGATCGTATAAGTACTCGAATAGTGTATTTGAGGTGTATGAACGGAAAACAGCGTTGCCATATTTAGGGACCCAATGCGTTGGTCAACTATACGAATTATATACAGCAAGTTGATGTCGACTGGAGCGCCCTCGCACTGGCCAAACACTGAAACTTTTCCATATATAATCACATGTATAACCGACTTTTCAGACCCGGCTGAAAATGCACCCCTAGCATCCCCTCAGCCCCCTCATAACTTTTCTATAGTCGAACGTTACCAGTCCCGAAGCCGGGTCTGAAAACGTCACTTTTGGACTGAAAAGTCGGTCGAGTATACCGATTTGGGTCTGTATGTGCGGTCGAACAAATCTATATATATATATATAAATATACGCAGGGGTGATCTTCGGATCATCGGGGAGTGACGCCCCCGCGTACCCTAGTCTCCCACTGCTCTAGGTTAGCAGCCTAGAGCAGTTGTGTTTAATAATTAGCTCTTGCAAGTAATGAGAAAACCCAGGGCGGTAGGGAGCTACGGGCTCGCTCCCTTCGGAGCCGTCCAGAGGATCAGCCCGACGGAGGATTAGGTGGAGCAAGCGGCGCCTACCTTCGTTCTGGCACCGCAAGGCCAGGTCCTGCACGTCAATTGAGAGGCGAAGTTGGTTTGGCCGAATCTTTGGAACGGCCCACCACGAGCCAGCGTCAAGAACTGCAACAGGACAGGCGTACGCGATGGACACATGACGATAATTCGACGGCTATACGCGCACACTACATTGCATTGGAGATTGTGGGTGAAAGAGGAAAAAACTACATGCGCACTTTAATTGACATTTGGAACAATATGAGACCGGACCAACATACGTATGCGCAACGCATAGCTAACAGAGTGCGCTGGATTCTGGACGAAGAGAAGATGTCCAACCTAGAACTGAGAGAAATAAGGGGCACATGTTGGCCCAATAGAATACTAACAGATGGAAGCGATGACAGCACCGGCATGGCGGAACTTGAAGAAGACTTGGTGGTGCCCGAGGAACAAGACCTGCAAAACGAGGAGATGAGACACCGCGAGCATGTCTCTACTATGTTTAACAAAAACCTAATGAGATACAAAGGAATAAACCCGGCAAATAGACCCAAAATACCACGTTTGAAACACTGTAAAAATCTTCAGGAGGATGTGAAGGCCGTTGACAGTATATTGCCGGCGTATATAGGCGAGGATCCATCTCTTCTTCATGTGATAGATGTGGTTTATGCTGGAGCAACGACTGTAGCTGAACTACAGGGAAGGACGACCACAACATCGGAAGCAGGTAAGCCCCGTGGCGACCCTCCATGGAAGATCCGACTGGAAGGAAAAATAAACGTCAACAGAAGAAAAATTGGAATAATTCATACTTACCTTACAACGCCACAGCCATCCAGAAGACTCTTGAGATCACTGAAGTCCATAGCTAGGGATTACAGGCTGAAAATAAGCGAGGTTGACTTTCGCAGGAGAATTGTGGTTGCAGCCGATAATCTGAAACAAAAAACGAAAGCATTAGGAGCAAGATTACGTCGGTACAATGATAGAACTAAGCGGTACAAAAACAACCGTCTATACCACACGAACCAGAAAGAGTTTTTTCGCACTCTGGAAGAAAAAGAGGATTCTAGTGGTCCGCCACCGGAGCCTGGTGCAATGGAGAATTTCTGGAAGAGAATTTGGAGCGTGGAAACACAGCACGACGAAAATGCCATCTGGCTTGGGGAACTCGAAACTGAACCCAGAAAAGGGGTGATGGGGGAAATACTTATAGCGACAGCGGATGTGGAAGAAACTGTTAGGTCAACAAATAACTGGGCCTCACCCGGAATCGACAATATACATAACTTCTGGTGGAAACACTTCAAATCCGTTCACCCCTGTGTGGCTCGCCTGTTTCGGGAGATATTGAAAAGGCCCGAACTGGTTCCAAACTACATGACAACTGGAATAACGTACATGCTTCCCAAGGGCGCCAATTCCAAAGATCCAAAAAACTATAGGCCAGTGACATGTTTACCCACTATATATAAGCTACTCACGGGGGTGATTACACGTCACATCAACAAACACGTGAAAAACAGCCGTATACTAGCTGCAGAGCAGAACGGCTGCAGATCGAAGACCATGGGCGCGAAAGAATTACTTATAACTGATCTTATCATCACTAGACATGCCAAAAAGAAACTTCGAAATATATCAGTAGCTTGGGTGGACTACAAAAAAGCATTCGACTCTGTGCCTCATACATGGCTGCTTAAGGTTCTCAGCATGTACGGAGTATGCGACTCCATCATCAGCCTGCTCAAACACCTTATGACCGGATGGCGCACATCATTACATCTCAGATCAGGACAAACCACTATTAAAACAGCCGATATTGAAATAAAGCGTGGTATCTTCCAGGGTGATACATTGAGCCCCCTATGGTTCTGTTTGGCGCTGAATCCACTTAGTACCCTGCTGAATAAACAAAAATACGGCTATATTTTAGACAGACATAGAAACTTAAAAGTGTCTCATCAATTGTATATGGACGACCTCAAGCTATACGCCACAAATGATGAACAACTAGGAAAACAGCTGGAAATCGTGACTGCATTTAGTCAGGGAATAAGGATGGAAATGAGCCTTGATAAATGCGCTAGGGTAACAGTGAAGAGGGGAAAATTATCTCAGAGTAGCACGACTATAATCAATCAAGATGTCATTCCGTGTCTCAATAAAGATGGCTCGTATAAGTACTTGGGCATACAGCAAGCCCTAGAGATTAAGAATGCCGAAATGAAAGATGCTTTTAAGCAAAGATTATTCCATCGAGTGAGTCAAGTACTGAAGTCCAAGCTGAATTCAAAGTCAATGTTTGCGGCCTTAAACACCTGGGCGATACCGATAATGACATACACCTTTGGGGTACTCACCTGGTCGACTACGGAGCTCCGAGCTTTAGACACGAGAATTCGAACCATACTGACGAAGCACGGTGTACATCATCCGCACTCGTCTGTGGCACGGCTGTACCTTCAAAGACACCTGGGGGGGAGAGGAATGACGAATTTAGAAACCGCTCATAACAAGGCCATAATAAAACTGAGAGAATATTTCAAGAAAAAGAACTCGACTTACTTCAGGAACCTATGCGATATCGATGTGGGATACTCTCCTCTGCAACTCACCAACGATAACTACGCTCCATCGCTCCAGACTCAGCAACACCTGCAAGAAGAGTGGAAGAGTAAGGCCCTCCATGGGAGGTACCCGAATAATCTGGACAATGACAATGTGAACAAAAAGGAATCTCTGACTTACCTGAGAGCAGGGTATCTCTTCCCTGAAACGGAGGGCAGGCTGCTTGCTATTCAGGACCAAGTGATCCCCACAAGGTCTTACTTAAAAAACATCACTGGGCAGAATTTGAGTACTGACCTTTGCCGCAAATGCAGGAGGAGCAAAGAACACATCCAGCATGTAACATCGGGCTGCTCCATCCTTGCACCTACGGAGTATATGGATAGGCACAATCAGATGGCGAAAATTTATCACCAAGCCATAGCACTGAAGCTTGGACTGCTGAAAGAAAGAAAGAAGAACCATTTATACTTACCTGCGGATGTACTCGAGAACACATCATACAGATTGTATTGGGACACCACTATTGTCACCGACAGGCCGGTGGCCAACAACCGTCCGGATATCGTCATCATAAAAAAGGAAGAAAAAATATGCTATATTATAGACATCACAGTACCAGCGGATGACAACATGTCAAGAGCCTATGCGGAAAAAATTAGCAAATATTATGATCTCTCTTTCGACATGAAGGAAACTTACCAATTTAGATCTGTGGTTGTTGTTCCTCTGATCATATCGGTCAACGGTCTCGTCGAGGAACACCTATGCGAAAACACGGAACTACTGCAGCTTGAGAGCAAAAAAAAAAAAAAAAATATATAAATATATTTATATATATATATACACACACATACAAGTGAACAACGAAAGTGTAGTAAATGACAAACAGGACACGAAATCTTTGAGTCGTATATACAGACCAATATTGCGAAGACCACCGAATAATAGAAGAGAACAAAACTCGGTTGACGTTCAAGAAGATGACATAGATGACAGATCAACACCCGCCAGACGAAACCAAGACGGCAACGAAAACAGATAGTGAGATGTTTACATGACCATGATTTTATTGTATTGATATATTATGTTTGTTTTTAGATGTAATGCTTAAATTATGTGTATACTGAAGAAGGCAGATATGCGCCGAAACGTTTATATGAAATAAATTTCTCTGAAGTAATCCTAACCTAGATACCCAAATCGAAAAATAATACATATATTTATATATATATATATATATATATATATATATTTTTTTTTTTTTTTAATTTCACACTTATTGTGGTGTTTCATAGTGTTGCCTGGGCGCGGACGCCAAAAGCAACCCCGTCTGTCAGTGAGGGTAGAGCACTCTGCGAATTATGTTCACCGTTCCCAATATTACCGCCTTTTGCATCCACATTATTGCATTGTGCGGCAAGTTCAGTTCTTTGATGTGTTGGGTGGTTCTTTTAGGGACTAGTCCGTTAACAGAGATCACAAGAGGCATTATCTTAACCTTTTCCAGCTGCCACATGTCCTTCATTTGTTGTGCTAGTGCCTCATATTTTGTAATTTTTTCCACGTACGTTTTTGAGAGGTTATAGTCCTGAGGCACAGCGAAGTCTATTATCAGTGCTGTTTTTGCTACCTTATCCCAGACCACCATATCTGGTCGGTTGTGCTCAACGCTCCTGTCCGTCACGATAGTCAGGTCCCAATAGATCTTGTGCTGCTCGTTCTCTATCACCGTCTGAGGGGAGTACAAATGGTGCGGAGTAAACTTCTCAAGAAGGCGCTTTTGGAGGCACAGGAGTTGGTGTATCACCTTCCCCATGTTGTCGTGCCTGGACAGATACCTGGTGCCTGCGATCGCCGAGCATCCAGATGACAGGTGCTGGACTGACTCCTCAGCGCCGTTGCAAAGCCTGCATTTCGTGCTCTCTATCCTCTGCTTCATAATATATTTGACGTATGTTCGTGTCGGCACAACCTGATCTTGAATCGCCAGAAAAGTACCCTCCGTTTGAGGGAATAAATAGCCCTGAATCAGGTAAGTGTTGGAGCTTTCTAGGTCTACTTCTGGCTGATGCAGGCTGGCGTAAAACCTCCCATGAAGCGCCTTCGCTTGCCATGTTTGCCTGAAGGTTTCCAAGCAGTCTCTTGCAGGTTCTTCCGTACCCTCTGTCTCGGTCTCCGTGGAGCCGCGGCGAAATGCAGCCACCCATCGATGCACAGGTAAGTTGGAGTTCGCGAAGAAGTTATTCATCTTTTCTTTTTCTTTCAGGCTTACTTCCTCGAGATTAGTCATACCTCTTCCACCTTCTTTACGAGGTAAGTACAGCCTTTCCACAGCCGAGTTCGGGTGTAATATACCGTGTTTTGTGAGTAGACTTCGGATGTTTCTGTCCACTTGTCCTAGTTCAGTTGTTGACCAGGAAAGTATACCAACTGTGTATGTGAAGCTTGGGACGGCCCAGATATTTATTGCCGTTATCTTATTTTTTGCTGAAAGTTGTGATCTTAGTACTTTGTTTACTCGTCTGAGGAGTTCCTTCTTGGTGTTGTCTTTATTTTCTTTTTGTTTGATTTCGTAGGAATGTTGTATTCCTAAATATTTGTATGTATCCTCTGTACTCAGGCCGGTTATCTCTCGTCCGTCAGCAAGGATAACGCTATCCTCCGCAGTGATCTTCCCTCTTCTCACGTTGACTGTTGCGCACTTCTTCAGTCCAAACTCCATGGTAATGTCTTCGCTATATCTTCTCACTAATTCCAGCAGACCCTCCAGTTGTTTTTTTCCTTTCGCATAGAGCTTCAGGTCATCCATATAAAAAAGATGTGTTATTAGGGTCTGGTCATTAATGGAATAGCCATATGAGGATCTGTTGAGCATCTTGCTCAGCATGTTGAGGGCCAGGCAGAACCACATCGGGCTCAAGCCATCGCCCTGGAACATGCCTCTCTTTATATGTACCTCAGTTGTTCGATATGAAGCTGACTTGTTGTAAACCGTGAGTGTTGTGCGCCAGGTGGACATTAGGTTTTCCAGTAATTTTATTACTTGCTTGTTCACCTTGTAGGTCCTGAGGACCTCGAGGAGCCATGAATGGGGGACAGAATCAAAGGCCTTCCGGTAATCGATCCAAGCCATCGATATGTTTTTGAGTTTTTTCTTTGCCTGTTTAGTTATTAAGTTATCGATCACCAAAAGCTCCTTGCTCCCTCGTCCCTTCTTCTTACAACCATTTTGTTCCCACGCCATGATGTTATTGGCTTTCAGGTGGCGGTTTATTTTGAAGGCGATGGTTGAAGTCAGGATTTTGTATGCAGACGGGAGACAGGTGATCGGTCTGTAATTGCCTGGTTGGCTCAGATCCCCACTCTTTGGCAGTAGGATCGTGTTGCCATGCGTAAAGTATTTTGGCACGATGTCTGGGTTTTCAAGTGCCGCAGAGATAAACCCAGCAATCACTTTATGAGTGGAGGGTAGGGACTTCCACCAATAGTTGTGTATACTGTCGATTCCCGGTGATGCCCAGTTCTTCATCCTGCTTATTGTTGCTCGCACATCCTCCTCCGTAATTGTTATCGTGGCCATTTCTTCCATGTCTCTGCACTCCTCGGTCTCCCGTTTTATCCAAGGGGCCCTCTCATTGTGCTTCCTCTCATGCGACCAAATATCCGACCAGTATTCTCTAATTTCCTCTGGTTTTGGGGGAGTTGCGTCTTTATTCTCTTCTCCCCTCTGGAGGCCCCTGAAGAATTCCCTTTGATTGCTGGCGAATAAGTTGTTTTGTCGGTATCGTTCAGTTCTTTTGTGGTACCTCCGAAGTCTATTTCCTAGTGCTGCAATCTTTTGTTTTAGAGTCTCCTTATGTGTGCGAAGCCTTATATGGTATTGGGGGTTGCTTGGTTTCATTTTCAGCTTTCGGGCATATGCCAGTACCTTTTTCTCCACTTTCCTACTGGGGTTATTACCCTGAAGGTAAGAGTGTAGGATCCCTATTTCTTTTCGGAGAGTTTTTATTTTATTTTCTATACGGTCCTCCCATGGGGGTTTTTGGTGGGTTCGTTCTTGTTGGGATTTGCTTGTGATCTTCGCATCCAGGATGTTGCTTGCAACAGTGGCCACACAATAAACTCTATGGCATAGGTCTTCAAAATCCTCTGAGGCAGTGAAAGACTCATCTAAAGCTGCATTCAAGACTCCCATAGTATGTTTCGTGTGTATACTATGTTTTATTTTCGGGATTCTCGGTCTTGCCTCCATTGCCACTCCCCTCCATTTCTGATTGACCTCCCTAAAGAGTGTCAGGATCGCGAGAGCTTCTTCCGGTTCCGGTAAGTGAGTTGGTCGGCTGATTTCCGGTTGGGCTTCAACTTGTTGGTGGTAGCTAATACGTCGCTGTGGCAGTGTACTTTGCCTTTGTATGCTCCTCCTCAGATTATTTATGTTTCTGTTTGGGGAGTTCCTTATTGCCTCTGCTTTCATCCTTTCTATCTCGTCTGGTGAAAGCAATCTCCTTGTTTTAATATTCTTGACTTGCGTTACTAGGTGTTTTCCCGAAAACGGTTTGTCGGGGTAGGATTCCACCCAACGCTCTGCCAGTTGGTCGGCGTATTTCTTCGTTCGTGTTCCTCCCTCAGTCACTAGAAAGTAGGCGCTGATTAGTCTTAGGTTCATTTCTCTAGACCAGCGTTGCCTTTCTCGCCTTCGGGTTCCAGCGGGATCGCGTTGTATGAGTTCTGATGAACTGCTGGACGGATCCAAGCTGTAACCCTGGGTGTTCCTCGAGCTGCGTGGCCTTGTGGTGCCGTTTCGCAGAGGAGTGCCACTTGCTCCACTCACATCTGCTAGGGCCTGTATCGGTCTTCCCGCCGGTGCAGTCCCCACACCGGGGGCGGTTTCCGAGGCTTCGTTCTGTGTGTCAAAAGCTTCCATTTATTCACAACGCAGGGGCTGCTAACCCCAAGCGCCGGTTGACTCGGGTACGCGGGGTCGTCAGTCCCCGATGGCTCCACACCACCCTGCGAATATATATATATATATATATATATATATATATATACAGGGTGGTCCACGGGAACCTGACGGTTTTTAAATGAGTTGTACACATTTGTTTTTCAGCATATAACATTTATTTTTTCATGTACTTACAGCCAGTACTATGCCATTTAAGAAATCAAACCTTAAAAATAACATGTGTCAAGTGGTGACCATCTTGCTCGAAACATGTTGCAAGTCTGTTCAAAAACCCTTGGTGAACGCGCTCCAATAAGGGTGTGTCAATTGCCAATTTGTATGGGTGGAATCTGAGGTCATGTTTGACAATACGGCGAACTGTGGAACGACTTAGTCTTAATGCTTGCGCTTGTTTTCGCACTGAGCGGCATGGACTTGTTCGCAACGCGTGCCTCACCCTCTCCACACTTTCGGGGGTCCGTGCCGTGCGAGTAGGTCCTGGTGGCTTCTTTTTCATCACATTTCCAGTTGTTCGAAGATCGTTGACCCACTTCAGAATCGTGTTACGACTTGGGACAGCTCCATGACGGCCAATATTAAATTCACGCCGAAACAGTCTCTGCGTAGCCACCACTGATTCACCATTTTTGATAAAAGCTTCAAACGCGAACATGCGATGCCTCACACCCCACGCAGTCATGATGTACACTAAATGCCCTAAATGGCACATTCCAACGGTTCAAATGGGACCCTTCTGATGGCCCCACTCCACCTACCTGCCGAGTACTACCCAATTGAAAAACGTCAGGTTCCCGTGGACCACCTTGTATATATATATATATATATATATATATATATATATACGCAGGGTGGCGAAAGCCATCGGGGACTGACGACCCCGCGTACCTGAGTCAACCGGCGGTAGGGGTTAGCTACCCCTCCGCCGTGGATACAATTTGCTTTCGATCGAAAAATCAGAGCCTCGGAACCCGCCTCCGGTGTTGGGACTGCACCTGGAGGAAGACCAACACAGTCCCTAGCGGATGAGAGTGAGGCGAGTGGCGCTCCTCCGCGAACCGGTACCACAAGGCCAAGCACCTCGAGAAGGAACACCAGGGAAAGCAGCTTGGAGGTGCCAAACGGTCGTTCGATAGAACCCGCGATTGGCAATCCCGCTCAGACCCTAGACGAGTAAGGCAGCGCTGGACGAGAGAAATGAATTTGAGTCTAATCAGTGCCTATTTTCAAATTACCGAAGGAGAGACAAAAACTAAGAAATACGCAACCCAACTAGCGGAACGATGGGTAGAGACCTACCCGGAGATGCAATTCTCTGGAAAACATCTGGTAGCTCAAGTGAAAAACATAAAAACGCGTAAGCTCATATCACCAGACGAGATCGAGGCAATGAGGAACGACGCGAAAAAAAAATCACCATATAGAATAGTGGAGAACATAAGGAGAAGCATTCAAAGAAGAAGCACACTCACACGACAACGGATATCATTCGATGATGAGGATATAGAGATGCGGGTGTCTGAGCCTGAGTTGGATGACACGAACCTCGAAATCCTGACGCTGTTCCAGGAGATGAATATGAAGTGGGAAGGTGTGGCAATGGAATCCAGGCCAGGAATCTCAAAACTAAAATCTAATCGAGACACCAAGAGTACAATGAGCACCATCAATTCAGCATTAGGGGAAAATATCAAAGCCTCTAAAAGCATGGATGAACTATACCATAAGGTATATTGTACCGCAACAATCGCCAATATCATCCATCACACGAAACCAGCAGAACCGAAACAGGAATGTCGAGTAGCATCTAAACCGCCATGGGAGGAACGAATTGAGAAAAAGATTTGTGCCCTGCGAAAAAAAATAGGCGTCCTCCATAACTATCTGAGCACACAACACCCTAGTAGAAAAGTCGAGAGAAAAGTGAGCATCTATGCTTCGAAAATAAAACTCAAAAAGGGAGACCACCAATATCATGCCCAACTGCGAGCTCACGCAGAGAAATTGAAGCAAAAGATAGCGGCGCTAGGAAACCGACTCAGGAGGTACCATAAGAGATCCGACAGATATCAACAGAACAACTCATTCGCCAACAACCAGAGGCAATTTTTCCGAAGCCTCGAGGAGGAGCAAGCCCAGGGAATCTCTCCTCCTAGACAAGAGGAAATGGAGAAATACTGGTCCGAAATCTGGTCACAGGAAAAAAAACACGACCTGAAAGCCTCATGGATAAGAACAGAGACTGAAAACCACAACAACATTCAAGAAATGGCAGCTGTTAAGATCACAGAAGAAGATATAAGAACGACGGTTAGTAGGCTCAAAAACTGGACCACTCCTGGAATCGATGGCATTCGCACTTTCTGGTGGAAGGTACTCACATCCACCCACGGAGTGCTGGCGCGACTTTTTCAGCAGGCGCTCAGGGACCCGCGGACTATTCCACGATACCTAACACATGGTATCACGCACATGCTACCGAAGAAAGGGGACCTTGCCAAGCCACAGAACTACAGGCCTATCACTTGCCTCCCTTCCGCTTACAAAATTCTCACCTCAACATTAACTTTCAAAATTAACAACCACCTAACCAGGAACGACATCATGGCCTGGGAGCAGAATGGATGCAGAAGAAAAGGACGCGGAAGCAAAGAACTTTTGGTAATCGACAATAACATCACAAAGCAGGCAAAAAAGAGGCTTAAAAACATATCAATGGCCTGGATCGATTACCAAAAAGCATTCGACTCGGTGCCTCACTCCTGGCTCATCGAGGTCCTTTCTATATATAGGGTGAATACACAGGTGATAGAACTATTAACCTCCCTGATGTCCTCGTGGCGCACCACACTCAGAATGAAGAGCAAAATATCCTGCTATCAAACAAGAGAGATAAAGATCAAGAGAGGCATATTCCAAGGAGACAGTCTGAGCCCTTTGTGGTTCTGTCTAGCCCTCAATCCTCTGAGCAACATGCTGAATAGATCCGAATACGGTTACTCCATGAATGACCAAGCCCAGCTCACACATCTTTTTTACATGGATGACCTGAAACTGTACGCGAGAGGAAGGAAACATCTGGAAGGAGAACTGGAACTGGTCAGAAAATTCAGTGCAGATATTGGCATGACATTTGGGCTGGATGAGTGCGCAGCAATCGAAGTAAGAAGAGGAAAACTGGTCGAACAAGACAACATCAGACTGGTGGACGATACGGAGGTGTCGGTTATGAGCATGGAGGATAGATACAGGTACTTGGGAATCCAGCAGACCTATGAGATCAGGCAACAAGAGAACAAAAAGCTAGCAGAAGAAGAGCTCATGCGAAGAACAAGAAAGATCCTGGGAACGCAGCTTTCAGCTAAAAACAAGATGGCTGCCTTGAATATATGGGCTGTACCCTCATTCACTTATACGGCTGGAGTCCTGTCCTGGTCAAAAACGGACTTAGAGCGAGTGGACAGACGGATCAGGGGCACTTTGACAAAGTACGGAATGCTGCATCCAAACTCGGCTGTGGAAAGGTTATACTTACCTCGCAAGGAAGGTGGAAGAGGGCTGAGCAGCATAGAGGATGCCTGCAAAAACGAAAAAGAAGAAATTACCAACTATTTCCTCACCAGAAACTTACCTGTGCATCGGTGGGTTGCAGCATACCAGAATCCGTCTTCTGTGTCCGGCGACCACAATGTTGAAGATCTTACACCAGAGAATCGGTTGGATCAATTGAGGCGAAGATGGCAAGAAAAACCCCTGCATGGAAGATTTCATGCAAGCCTGCAACAGGGAGAGGTTGATTTGGTGGGCTCAAACACCTACCTCACCCAGGGCTATTTGTTCCCGCAAACAGAGGGAACATTGTTTGCGATACAGGATCAGGTAGTGCCAACACGCTCATATGTGTCAAAGATTATGAAGCAGCAGATAGAGTCGACAAAATGCAGACTATGCAACAGTGCGGAGGAATCTGTCCAGCATTTATCATCCGGTTGCTCCGCCATCGCAAGCACCAAGTACCTCAATCGTCATAACAACATGGGGAAAGTCGTGCACCAGCAAATTTGTCTTAGCACGAGAACAGAACGGATGCCGCAGAGACGCCAGAGGATGCCAGGAACTTCTCATCACTGATTTTATATTAACGAAACAAGTAAAGAAAAAACAGCGAAACATATCCCTTGCTTGGATAGACTATAAAAAGGCCTTCGACTCGGTGCCGCACTCATGGCTTAAAAAAACACTGCACATCTATGGGATCTCGAATCAGATCATCAAATTATTAGAACATATGATGAACTCATGGCGTACAACCCTCACGGTAGAAACAAAAAATGGGTCTTATCGGACATCGGAGATCAAGATCAAAAGAGGTATTTTCCAGGGTGATACCCTCAGCCCGCTTTGGTTCTGTTTGGCACTGAACCCGTTAAGCAAACTCATAAATAGTCAAAAATATGGATATATAATTGATAAGAACAGAAACATAAGCATTAACCACCAATTGTACATGGATGATCTGAAACTGTATGCCGCCAGTGAAGATCAAATGAAAAGACAACTTACCGTGGTCGCATCCTTCACGGAATCAATTGGAATGGAAATGGGCTTGGATAAATGCGCGGTTGTACACGTAAAGAGAGGTCAGCTGACAAGGGGAGGTGGCATGAGGGTAATGGAAGATCTGGTGATACCCGGACTCGAGCCTCAGGGATCCTACAAATACTTGGGCGTACAGCAAGCGCTGGATATAAAAACGAAAGAGATGAAGGCCATTCTTGAAGAAAAGTTCCTTGGCAGGCTGAAAAAAATACTCCAAAGCAAACTGAACTCTAAAGCGATGTTCGTGTCTATAAATGCATGGGTTCTACCATGCATTACGTATTCGTTCGGAGTGATTCGATGGACAACAGCAGAATTGAAAAATTTGGATATTAAGGTAAGATCGCTACTAACACGATACGGTATCCACCACCCGCATGCGTCGGTAAATAGACTCTACATGCCGAGACAGGAAGGAGGTAGGGGAATGCAAAGTGTTGAGATCATGCATGGTAAAACGGTTGCGAACATAAAGAAGTACTTCCAATCAGGACACTCACCTTTCTTCCAAGCACTATGCCGGGCGGACGAAAATTTTTCAGCCTTGAACCTGTCCTGCCGATCAGAGACGACAAAAAATATGACAGCCGAAGATCTAGCTGCGGAATGGCACAGCAAAGTACTCCATGGGAGATACCCAGGTAACCTGAAACAGAAAAACATTAACAAAAAGGAATCACTTACTTACCTTACCTCAGGATACCTGTTCCCCGAAACTGAAGGCAGAATCATTGCCATTCAGGATCAGGTGGTGCCTACGAGATCTTATATGAAGAATATCACGGGCAGAAATATACCTACCCATAGATGCCGAAGATGCGCCCAGGCGGCTGAGTCAGTGCAGCATATCACGTCCTCGTGTCCTATTTTGGCTCCTAGAGACTACACCGAGCGGCATAATGCAATGGCTAGAATATACCATCAAGCCATAGCAAAAAAGAATGGGCTCATTCGAACTGAGACAAGATCCTACGAGTACCGACCGAACAGTGTACTTGAGAATGATGATTACAAGATGTATTGGGACACTGCACTTTTAACTGATCGTCCTGTCCCACATAACAGGCCTGATATAGTTGTACTTGATAAAACACAAAAGACAGCAACAATTTTAGACATAACCATCCCAGCTGATGATAACATAAGTAAGGCGTATAGCCGTATACGGAGAAAATATCGAAATATCAAGATCTAGCGTTCGAAATGAGGGAAATTTACAGCCTGAAAACAGTTAAGATTCTGCCGCTGATCATATCAACAAATGGCCTGGTGGAATGTCACCTTGTGGACAACACTATAGCACTAGGAATTGATAGGGCAGTAGTGAGTAATGCGCAGAAAGAGGTCATCCTAGCGACAACCAGAATAGTGCGGAAAGTTCTAACGACCTCCTGAAGATACCTTGGCTGATTAAGCCCGGTATATTTGGTGTGCCAACCCCCATGTGGTGATTATTAAAAAAAAATATATATATATATATATAATTATGTTTTTCGGAGAAGAAACTATGTTTTTAAAAACAATTTTATTTCGGAACTACCAATCTACTATTAATGAAATAGATTTACAACTAATGAGATAATCGTTCAAAGTCAATTCCGATGCCTGAAGGGACATCTCTGATATTTATAATATTATCAATTGAGTAGGCGGTAATGGCCGATAACACGTGCCATGGAATATACGCAAATAATAACCACCTGCAAGTCTAAACAAAGAACAATGAAAAAGCTTACTATGCTGTTTTGACAATATGGTAATATACAGGCTGAATAGCAAATGGAATATAAATCAATCTAATTAGTAAGGGGTAGTATTACATAATTATATATATATATATATATATATATATAGAAGAATAATCAGAATCGTAGTACAATTAACTATATGGGATAAGGGTATTATCGACTCATTAAAGCAAACTCGTGTTACTCTTTTTTCTCAGCCAAGCTTTCGCAATCAGTTTATTGCTTCATCAGGGCTTCTACAATATAAAAAGTGTCACAAAAGCAACTAAGAATGGCATAAAACAATCTTCTTACTAAAGTTGAGATTGAAGTGAAACCATGAACAGCTACTACAGAACATTAAAACATCAATAAAAATTGGAATTGAATTTACAATAATTTAAAATTTGAAATGTTCTAGTCTAATTTGTTTATAAAAATGTCTGAATTTGATACACTAGAACATTTCAAATTTTAAATTATTGTAAATTCAATTCCAATTTTTATTGATGTTTTAATGTTCTGTAGTAGCTGTTCATGGTTTCACTTCAATCTCAACTTTAGTAAGAAGATTGTTTTATGCCATTCTTAGTTGCTTTTGTGACACTTTTTATATTGTAGAAGCCCTGATGAAGCAATAAACTGATTGCGAAAGCTTGGCTGAGAAAAAAGAGTAACACGAGTTTGCTTTAATGAGTCGATAATACCCTTATCCCATATAGTTATATATATATATATATATATATATATATATATATATATATATATTTGATGTATTTTAAGAAGAAGGACCGAAGTGGCCCGAAAGCTTGGCAAGTAAAATTTAAAGAGCAGATGAAATAAAAGCCTCCAAATACTAAGTAGCGAGTCGAAATACACCCTTAACCTACCTTCCTATATATATATATATATATATATTTTTTTTTTTTTTAATCACCATTCTGGGTAGGCACATGATTATGCCGGATCACGAGGATCAAAGCATTTCTCAGCTTCTGGTGAGGAATCTTCTGACTATTCTTGTAGTCCAGAGAATGACTTCCCTCTGCACCACATCGATTAGGCTCTCATCAAGTCCTAGCTGCGCAGTGTGCTGGGTCAGGTGCATTTCAACAAGTCCATTGGTTGTGATGACGAGCGGAAGGATCGAAGTAGAGGTAAGTTGGTGAATCTCTTTTAGTTCAAAAGCCAGGTCATGATATTTGACTATTTTCTCAGTGTAAGCTTTCTCAGCGTTGTCATCCGCTGGAACCGTGATGTCAATGATTGTTGCCGTTTTTTCTTTTTTGTCAAAGATGACAATGTCTGGGCGGTTGTGTGAGACTGATCGATCAGTAATTAGTGGATGATCCCAGTAGAGCTTCAGGCTTTCATTCTCCAGCAGAGTTTGTGGTGAGTATTCATGAATTTTTTTATGATATTTTAATAATCCATGTTTTATGGCAATTGCCTGGTGGTAAACTTTTGCCATGGCATTGTGACGATCCGTGTATTCTCTGGGAGCGAGAGTTGCACAGGAGGAAGTGACATGCTGGATCGTTTCTACGGATTGTGAGCATTTGCGACATCTATCTGTTGGCAAGATCTTTTTCACTATATTTTTCAGGTAGGCTCTCGTAGGTATTACTTGGTCTTGGATGGCTGCAAGTCTGCCTTCCGTCTCTGGAAAAAGATAACCGGCTTTCAGGTAAGAAATAGATTTTTCTTTGTTGATCTTATTCCATTTCAGGGCAGTGGGATATCTTCCATGAAGGGCTTTACCGTGCCATTCCCGAGTGATTTCCTCGATGTTTGAGGTTTCCACTGGGTCTATTCTCGATGCCAGGTTCAGGGGTGTGATGTTGTGGTCTTCTTCGGCTATAGCTTGATAGAAAGGTGAGTTTTTTGATTGAAAATACTCTCTCATCTGTTTGACTACAGTGTGATGCATGTGCTCAATTTTCTGTAGGCCTCTTCCTCCTTCATTTCTTGGCATGTATAATCTTGTGACTGATGCATGAGGGTGGTGCATTCCATACCTGGTGAGGAGTACCCTAATTTGTGTGTCTAGAGCTCTTAGTTCCGTAGTTGACCATTTGATGACGCCGAAGGAATAAGCAAGACAGGGCATCGCCCAAGCCTTAATTGCTGTGAACGTTGATTTTGCATTAAGTTTGCTTTGCAATACTTTACCCTTTCAATGACCTTGGTTTTAAAGGCATCTCTTGCTTCAGCTGTTTTAATTTCAAGCCCTTGTTGGATTCCCAGGTATTTGTAAGTCTCCTCTGGTCCCATCCTCTGTATTTGTAAGCCCTGCTGTATAAGCATGGCTTCTCCCTCCACTAGCTTTCCTCTCTTTACATGCAGCACCGCACACTTATCCAAGCCCATCTCCATCTTTACAGTTTCTGTGAAGGATGTCACGATTCTGAGCTGTCTTCGAAGTTGATCTTCATTTGCTGCGTACAATTTGAGGTCATCGATGTAGAGCTGATGATTGGTTTTTGTGTTGTTTGTTTTTTTGAGGATGTAGCCGTACTTGGTGTTATTAAGTAATTTGCTCAAGAAGTTTATTGCGAGGCAGAACCAGAGTGTGCTTAATTTGTCTCCTTGGAAAAGTCCTCTTCTGATGTTGATTTCAGCCGTTGTATATTCACCTGTATTCGTATTCAGGTGTAGTCTTGTTCTCCATGTCAGCATAAGATATTTGAGGAGATTGACTATCGCCTCCGATACTCCATACAATCTTAAAGTTTTTAGCAGCCATGAATGTGGTATAGAATCGAAGGCTTTTCTATAATCAATCCATGCCATCGATATATTACGTTGTTTCTTTTTCGCTTGCTTGGTAATGAGCGAATCAACAATAAGCAACTCCTTGCTACCCTTTGCATCTTTTAGGCATCCATTCTGTTCACGTGCTAGAATTTTGTTTGTTCCAACATGTTTCCAGATTTTTTGGGTTATCACTCCTGTCAGGATTTTATATACGACAGGTAAGCAGGTAATTGGCCTATAATCTTTGGGATTATTGTTTTTCGGCCCCTTCGGAATCATGTGAGTTATGCCAAGTGTTAGGGTGTTCGGTAATTGAGATGGATTCACCAAGGCCTGCTGAAATAACTTTGCTATCTTTTTGTGTGTGGAGCTGAAGTGCTTCCACCAGTAGTTATGGAGCCCATCGGGTCCCGGCGCAGACCAGTTGCATGTTTTTTTAATGTTGCTCTAACATCATCCTCAGTGATGGTAACCTGATCCATGACATAATTTTTTGATTCCTCCTCTGCTTCCCGTATCCAAGACGCCCCATCATCATGCTCTCCCTTGTCGCTCCAGATTTCTTCCCATGTTGTGCGCATTTCATCGGGTTTTGGGAAAACCTCTTCAGCTGTAGTTGTTTCCTCTAGTTGTCGGTAGAACTGTTTTTGGTTTTTATAGTACAACTGGTTATTCTTGTACCTTTTTACCCTTTCATTATATCGTTTCACCCTATTCCCTAATGCTTGTGCTTCCTGTTTCAGGGTGTCATATATTACCATAAGTTTTTGCTTGAAGGGTCCATCTCTACCTCTCACATTGTGTTCTGATGCTATGCATGAGATCTTTTTAGTTGTTTTTCTGGATGGCGAGTTGGAGTTCAGGTAAGTATGTAGCACTCCTATTTTTGATCGTATACTCTCTATTTTTTTCCAGGCGGATCTTCCATGGTGGTGCCTTGTTCTCTCGTATTCGGCTTCTGGTAACAATTAGCCTCACGTTATTTTCTTCGCACACAGTTGCAGCCCCGGCATAAACATAGTCAGTGACTTGCTCGATGTTGAGATTGTCTGGCATGATTTTTTCCATTATTTCATTTGCCCTTCTAACACTTTCCAATATCTTCAGAGATCCTTTGAGTCTTGGTATTCTTGGCCTCTCGTGAGGATTGGTCTTGGCATACATCTGTATGAACCTTCTGAGAACTTTCTCTGTTTTCCTGTACTCGTGCGTAGCTTGAACCTGTTGTTCGGGGTTTGCCTCCTCAGTGATGGTAGCGCCATGAGTTGGGACTGGGGCGTATGGTCTCACGCTTTTTCTGATGGATTCGAGTTCGACGCTTGAAAATTTTTCATTTTCCAATATCCATCTAACCCTATTTGCCAGCAGATTCGGATATGAGAGCCTACTCGGATTGATCTCATTCCAAGTGGTGGTCAGGATTTGTCGATACGTTCTTTGCAATAAAATGAACTCGTATAATGAGGATATTTTCTTCCTCCGTCCAACGTGTTCTTCCTTGTGTTGTCTGAGGTTCAGCGGGACGGTTTCTGATTCCGTCCAAACTGATACTTCTTCTGACTCTTCTGATGTTCCTGATGCTATGGCTTACGGTGCCATCTCGGGGGGCTGCGCCGCTTGCCCCACAGCTGACCACAACAGGCTCTACCTCCAGACGGCTCCGAAGAGGGCCAGCCCGCTGCCCTCTACCGCCCTGCATCATGCTTCTAGTGACAGGAGCTTCTAATCTACAGCTTCCCAGGCTGCTAACCTGGGGGCTGGGTGACTCGGGTATGCGGGGTCGTCAGTCCCCGAGGGCATTATCCCCCCCTGCATTTTTTTTTTAATTTCACACTTGAAGTGGTAGTTTGCATCATACCCACGACAGCCCGGGCTGTATCAGCCAAGAGCCGGCGTAGGGGTCACTGTGGAAATATGATCTGTCGTATGATGGCCACCGTCCCCAGCACCACCGCTTTCTGCATCCACGTTATCGTGTTGTCGGGCAACTGAAGTTCGGCCAAGTGTACTGTGGTGTTGTTATGGACCAGTCCATTGGTACTGATGATGAGGGGATATATATCAACCCTTCTTAGATCCCACAGTTCTTTCAGTTCCCTACCCAATTCCGTATAGTTCCGGATCTTGGTCGCATATGCTTGGGCCATATTGTGATCGAGGGGCACCGAGAAATCTACTATCGCGGCTGTTCGCTCCTGTCTGTTCCAAAGAACCATGTCCGGTCGGTTGTGCTCGATCGGTCTGTCCGTCACGAAAGGAAAGTCCCAGTAAATTTTTGGTCTGTTGTTTTCTGCAACCGCTAGTGGCGTATATCTATGTTGTGGGACGAATTTGTCCAGTATTTCCCATTTGAGAGCGAGCATCTGATGGACCACCTTGCCCATATTGTTGTGCCTTCCCAGATACCTGGTGGGTGCAAGGGGCGAGCATCCTCCTGATAAGTGCTGCACGGTCTCCTCAGCCACGTTGCATACTCTGCACTTGGTGTTGTCAACTTGTTGCTTCATAATGAACTTGGAATATGTTCTTGTCGGGATAACCTGGTCCTGAATAGCCAGGAGGGCACCCTCAGTCTCTGGAAACAAGTAACCTACGGTCAGGGAGGTATTCGATCTTATTTTGTCTACCTCGGGCTGCTGCATGCTGGCATAGAATCTACCATGTAGTTCCTTGCTTCTCCAGCTTGATCTGAGTCCTTCTAGCTGCCTCACCGTTTCATACTGTTCTTCCGACTCAGATAAATTGACGGTTGTAAGGTTCCTGTCCAGTGCTATCATATGCTGGTACAAGGGTAAGTTACTCGACCTGAAATACTCTCTTAGCGATTTTATTTCTTTTATGTTCGCAGCCTCCAAGTTAATCAACCCCCGACCGCCTTCTGCCCTAGGTAGGTAAAGCCGCTCGATCGCCGAGATGGGGTGTAACATCCCATGTCTGGTGAAAGAAGTCCGGATGCATCGGTCAAGTCTCCGCATATCTGTGGTGGACCAGGTAAGAATTCCTGATGTGTACGTAAAAACCGGTGTCGCCCAAGCATTAATAGCTGTTATTTTGTTTTTAGCATTGAGCTGGGTCCTGAGTATTTTGGAGACACGACGGGTAAGCTCTTTTTCGGCGGTCTCTTTGCTTTCCCTCTGCCTGATCTCGAATGACTGCTGGATTCCGAGGTATTTATAGGTGTTTTATAGTCCCAGGCTTGGTATTTCTTTTCCGTCCGATAGCGTGACTTTACTGCTTTCGATCATTTTACCCCTCCTCACATGCACGAATGAGCATTTTTCAAGGCCGAATTCCATCTTTATGTCAGCGCTGAAGTTCCTTACCAACTCAAGTTCGCCTTCGAGTTGGGCTGCTCCTCTGGCAAATAGCTTCAGGTCGTCGATGTAGAAGAGGTGTGTGAGCTTGACCTGATCATCGAGGGCGTATCCATAGTTACTCCGGTTCAGTATGTTACTGACCGGGTTTAGAGCAAATCAGAACCATTCCGGACTCCAGCCATCCCCCTGAAATAGGCCCCTCTTTATGAAAATTTCTCTGGTTCTGTAAGAATTCGTTTCTCCCTTGATTGACAAGGTAGTTCGCCAGGAGTTCATCAGGTGTTGAAATAAATTGATGGTCTGGATGTCAATTTTATATAGACGTAGTATTTCGAGTAACCAGGAGTGCGGTACGCTGTCAAAGGCCTTTTGATAGTCAATCCAGGCAATCGATATGTTTTTAAGCCTTTTTCTGGCTTGCTTGGTGATCAAATTATCTATTATTAACAGCTCCTTACACCCTCTGGCTTTCTTTTTACACCCACCCTGTTCCCATGCCAGGATTCCATTCTTGCGGATGTTGGTGCTTACTTTGAATCATATGACTGAGGTTAGTATTTTGTAAGCAGACGGCAAGCAAGTAATTGGGCGGTAGTTTTTCGGGTGGATTTCGTCTCCCTTCTTAAACAGCATATGTGTTACGCCATTCGTAAAGTATCCAGGAACGGTCTTTGGGTCTTGAACTGCCTCTTGGATGTGCTGAGCCAGTTTACTGTGTGATGCTGAGAATGCTTTCCACCAATAATTGTGGACTCCATCAACTCCGGGAGTGGTCCAGTTCTTGAGCCTCTTAACAGTCTCTACTATGTCAGTTGATGTGATGGATATCGCCTGCATACTCGTCTTGTTCTGGAGTTTCGTACGCTCCTCATGGATCCATCCTGCCTGGTAATTGTGCTGCACCTCCCGGGACCACATATTCGACCAAAACTCAGTCATCTGTTCTTCTTTGGGTGGTTGTTTTATTTTTCCTTGACCATTTTCGAGTTGGCGGTAAAACAATTTCTGGTTGCTGTTAAAAAGACGATTTTGCCTGTACCTCAAGGTTCTTTTATGGTATCTTCTGAGTCTATTCCCCAGTGCAGCGATCTTTTGTTTCAAGGTTTCGAGGCGCTCAGTCAGGGCCCCCTTATATTGTGGGTCTCTTATATTGATTTTGGCTCTCTTTGCGTACCTTATTGCCTTTTTTCCACTTTTTTGCTGAGCAAACTGCTGTCCAAATAATTTCCTAGGATTCCGATTTCTTTGCGCAGGGTTGAGATCTTGTGTTCTAGTCTCTTCTCCCAAGGTGGTCTGCTGGATTCAACTGGGGTTGTTGGTGATAGTTTCTTAGAGTAGATGATGCCAGCCATTGATGCTGCGCAATAGATTTTGTGACATAGGTCTTCAAGGCTTTCAGAGTTTTCAAATTCCCTTGCTAGTGCAGAGTTGATGGCCTCCACCATGACCTTGGCTTCCTTGTGCAGTCTGAGCCTTGGTATTTCCGGTCTTGCATCCATTGGTGTTCCTTTATATTTGAAGTTCAACTCTTGAAACATTTCCCTAATTTGCATTATTTCGGATCTCTCTTCCTCGTTTTGAGTTTCTTGTCGTTGTTGGGGGCTGTTTCTTGCCTGTAGGGATCTACGGATAGTGGTTGATCTTCTAGCAATGCTGTTCGGGATAAAGTTGGTTTTTATTGTCTGTAATTCGTCCGGGGATATCAGTTTCCTCTGCTTGATATTATTAATTTGTGCTGCCAGATGTTGTGTTGTGAACCTCAATGTTGGATATTTCTCTTTCCACTGTTGCTCTAGTTGGTCTCTATATCTGGTTCTCTTTGTTTCTCCTTCAGTGACTCGGAAGTAAGCATTGATTAGGTAAAGGTTCATCTCCTGCGTCCAATGCTGCCTTCCCCTTCTTCGAGTTACAGCGGGGTCTCCTTGTGGAGGGCCCAAGCTTTCACTCTGGACTTCGTCCATTGGATTGCCAGGCCTTGTGGATCCGTTTCGCAGGGGTGCGCCACTCCTCCGCTAGGGACTGTGCCGGTCTTCCCCCTGGCGCAGTCTCCACACCGGGGGCGGTTTTCGAGGCTCTGTTTTCTACGTTGAAAGCGTCGAATTCACAGAAGAGAGGTGCTAACCCAGCTTCTGGCGACTCGGGTATGCGGGGTCGTCAGTCCCCGAAAGCCTGAAGGCTCCCCTGCATATATATATATATATTTTTTTTTTTTTTTTTTTTTTTTTTCCCACCTTTCAGGGTTAGGCTGTTTGATGGTGCCGGATCAACTCTGATCAAGACACTTCTCTCAGCAACTTGTTAAGAACCTTCTCACTATTCTGGTGGTCCACAAGATGACCTCCTTTTGTGCCTCTCCGATTAGCCTTTCATCTAGTTCCAGCTTAATGGTGTTTTCGAAAAGATGTGCCTCCACTAATCCGTTTGTGGTTATGACGAGGGGTAGGATTGATGTAGAGGTAAGTCTGTATATTTCTTTTAGTTCGAAAGCCAGATCGTGGTATTTTATCTTTTTTTCATTATAGGCTCGCTCAGCATTGTCGTCTGCTGGAATCGTGATGTCTATTATAATTAATTCTTTCTTTTTCTTTTTCAGTATCACAATATCCGGCCGGTTGTGCGCAATGGGTCTGTCAGTGACGAGTGGATGGTCCCAATACAGTTTCATCTCCTCATTTTCCAGTATTTCTTTAGGTAAGTATTCAAAGATTTTCTTTTGATGTTTTATTAACCCATTTTTTAGGGCGATGGCTTGGTGGTATGCCTTTGCCATGGCATTGTGGCGGTCCGTGTATTCCCTTGGAGCGAGGATGGGGCAGGATGACGTGACGTGTTGGATTGTTTCAGTCGCCTGGGAGCATTTGCGGCATTTGTCATTAGGTAAGTTCTTATTCATTATCTGTTTTTGATATGCTTTTGTAGGTATCACCTGATCCTGAATTGCCGCCAGTCTGCCCTCCGTTTCTGGAAACAGGTATCCTGCCTTGAGGTAATTGACAGATCTTACTTTGTCTATTTTGTTCCATTTCAGGGCGGTGGGGTATCTTCCATGGAGAGCTTTGCCGTGCCATATTTCGGATAGTTCTTCGATGCTTTTAGGTTCAATGGGATGGTTGCTTGATGCCAGATTTAATGCTGTGATGTTGTTGTCTTCATCAGATATGGCTTTGAAAAAAGGTGAGTTTTTTGATCTGAAGTATTCTCTCATCTCGCGTACTACTCGGTGGTGTGTGGATTCAATGTTTTGCAGTCCCCTTCCTCCATCTTGTCTGGGCACGTATAATCTGTTCACAGAAGCGTGGGGGTGGTGCATGCCATATTTTGTCAGTGATACTCTTATTTGTGTGTCAATGGCCCTGAGGTCTGTGACGGACCATTTTATTATTCCGAACGAGTAAGATAAGCAAGGAATAGCCCATGTGCTGATAGCTGTAAATGTTGATTTAGCATTTAATTTGCTTTTCAGTATCATTTTTAGCCTTTCCATGAACTTGTTTCTGAAAGTTGTTTTGGCTTCAGTATTCCTTATTTCTAGCCCTTGTTGGATGCCTAGGTATTTATAGGATTCATCTGGCCCTAGTCTTTGAATTCTTAGTTCGTCTTCTACAAGCATCGCTTCTCCAGTTATGAGTTTTCCCCTTTTAATATGCAGCACTGCGCATTTATCAAGTCCCATTTGCATCTTGATTGTTTCTGTGAAAGATTTTACTATCCTTAGTTGCCTTAATAGCTGATCTTCGTTCGCTGCGTAGAGTTTGAGATCGTCAATATACAATTGGTGGTTTATTTTGATGTTGTTTCTTTTTTCTATTAAGTACCCGTATCTCGTTTTGTTGAGTAATTTACTAAGGAAATTTATTGCTAAACAGAACCATAATGTGCTTAACTTATCACCCTGAAACAGTCCCCTCTTGATCTTAATTTCGGCTGTTGTGTAAGTTCCATTGTTGGTGTTGACCCGTAGATTTGTTCTCCATGTTGCCATGAGATGATTTAGTAGATTGATTAAGCACTCCGACACTCCATATAGCCTTAAGGTTTTTAGCAGCCATGTGTGTGGTATCGAGTCGAAGGCCTTTTTGTAGTCAATCCACCCCATGGAGAGATTTCTCAATTTCTTTTTAGCCTGCTTCGTGACGAGTGCATCAACAATAAGCAGTTCCTTGCACCCTCTTGCGTCTCTTCGGCATCCGTTCTGTTCACGGGCTAGTATTTTATTTTTTGCCACATGTTTCCAGATATGGTGTGTTAGTGTTCCGGTAAGTATTTTGTAGATTGCCGGTAGACATGTTATTGGCCTATAGTTCGTAGGGTCTCCGTTTTTTGTTCCCTTAGGGATCATGTGAGTTATTCCAAGTGTGCAGAATTCAGGTATTTGTGACGGGTCCGTTAGCGCCTTCTGGAATAATTTCGATAGTTGTTCATGTGTGGAGTCAAAGTTTTTCCACCAATAATTATGGATTCCATCTGGTCCCGGTGCAGTCCAGTTGTTTGACTTTTTCAATACGGCTTTTATGTCGTCTTCCGTTATGGTGATTTCTTCCATGGCATATTTCTCCGCTTCCGTCTCCGCTTCCCTGATCCAAGAAGCTTCATCATCATGTTCCACTGCGTGTCCCCATATTTCCTTCCATGTCGCATGCATGTCTTGCGGTGTCGGAAATTCTTCCTCGGTTGTTGTTGTTCCTTCAAGTTGTCTGTAAAATTGTTTTTGGTTCTTATAAAACAGCTGGTTGTTCTTGTACCGCGTGGATCTTTCATTATACCTCCTGATTCTATTACCTAATGCTTTAACTTTTTGTTTCAGGGTGTCACATAATTTGGTGAGATCTTGTTTGAACCGTTCCCCGATGCTTTTGATGCGGAATTCGGATGCTATGCGTGCGACCTTTTTGGATGTTTTCCTGCTTGGTGAGTTCGTGTTCAGGTAAGTATGAAGCTTTCCAATTTGTTTTCTAATAGTATTTATCTTTTTTTCCAGGCGTTGTTTCCATGGTGGTTCCTTGTCTTCTTTTGGTTTTGGCTGTCTACTGGTGATATGTATTTTATTTTCTTGACAAACTGTAACAGCTCCAGCAAATACACAGTCTACCACTTCTTCGAGGGTGGAGTTTCTTTTTAGGGTTGATTTTATTATTTTATTTACCTCCTTTACACTCTCATGGATGTTGCGTGACCCCTTCAGTCTTGGAATTTTTGGTCTATTTTGTGGGGAAATTTTTGTGTAGAGTTGCATATTCTTCTTGAAGAGGTTTTCCAGTTGGGTTGTTTCCTGGTTTTCGATCTCAGGCTGTTCTACTTCCGTATAGTTGGTCTCGTCGGATGGAGGTGGAGCAAAAGGTCTTATGCTTCGTTTTATGGCTTCGAGCTCAACACTTGAAAATTTCTCATGTTCCATAATCCATCTGACTCTATTCGCCAGTAAGTTTGGATATGAGTGTCTCTCTGGGTTTATCTCGTTCCAGGTACTCGTTAGGAGATCTCTGTAGGTTCTTCCGGATGTTGCTTGCAGTTCGATTGCTATGTAGTGGACACGCATTATGAGGGTATTTTCCTCTATCGTCCATCGTGTCCGTCCATCTCGTGTGATAGGAACATCCGCGGAACGGGTTCTAATTCCGTCCAAGCTGATGCTTCTTCGTACTCTTCTTACGTTCGAGCTTTGGCTTACGGTGCCATCTCGGGGGGCTGCGCCGCTTGCCCCACAGCTGACCCCATCAGGCTCTACCTCTGGACGGCTCCGAAGAGGGCCAGCCCGCTGCCCTCTACCGCCCTGATTCATACTTCTGGTGACAGGAGCGAGAATTTCTTCAGATCTTCAGGTTGCTAACCTGAAGACCAGGGTGACTCAGGTACGCGGGGTCGTCACTCCCCGAAAGCTTACGCCTCCCTGCGTATATATATATATATATATATATATATATATATATATATATATATATATATACAGAATCCCGCCTTACGAGAGCCATACATTGTGATTTTACCATCATTTCGACGTCCGCTTGCAATCCGGCGTCCGATATACGGACGTCGAATTGTCTTGCTCAATTCTCGGTGTATTTTGACGTTATGGCACGTCCTGAGTCCGTACACAAATTTTTGCCAATGACGTCAGTTACTCTCATCTTGTACAAAATCGCATATTTCAGTTCAACCAACGCACGATCGTGGCGCTGACTACCACTTTCCGCGTATATGTTATATACATCTTCCCTATTTCATATTGAGAGCATTTGAGGACATGAAGTTTGGCAACATAGTCTTATAATAATTCTTATACAGTGCGATTAATGGACGTCCGTTATACTCTGTTATCGGAAAAAAATTGTTTTGAATGCGCGACCTCGCTTCTCGATGAAGTGTTTGGTGCTGCATTTGTGAATACCTATGAAAATCGTCTATCCAGATATCGCCGTGTGATAAACTTTGGGAAGGAAAGGGGATCATAGTATGTGGATTTACTGATTGAATTCGTGTTCATTACACCCAAACTACAGGGTGTCCCAAGTTCGAGTGCGTATTAGACGTTTCTGGAGAACTGAACATATTTTAAATCTGAAAATTGATATTGATATTCGAAATTCTCTACAGACCTAAAATATTTTTGGAGCCTGAGCACCTCCGGTTATACAAGGAGTGACAATAAATTTGTTGGAAATTTTTTTTTTTCATTTTTACGTTTCCGATATGATTGAGTATTCAATGCTGGATACATTTCTGGTGAAACTATTGTATTCATTCACATGGTTTTCAAAATATCGAAACCAAATCTGAAAGAATACCAAATATTCATAGTCAGTAGTATTATGTTCATTTTTCTTGTTTTAAACATCCCGAGTGTAAACCGTTCTCACAACTTCAAAGTAGAAGCACGTGGAAAGGTCAAGCAACTTTTGAATTTCATAAATATCATCACAGGGTGTTTCAAATTTTGTGTCGAAAACTTTGATCAAAAATTGGCCATAACTTCTGTTTTTCAAATCAGAACCCTATTTTTTTAAGATTGCGTTGGATTCTGCGGAGAAAAATAATGATAGCACTTTTGCTCCTAAAATACAGACATTTCTGAGTTATTTGAGATTTTCTGAATCGATATCATGCCAATTTTCATATTTCAAAAATGTCCAGTTCTTCAGAAACGTCTAATAGGCACTCGAACTTGGGACACCCTGTATACATGATGCTGTATTATTTTCTTTCTTTCGTTTTGAAAATTCTTGATCTGCTATATAAATCATTTTTAGTCAATTTAATGCATATTAAATCAAAAATAACGAATAATCAGTGTGTGGGGATGAAATCCATCATAGAAATTGAAATGAATCGCTGTACACGATGACCGTCGATAAAAGCAAAGAACACGTTTCAATGATTCTCTAAATTTATTTAGATTATTCAACTATTGAAGCAATATCGATATTCAGCAATATACAGGATGTTCCAAGTTCAAGTGCCCATAGTTTAAAAAAAAAATAATAGTCATAATTTCAAGAAAATATTCATGGCTTATCACCAATCAGAAAATATTTTCATTCACTCAATATAATTATTAACATCCATCAAATAATCAAATTTGATCCGATTTTCGATTTTCATAGGCGTTATTATTACACATTCTATCTTCCCTATTCAAAATTTCATTAATTCGATCATTCCACCAAGTTAACGTTTCAGGAGAAAAGTGCAAAATTGTTGTATTTAAATTCGAAGGAAAAACACGGCTACAATATCAAAGGAGTGCATTATTTCAAATTAGAAATTCGAATTCTTTCGGATTTGCATTGTTCGGAATAAAATTGATGTAGGTAAGAGTTCAGGAAATAAATTTATTTTAATACTTCACCATGCTTCAAATAATCGTAGTACATCATAAAATTAATAGAAATCGAATAAGATATTCAAAAGGGTCAGCAAATCACTCATTTGAATCTTTGTGGGGTTTAACACAAAACACGAAGAATCTATAGAGGCACTTGTATAAATATTTACTTATTATTATTAATCAAAAAAATATCGTTTGACTTGCGTATGTTATAATTTTTTTAATAACATTTCATAATTATGCACATATCAATATGTGAATTTTCACCGAATGGAATTTGGTGTCATACTGAGATATAATTTCTTTATCTAAGAAAACAATCTAACGATTCAAAAATATTTCAGAATTTGACGAAGTTGCATCCCTACATTCTGTTTTGTTTTCGCACGAATTAATTAGATTCCAATTCACCAGATCTTGAATAAGTGAATTCAGGTCCGACTATTGTATATACTCCGTACAGAGTCAGCTTTTTCGACGTCCATTACATTAGTGTGAATTTTCATAGGCCGCTTTTTGGACGTCCATATATAATAATAATAATAATAATTTTATTTATTCCTTTAGACCTTCAATACAGTGTAGGAATATTGTCAGCAAATAAGTTCAAACACACATAAAATTCAGTAAAAATCGTTAAATCCTAAATACATAACAAAAACATTGTAAGTACACTCTTGAAAATATAATACAATATCACGACATGTTAAAAAAATTATAACTTTCACAATATTTAAATATTGTTTTTTTCCAAATATTCATCTATAGAATAGTAAGCTTCCGATAACAAAAATTTTTTTAGTTTAAAACTGAATATTTTCTCTGGTGATATATTCCGCAGTTCTCTAGGAAGCCTATTGTAAAGCCTGAGACCTAACGACCCTGGAGCATTCTGGGACTGAGTAAGCCAAGAAAAAGGCACATGAAGGTTATCACCCGAACGGGTCTTGTAGACGGTGAGCTGTTCTCGTTTAGGAAAAGCCGATATATTCCGCCTGATGAAAATGACACTATGGTATATAAAAATCGATGGAAGAGTCAAGAAATTATTTTTAAAGTATGGCTTGCACGATTCCCGACCACCAATCTTGAACATTGTTCGAATAATCCTCTTCTGCATTTTAAAGACCCTGCCGCTATCCGTGCTGTTCCCCCAACACCTAACGCCATAATAAAGTGTCGACTGAACGTGTGAACTATAACAAATGCGCAAAGTCTCCGAGCTCACACAATCCCTCAAGCAACGAATCATGAAATTCTTACTCGCCAGAGACGCACACAACCAGTCAACATGATCCTTCCAGGATAAGTGCATGTCCATGTGCAGCCCAAGAAACTTCACCCCGCCAGACACACGCACAATATCTCCTCCACTTCGGATCAACGGAGTAGAATTAGGTACCACACCATTTGGCAGAAACAGGACCACCTCTGTCTTATCGGCGTTCAGAGCAAGACCATTGATCTTGCACCAGGCTGACATACGCTCCAAGCAACCAATACTTTTAATGGCCAGTTCATCGATGGTTTTGGCTTTTATGAGTGCTGAGCAATCATCCGCATAAAGTGAGGCCGCCGTGTCCTGCCGCTCCAAGAAGCCAATCAGGTCATTAACAAAGATGGTAAATAATACGGGTCCTAATATGCTGCCCTGAGGAACTCCCGATTCAACAAGACGAGGCTCAGACAGAACCTGCCGGCCGCGCTCGTACAAGCGGACTCTCTGGTATCGGTCGGAAAGATATGACCTCAACCAGTCCAACGGTGGACCTCTTACACCACAATGGTACAGTTTGTCGTACAAGATATTCAAATTGACAGTGTCAAATGCCCGACTCATATCGTAATACATAGCCAAACACTTGTTCCTCTTTTCAAAGTTCTCAATAACCTTATCGTAAAGAGAAAGGACTGCGTCCTGCGTACTTTTTCCCTTGCGAAAACCGTATTGGCTCGGTGACAAAACAAAACGGGCGTCTAAAAATGACGAAAGCCGTGATACAAAGGCCCTCTCAAATAATTTTGAGAAAACAGACAATACTGCAACCGGTCGGTAGTTTGAAATCGATTTAGGGTCACCCTTTTTCAAAATCGGTGTTATGAGAGCTGTCTTCAGTTCTTTCGGGAAGTAGCCGTGGTTAAATGAAAGATTTACCAAGTGCGATAATGGAACGGAAATAATATCGGCAACCTCTTTCAATATGTTGCATGGAATCCCGTCTGTACCGGCAGATTTTTTTCGTGAAATAGAAATGATAATATCGCGTATCTCATCGGGTGTAACATCGAATAAGTACATTGAATCACAACTTTTATTCTGAGGTGAACACGTGAATTGACCAGGCTCGAAATCCTCAGTTAAACTCTTTACAGATTCTATAAAATAATTATTAAAACCATTTGTCTGGTCTGAGACATTCACCAAATTCTCACCGTCTACATCATGAATGGCATCTGGCAATTTCTGTTTTTTTTTATTGTTCGCATGGGAATTTATAATGCTCCAGATCGATCTAGATTTGTTATCGGAGTTACTTATCAAATTGTCATGATAACTTATCTTAGCCGTCGAAATTCTCAAGGCATGTCGCTTCTTCAAAACATTGTAGATTTGTTTCACATCGTTGTCAGATTTACTCAGTATATACAATTCTCTCAGAAAACAACCCTCATCAATGATATCTTTCGTGATCCAGGGACTCTTTTTCCGAGAATTGCGTGGTTTATTGGATTTCAAGGGAAAAGCCATCTCGAAATAACTTTTAAAGGTTTCAAAAAATTTGCTATGTTTGTGTTCAATGTTGATTTCCTCATATACATGATCCCAACATTCGCAAGATAAGAGGTACCTAAAACAGTTTACATTTTCGGAAGTATAGGATCGCCTAAGGAAACATTCTCCTTTCACATTCGGGCTACCGTGTAAGTTGGATGTGTCCACCCTCAAGCGCTGTGTAGGATGGTCAGATAATATGGTGTCAGTTGTGATTGTTTCTTTATCACAGTTAAAATTAATGAAAACATTATCGATCAGCGAAGATGAGCTTCTCTGAGTTCTGGAATGTTCCTCAAAACACCCTCTGAATCCATAAGAGCCAAAAAGATTGAGTAAATCCCTACCTTTGCCAGTACATGGTTCATGCATTTCCAAATTGAAGTCTCCAGCAAATATCGAATAACCACTAGTACCCAGCAAGATATCCTCCAATGCGTCGAGAAATACCCCGGCATTAGCACCAGGGCTTCTGTAGAGGCAAAAAACACTCATTTTGATTCCGCCATACGTCATCTTTATTGCTGCTGTTTCCGTAGACTGATCCATCTGTACATTCTTCAGTCGCAGTTGGCTGAAATTTATATCGTCCCTGACAAAAATTGCAACTCCTCCTCCCTTCTTACTGGTTCTACAAAAATAATCAGCTACAGTGTAATTGCCGATATGCACCGAGTCAATTTCTCCCTGTGAAAACCATGTTTCAGTTAGACAGATAACCTCCGGGTAGTCCAGTGTATGCAATAACACCTCCAATTGGGATAATTTGTTTCTTGCGCTTCTTATGTTCATGTTAACAATTGTGAAATGTTTGGTTTCCATGTGTTGGGTTTGCTGCCTTACGGAGAAAAAACCGCTTCACAGTTATCCCCCTGGGCCACAATTCTGGATTTTTAACCTGTTCCAGTATACTAAAATCTGTACTGACCTTAAATGAAATACTCTGAGCTTCAGTCCTTTTTGGCAGAGGCTCAACAGTGAAAGTATTGTTGGGAAAATTAGATTTCAAGTGTTTTTCCACCTTTGCGGCTTCTGTCCCCAATTGTACTCTGCCCACATGTAGCCATGCCTTTTTTGTTACACCGGAAAAAGTCATGTTGGCATCATTACCTGGATCCAAAACACCCACAATTTTGGTAGATTTAGTTTTCCGTACTTGGCTTTTTACCATGTTTGGTGTTCCAGATCTAGTACTATTAGTAGTCTCAGTGTGAATATCCTTCGGGGCTGGTTTGGGTTTCGGAATCTCTGGTATAACCGATTTCTTCGAAACATCGGCAACACTGTTACTTGTCGACTTACTGATAGGATTTTTATTTTCTGACAAAAGTTGAATTATTGTTTGTTGCTGATTAATATTCCTCTCAAGTTCAGTCACTAACCTTTGGAGGGCCGTATTTTCCACATTTGCAACTTTGATGGTCGATTTCAGTTGTTCATTTTCCATAAAGTATTTTAGGTTATCTCCCCTAGCATCCTGGAATTCCTCATTATTTTCCCGGAATTGTCCCTTTATAAACTTGCGTAGTGAATCACTAACAGTTGTTTTCTCTGGTAGACATCTGTGTAACAATATTTCCACCAAAACATCCATATTGAGTTTACTTAACTCGGACTTCATTTTTAACGCGTCCATCTTCAATAAACGATGCTCGTACAGTATATACAGTATACATGCCTAAATGATATTATGAATTGATTTATTATGATATTATGATATTATTCGTAAAAAACATAAACGTGATTCCAACTGTTCTTATATTTGAAAATTAAACCCTAACTTCTCCTTACGGCGATTCCTATCAGATTGAATCGGACTTGACCGAAGAAATGCGAAATTTTAGCGGGAAAACGGGTAGAATTAAGGAGATCTAATAACTGCAGCAATTGTTAACTTTCTTTGTTTCGGCCGCCGGGGGGAAGTGATTGTGGGGTTACTTTCCTTGTAATGTTGCATCGATAAGACCATCTCTCACATGTTGTTGCGCGATTTGATATAATTCAAAAATAAAACAAACAGCCAGAGTGAATAATCAAAAATAGAGAACAAATTTTCCTTAATGTATTGCCTTATGGAATACCGAGACAATGGTTTAACAACTACCACTCTACATTAATCTTGCATTAACTAGGTAACCTTTTCACTTTTTCTTGTTTTTTCATATTCTAAGTTGTTGTATTCTCTTGTAGCCCTGAAGAAGAAGTCGATAGACTTCGAAACGTTGGCCTTGTTTTAAGATTTTAATAAAGTTCTGTCCAAATACCCGATATTTGAATTCCTGTGTCTAATAACATCGTTTCAGTGTTGTTGTGTGTGCTGGTATATAATCGTGCACTGCAGTACGTCCAGAAAGTCTTGTACTCGTTGGATTAAAATTCAGGTATGAGGTTTTGAACGAAACGCTGAAACACATCAAGCTGTGCACTTTTTGAGACCGATTTCATGCATACAGATTGATTCATCAAGGTTGGACGTGGTCCTACTTTCTTATTTTAAATTTCAATTCTATTATTTCATTTCTGCATTCTTTTTGAAATTCTCAATTATTTTTGATACAGCCTTTTGATAGCCTATTTCCAAATTGAATGGTTTTCCATAGATCGGTGACTGAATTTTGTAGTTACGCGAGTATGAAACAATAATATTAATTTTTGAAACGAAGGCCGAAGTACCCTTTGGAACACGTCAAGGTATTTACCGAAATGCGCATTTTTTAAGACCGATCTCATGCATACTGGGTGATCCATAAAGCCTGGGCGTGTACCTACTGTTTTATGGATAACCCTTCATGAAAAAATGCGAATCTTGATAAATACGTGTTTCAACGTGTATTTCAATCTTTGTTTCAAAAATTATCATAATTGTTTCATACTCGCGTAATAACAATATTCAATCACTGACATCCAAAAATTCCCTTTGATTTTGAAATAGGGTAACATATTATATCAATAATATTTAGAATTTCAAAATGAATTCAGAATTGAAATTGAAAAAAAAAATGGGGTGCCCCTTTGAAATAAGAAACTAGGACCGCTCCCAAGCTTCATAGATCACACTGTAAGCAAAAAATCGGTCTCGAAACGTGCACATGCGATAATTTGTTTGACGTGTGTCAGAGTTTATTTTTCGCAAGTTTATATGTACCTGAATTCAAATCGAATTTGTGCGAGACTTCATGGACGCACAGTAAAATAGGGTAGTAATATTATATAATATAATATATTATATAATACCATCAGAATTGAAATTCTTTCGCCAGAATTACTCTATTTTAATATGGAAATGAGCAATAAATATTGAAAATATTCATGAAAAATAAAGACAAGAAATTTGCTAAACATAAATCATTGATGAAAATATAGAGATTCATGAAGGTTTCGAGAATGCAAAAATCAGATGGAATTCTTTTCGATTTCCTCAGAAAATGAATAATTCGATGAACTGAGAATTGAAATAGGCATCATTTCAAGTATGGAATAGAATGTTAAGGGAAAAAAACTTCAAATTCGAGAAAGATTTCGATCGAAAAATTTTATTCTATGCAATTTCACCCTTAGAAAATATGGTTCTTCATAAAAGTTTTTTTTCCATCGTTTTCTATCACTAATTAACTGAGCAAACTGGCAGACATATCGAATCATTTCATAAAATGTTTATGTCTGCATACTGACTACTCTGAATTAACCTTGTTGATTATTTACAATCCTTGTTCTTAACCATTCAGAACTGAATTAGTGATAATTAATTGTAAAAATTTCATCACTATATTTCGTTTTCATTTTCAGAGTAGAATATCGTCCATATAAAAATCGAATAAACTTCCTTCGAAATAATTGAGCTATCAGAATAACGATGCAGGCATATTTCCTACTGCGTAATAAAATAAAAACGTTTGGTCGTCAAATGAACTTATTTAATACAGTTGGATGTATATGCGAATTTGCGATAGAATTCGTGCACAAGCTCAAAGGCAACACTGTCGGACGTCTAAGAAACGCAGAATGAACGCATTATATGCTTTCGGTCGTCAACTTGAACGAGGATGAAAGGGTATGAGATAGCACTGAAACAACTGAAAAAAAATTGGTGTATGAGAAAAACTGAGTACGGTTGCTGAACCCATAGCGGCACTCTTTATTATATACTTCATGACATTCACAAGAATGCGCCTATTTCTGATGGACGTTATAAGCCTGGATTTATACTGGACGTCTATCAGCACCAGGATTTATATATATATATATATATATATATATATATATATATATATATATATAGCCCCCTATGGTTCTGTTTGGCGATGAACCTTTTGAGCCAACTCATTAAGAGACAAAAGTACGGGTACATATTGGAGAAAGAGCGCAATGTTAAGATCAGTCACCAAATGTATATCGATGACCTCAAATTGTATGCAGCCAACGAGGAAGAAATGAAGAGGCTTCTGAAGATCGTCACCGCTTTCACGAAGACTATTGGAATGGAGATTGGAACAGACAAGTGCGCGGTAGTCCATGTAAAGCGGGGAAAAATACAGCAGGGCGACGGGCTGATGGTTATGGAAGACATCACAATACCAAGGTTGGGATCACACGAGCACTATAAATATCTTGGAGTACAGCAGGCACTGGACATAAAAACGACTGAAATGAAAAATATCTTTCGTGAGAGGTACTTTTCAAGGCTGAGGAAAATATTAAAGTCCAAGCTCAACTCGAAAGCCATGTTTACTTCAATAAACATGTGGGTCCTTCCATGCCTGGCATATTCGTTCGGAATCATAAAATGGACCAACGCTGAGTTGAGAGAACTAGACATCAGAACTCGCGCACTACTTACAAAGTATGGAATTCACCACCCACATGCATCATCCTTCCGCTTATACGTCAGGAGGCAGGATGGAGGACGAGGACTACAAAACATAGAGATTACCCACAACAACACAATTACAAACATGCGAAAGTACTTTCACGACAATAAATTACCTATGATACAGTCGATATGTCGATGTGATGAGGATCTCAGTCCGCTCGATCTCAACAACAGAGACGCGACAGTTCGTGGGCTGACGACGGAGTTACTCTTGGAGGAGTGGCACAGTAAAGCTCTCCATGGAAGGTATCCTGGCAGTCTACAAAAAATAACATTAATAAGAAGGAGTCACTTACCTACCTCCGGGCCGGATACCTCTACCCAGAAACGGAGGGAAGACTCGTTGCCATTCAGGATCAGGTCGTACCAACGAGATCATATATAAAAAATATTACAATGAGGAACATACCAACTGATAAGTGCCGGAGATGCTTACAGGCAACAGAGTCAATACAGCACATCACATCATCGTGTTCCATTCTGGCGCCTCTAGAATACATGGAGAGGCACAATGCCATGGCGAGAATATACCATCAGGCCCTAGCAGAGAAAACAGGGTTGGTAACGGAGGTGGGAGATCCGTATAAATACCGACCCAGCCCAGTCCTGGAAAATGATATGTACAAACTTTATTGGGATATGGTGTTTTCAACAGAGAGGCCAATACCGCATAACAGACCTGACCTGGTGCTGTTCAACAAGAGGGACAAAACCGCCATAATCATGGATGTAACAATACCGGCAGACGACAACATCTCTAGGGCGTTCACCGAGAAGCTCAACAAATATCAAGACCTAGCCTTCGAACTGAAAACCATGCATGCCCTAAGATCGACGACGATTCTGCCACTCATAATTTCCACCAATGGTTTGGTCGAGGAGCACCTGGAAGAAAATACGATAAGACTGGGTCTACAGAAAACATTGATAAGTACCGCACAGAAACAAGTTATTCTTGGTACAGCAAGAATAGTGCGAAGATTCCTGACTACCTCATGAGCGCACCTTGCCCGCGGAGCGGACCGGTGTTCTCAGAGAGCCGATCCCGTAAACGGTGATATGGAAAAAAAAAAAAAAAATATATATATATACAGGGTGAGTCTTTGACTTGTACATATATTTTAACTGAAGGTTCTTGAGTTCAAAAGAAACCTTTTTTTCATTTTCCATTTTTCCGAATTCGGCTCTGTTAAAAAGATATAGCCATTTGAAAAAAAACATTGGGGTAAATACGTCCCTGAAATGATACTGTGGAATTGATTCAAAGTTCATATTTCTCGATAGAAATTGAGTTTATACATTTAGGCCCAATTTAGGGAATACTCAAGTAGTCAAGTACTAACCTTATTGGAATAAAAATGTTGCAAACACGATAACTTCGACAAAAACAGTTTTTTTTCATCGGATTATATCTGCAACTAAAAAGCCACATTTATTCCAACAAAATAAGTTCCTTCTTCGATTTTTCTGCAGATTAGTTTGTAAACACTAATAACTTGTTCATATTTTCCTCGAAATTACCAAACAATATCATGAAGAAAGGCTTTACATTCAGATTTATTAATAAACAACCTAACTTAATCTAATTTGTATCGATTCTGTGAATTTTTGGACAGAAATGTCAAGAACATGTTGTCAGCTTGCTGATATTTTCATTGAGGTTAAGGATTTTTTACGAAACATAGTATTCTGTGGTATAAATCACGATACATTTGTGTACCGTGTTATGAATATCTATGAATTCTGCCGTTTCCATCATAAATCGACTTTGCCGCCAAATTTTACCACGCATGCGTAGAGCGAAAACCGGAATATTGGTTATCTTGTCTGGAGCCAACTAAAACAATAACACTAATAACAGACTAACAGAGCAGTCTCTGAGCAGTCTGAACAAACTGTTAACATTATGTGAAGATCTAATTACATTCAGTGGATTATTGTTCTAATGTGATTATTACGTGGAGTGAATAATTTCAACCGTGTCGAGTACCTCCAAGAGTACCTATGTTGTTTAGATAGAATGATAGAAACATCGCCACAGATTATCAGGTATCGTTTCATTAATTTCAATTTAATAAGTAGTTCGTGTTGAGATTCATCATTCATATCCGAATTTTGTATTTCATCGACATTTAACTTCAATATGGACCGGTAACTATGAATTTTCAATAGAAACTGTGCGTATTAAATCCTCCTTGTTGTTCAATTTTATCTCCCACATTTGTGGGATTTTATTATTAAAATATCTCGACAAAGTTGATAAATATTGTGACAACATTGTAAAATCGTGTAAAGACCAGAGAAGGAATTTTCGATGATATTTGATTCATCAGAGACGCATTCAGGTTATTCTTGAAATTAATGATTTTTTCGTCAAATTTCTGCGGGTAAAATTGGAAATAACTCGAAAACGACGCGTTTTATTGAAAAAAAATAGGAATACTTTTAGTTTCTTAAATGATTGATTCTTTCGAAAATATGAACCGTTTATCTTTTTAAAGTGGTTTTATGGTGTTTTAGCGTGTATTGATGAGTCGACTACCCTGTAACTTTTATACTAGTAAAGATATTGAATAGGTTTTGATTGAGGAATATTCACCATGAATAGAGTAAAAACTCAATCAAAATTCAGTTCATTCGAAATAACGGTTCCGAAGATATAAACAGAAAAGTGTTTTTTTCATGGATTTTCGACACCCTGTATCTCCCAAACCAATACGAATTTTGAAAAATGGAATAGGAAAAAAGTGTTTCGTTTGATGAGAGGAATCTACAGTTAAAATATATGTACAAGTCAAAGACTCACCCTGTATATATATATACATACAGGGTGTTCGATAACTGGACAGCCTAAATGGAATATTATATCTAAAATTTTCTTCTAATCATAAAACAAAGAATACATTTTTTCCATATCGACCTTCGTTCAGGAGATAATCAACTTATAAAAAATATTTCAATATTTCATTCAACATTTATTAATGGTAAAAATATTTATGTATATAAATACAAAACTATGGTAAATGCTCAAAAATACCACCATTTACATTGATACATGCCTGGCAACGCAAAACAAGTGAATTTATAAACTTCTTCAAAATTTACAGTTTGTTGAATAGTATGCACTGAATTTGAAATTCTTTCTGCTAATTGCTCAATGGCATTAATTTGTTCAGCATAAACTAGTTGTTTCAAGTGGTAAATAGGTAAAAGTCTAAAGGGTTGAGGTCAGGCGACCTTGCAGGCCAATGAACTGGACCGCGCCTTCCAATCCATCTCCCATTGAACTTAGTGTTGAGCCACTCTACTACATTTCTTCCAGCATGTGGTGGTGCACCATCGTGCTGATACCACATTCTATTTTGCAGGCCAATGGGAATATCCTCCAATAAATCTTCCAACCCATTTTCTAAAAATGCTAGGTATGTGTCAGCATTTAAGCGATTAGGCAATATTTGAATAGGTAGCAGTTGTCCATTAAAAATACCACGCCAAGTGTTTATTGAAAATCTTTCTTGGAATCCTCTAATTCTAACTGCGTGTGGATTTTGTAATGACCACTTATGCTGGTTGTGACTATTGTTAGACCCATCCCTTGTAAAGATTGATTCATCTGTCCACAGAGTTTCCCTAGACCCTAATAAAGTTAGGATTTTGTTCATTCTGTTGAAGTACAAAATTACAAAATGCCAACCGCTGTACCTCGTCGCCGGGATGCAGGTGATGAACTTTTTGGTAGTGATATGGATGTAATTCTTCTCGATTTAGAGTTCTCCAAACAGAATTATGCGGCAATTGTAATTGTGTGGAAATTCTTCTAGTACTCGTCGTGGGATCATCAAGTACTGCGTCAATAATGGCAACTTCTTGTGCAACATTGTGTTGTTGATGTGGATCTCCAGTACGATGTTTATTAATTCCAAATTCACGAAGCCTTCGAAAAGCATTGGAAAAAACTTCACGATATGGCTGCCGTCTATTTGGAAACCTTAAGCCATATTCCCGACATGCATTTCGAAAGAAGTACTATCCGAATGTCATGCACATTATACAAACATAACTAGTTAATGACAGGCCATCAAATAATAAACAAACAACTTGAAATTCCTACATGTTTACTTTTGAATTTTGTAGAATATCTATGACATGCATTTTTTTAAGTTTTTTCAAATATATATATATATATATATATATATATATATATATATATATATATATATATATATATATATATATATACAGGGTGTCCGGTAAACCTTGTACAATATTGAAACTGGTGATAGACCAGGTCATGACTGTTCAGAATATCAGAATTTCACCTCAGTAAAAATATCACCATTTTCGAGATAATGGGCATTTTCTAAATATCTAGAAAATCACTACCTCATCTCCGTTTTTTGAGTGCTATGTCTACAAATTGAGACTAATTCGAATATCTTTGTTGCTGAAGATTAATGATGACTGATGCTTTCAGACGTACAAAACAGTTTTTCAGAACTTGATAAATTTTTCAAGAAATAGAGGTAAAATGAGGTGAGGTAGTGATTTTCTAGATATTTAGAAAATGCCCATTTTCTCGAAAATGGTGATTTTTTACAGAGGTGAAATTCTGATATCCTTAACAGTCATGACCTGGTCTATCACCAGTTTCAATATTGTACAAGGTTTACCGGACACCCTGTATATATTTAGTTTATTCAAAACTAAAAAAAAAATTGAAACATGATGAAAAAAATCTACGCCAATTTGGGGGCGCTGAAGAAAATCTTGCCACAGGCGCAGTAGTACCTGGATACGGCCCTGGTCTAGTTCTTTGATTTTTTTCCACCTCGATGACTTTGAAGGCTAATTCTAGCAAAAGTAGAGTGTTGAGTACCATTTTTTATCAATGATTCTAAAAGCTGACTGTTGGGCGCAGTTTTTAAGCATACTGAGAAACCGTAAATTAGCCTTTTTACATTTTTAATTTTGATTCGAAAATTCAGATCATAATCCAATTTACGTAACTTTTTCAATTTAGACCAACATTTCCATAATTTTTATCAAAGTTACGAATGTGGTTATTTTATGTTTAAAAATGCAATTCATGGAGATTAAGTTACGAAAAGAATTTCACAGAGAAGTCTTGTACTTTTTTTTTAATATCTTTTTTAAGATGGTCAAGTCGAAAATTCTCGAAGTTCATAAAAAAATTCATAACTCGAAAACCGTGAAAATTAGCATAACATACATGGGGGTGATTCGAATAGCCCATCACACGAGGGACCTGTTTTTTACTTTTTGACGTCAATCTCTTGGCCACCCTGTATATAAATAAATTGTTCTCTTAGTGTATCCAATTTTTGCCCTCAATATACGATAAATTTAACTTGAAACGACTGTTTCAATTATTATTGAAATTTTTCGGTATTCAAGATGAAAGCACTTATACAAAGGTCCTTTGTCTAAGGGGCAGAGACAAAAACTGGTCCATCCATGGACCCTTCACGTGTTCATTCCTATTCATACCAGCACACGAACGATTATCCCAGTTTGTAAATACATCCGGTATCCGGCAGGAACAAGAATATTGAAAAATACGACTGGAGGGCATAGAAAGTGATGTTAATTGAGTTATTACCATATTTTTGACGGAATGAGAATGAAAGGAAAGTTTTTTTTAAATCGGATAACGATATACGTTAATTCTTTGTTCAGTTGGCTGTCAAAGATGATCGAAACCGTTCTGGAAGCGCTCAGGTGGCTGATTCCATTATTTTTCGAAATCTCATTGTGACCACGACCATATTCTGTTCATTGATTAGGCCGTAGACCTATAAAAGTAGCCTCAACGAATAGGTTTATCCATCCTTATCTGGAGCGCCAACAACAGGTCCTTTCGTATTTAAATTAATTGTTAATTTGAAACCCTCCTTGTGTGGTAAACTGTGGGGAGCTGGTATATTTAAACTCAAACTCTAAAACTACTTAATATTTATTCTTCGAATGACATCTTGTACATTGACTAGTAACCATTAGACTGACTCCTCTTTGTTCTAACTCTCACGAGCTACCTTCTTGTCATTATTGATGACTGATGTTTTTGTACAATTCAGTATTGCAATCGAAGATTTGCCTAATTCTAACATACTTATTGTGCTTACTACCTAACCTACTAAGTGCCCTGGTGTTGTAATATCCTTTCCTAATTGGTGTTATCATCATATTGAAACAATATTAAATGAGGGCAAGGATTACATAACACCTACCCGGGCAAAATTAAAAAAAATTATTTGTTCTTCAAATTCATTTTTTTTGTTCTGTATTTCTAATCCTTATATCGTTTAAGCCTATTTTTATGTACTCTTTTCAATTTATTTCCTATTTCTACCACTACATTAGGATGTTCATTACTCAAAACACTATAAGGTCCTTTGACTCCTTTGAAAATTGGGTCTAGTTTACTGTCCATAATGTTTTTCACTAACACTTTTTCTCCCGAACTGAATGTCACATGTTTTGAGTTTTTGTCGAAATCGTCCTTCCTTTTCATTTTCGATTTCATCAGATTATTTCTTGCCTCCGTGCAAGCAGTTTGTAATCTATATTTCAACTCTGCCGAATAATCATTAAAATTTTACAATGGTTCAATTTCACTTATTAAATTAGATGGAAATGTACTGCTTTTCCCGAAAACTAACTCGAATGGAGTATATTTTGTTTCGGTATGAATTGTGTTATTATATGCAAAACTCCAAAATGGTACCCACGAGCTCCATTTTAATGGATCCTTGGCTGCATAAATTATCAAGTAAGCTCCCAGATTTTTATGGGAATTCTCAAGTGCTCCTAGAGTTTCATGATGATATGCTGTTGAATTCAAATGGTTAATCTTCAACAGTTTACAGGTATTTTTGAAAACTGAAGACATGAACTCAGTTCCTCGATCACTAACTACTTCCTTCGGGGTACCAAAACGTAATATAAAATTTTCTGTAAAAGCTTTTGCCACCGTTTCGGCTTCCTTATTAATAAGTGGATAACATTCTACAAATTTTGAAATTTCACACTGAATTGTCAGTATGTACTTATTGTTATTATAGTCGCTTGGCAAAGGCCCAACTAGGTCTACGTAAATTTTTTCCATTGCTGCTGTAGCTGAAGTTGTGATCGTAAGAGGTTGTTTTGTAAGATTACTGTACTTATGTCTTTGACAGTCATCGCATTTTTTGACAAATTTCATAATATCCTCTCGCATACCTGGCCAAAAATATTTTTTTCGAATATTGTTGAATAATCGATTTATTCCAGCATGACTTCCGGTCGGTAAAATATGATAATCATTAATAATTGATTGTCTAGTCTCTTTGTCGTCAATATATTGAGCCTTGTTGATTACATTTATCTTCAAACCGACTTCCGTTAGCATTTCTTTTATTTTCAATATTTCTTTCAATATTGGTAATATTTCATTCGTTTTCATTAATACAATTTCATGAATCTTATTATGTGTGCACACATCTATACATGTTTTTGTATACTTTTCACATATTTTTATTCAATAGTTTTCGAAATATTGGTCATTTTGTCAAAAAAAATTATACTTGTAGAGGCCATATGTTATCCAATTATACTTCACGAATCCTTTTACATACCAATAATAACAGCTTTATATGGATTGAAACTTGAAAGACAAGACTTCAAAGTATCCTAGCCAGCTATAATAAAGCATCTCTAGCATATGGAGTGTCCACAAAAAAAATAGCAACATGACGAATTTCAAATCGAATTTTCTTCATTTTTTCAAATGCAATGTATATAATATTTTTTCATCATATACAGGGTGATTCACGGTGGATGGCACATAAGACGTTTCTGGAGAACCAGACTTCAGATCGGTTTGAAAATGTAATAGAATGCATTATCGGACATGTTCTACCCAACTAAAATATTTTCGTCAATGCGGTGTTGCCACTTCTATTAGAAAGTAGTAGCAACTTTGCTTTTTCAAATGGAACACCCGGTATATTATATTATTTTTGGAATCTCCAACAACTTCTCGACAACTTTTATTGACATTTCCCTATACCTATCTGTTGCCGTTTTCAAAATATAAATTAATTTCAATTTTTTTCACCGGAAAACATGACCTCTAAAAATGCTGATAACTTCGGGTTGAGAAACACTATGGCATTGAAATTTGGTTTGGAGTTAGGTGATACATAAATGCTTCCAACACTTCAGCCTGATTTACGTTACTTCAATACAGGGTGATAAAAAAATACAGTCTTTTCGGTTGCTTGAAAAGGTGACTGAAAGTTGTTTATTTCAAATGGAACGCCCTGTATATTATTGGAAATTCGGGAAACTGATGAAATTCGCTTTCATTCTATGTATATTATGCCTATACCTAACTAGTCAAATTTCGGACTTATGAGCATTTATTTGTCAAAATGTCCCTTCAGAATGGTATTTCCATTCGGTATTTGGTAGGCAGGCCATGGTTACTATTTGACAGTACCTTGTGACATTCTCCTAATAATGAAGGCACCAAGAAGCTTGAATTTCGACATTTTCTTCATTTCAGAAGTTGCAAATACCCTCGAAACGATGGAAGAAAACTAATCAAACGAAGTGCTCATGAATTTGTTCATTATTATTAACTGGAGAGATTTTTTGAAGATCGGTGGATAAGGCGCTTGGGACCATGGAATTGGCCAGCAAGAATACCCGATCTTAGTCCGTTAGATTTTTATCTGAGGGGAATGTTGAAAGAAAAAGTTTACAGAACACCCGTGCATTCGAGAGATGAATTGTTGGAAAGGATTGCCCAAGCATTTGAAGATTTGGATTTTAAAGAAATACGATCTGCCACGACGAAAGCAGTCAACACCCGCATTTTGAAGTGCTTGGAAGTGAACGGCTAGCGATTCGAACATACTTTGAAGTATTCGACATGATTGTTCTACTTTTTAATAATAATTCATATAAATAGTTTGACTCTCAAGTTTCTTGGTGCCTTTATTATTAGGAGAATGTCACAAGGTACTATCAAGTAGTAATCATGGCCTGCCTACCAAATACCGAATGGAAATACCATTCTGAAGGGACATTTTGACAAATAAATGCTCATAAGTCCGAAATTTGACTAGTTAGGTATAGGCATGATATAAATAGAATGAAAGCGAATTTCATCAGTTTTCCGAATTTCCAATAATATACAGGGCATTCCATTTGAAATAAACAACTTTCAGTCACTTTTTCAAGCAACCGAAAAGACTGTATTTTTATATCACCCTGTATTGAAGTAACGTAAATCAGGCTAAAGTGTTGGAAGCATTTATGTATCACCTAACTCCAAACCAAATTTCAATGCCATAGTGTTTCTCAACCCAAAGTTATCAGCATTTTTAGAGGTCATGTTTTCCGGTGAAAAAAATTGAAATTAATTTATATTTCGAAAACGGCAACAGATAGGTATGGGGAAACGTCAATAAAAGTTGTTGAGAAGTTGTTGGAGATTCCAAAAATAATATAATATACCGGGTGTTCCATTTGAAAAAGCAAAGTTGCTACTACTTTCTAATAGAAATGGCCACACCGCATTCGCGAAAATATTTTAGTTGGGTAGAACAGGTTCGATAATGCATTCCATTGAATTTTCAGACCGATCCGAAGTCTGGTTCTCCAGAAACGTCTAATGTGCCATCCACCGTGAATCACCCTGTATATGTAATACCACTAGAGATAGAATTTTTCCGGCAAAATTTCTCGATTGAATATTACAAGAGAGAAATTTTACATGCTTAAATTTCATCTCGAGTGATGTTCGGTATGACTATTTCACGGGAAAATGTCTAACATTATAAATAGTGCGTTCCACTTGGCGCTCACAATGCTCACGCTCACGACCGCTGTTTATCCCATTTCACATGCTCGCGATCGTTGCAATCAAACATTCAAGTGGAACGGGCTAGATTGGCATTGGCCTACTACATCAGTCTTTAGCAGGCCGTGACCAAATTATCATCCCCACTCCTCGAACGACCGCAAAGACCCAAGTCTTGGGATGGGTCGTTGTGAGCTTGGCGTGGGCGAAAACAATGACGTCATGAGTGGCGTATTCGCCGCGTCCACAACGACCGTAGTCGCCATGTGGAACGGCCAAAGGAGCGTTTTGATCGTTGTGAGCGCCAAGTGGAACGCACTAAAAGTAATATGGTCACATTTGACACGGATTCCGCTATTTGGCAAATTAGAATGCATAGATTAACTAAACGTTGTTTATTTTCTCTATGATATTCATTTCAGAAGCTATCTATGAATTGGAAAAACGTCAAAAATTTGACACGGATTGCGCTATTTGACAAATTAGAATTCATAGATGTTGTTTAGTTTGTTTACTTACAACGGCAGTTACAACCGTAACCACGGAAGCGCCACTGGCGACTTGACTTATGTCATAGTTCTATAGTTCAATATCTGTGGTTTGGCAAAAGCGTCGGTTTTGTACAGATGACAGAGATAGTTTGGCGGGAAGTAGAAGTAAGAAGCTGTAAAATAAAAATGTACTAGCGGTAGTGTTTCTCAATAAAACGATTTAAAATAAAACTCAGTATTCTGATTCAAACGGCCTGTTATAATAAAAATAATACATCAGGTTATGGCCCATACCTACGCTGGAAACTGAGTGTAAGTGAAAAATTAAAATCAAAGGACCACGAGGTAATAAAAAGTGCATAAGGAAAAATGGCAAAAATGGGAGAATCTACAACCACCATAAAATTAACCGGAGAAAACTGGTCGGTATGGAAGTTCCAGACGACAATTTTATTGAAAGGAAGAGGACTTCTTGGGATGGCTGATGGAACAAAGATTAAACCAAATGCTGGAGATGAAATGGAAAAATGGTTGAAGGACGACGCAAGGACTCAGGAAATATTGGTAACCAGAATGGAGGAAGGACCACTGACACATTTATTGTCATGTGAGACAGCAGGAGAAATGTGGACCAAATTGAAAAGTGTGTATGATAAGGAATCAGTCGTAAGTGTTCATCTGTTACAACAGAGATTTTTCATGCTCGGCTTTGAATCCACAGTAAGTAATTTCATCTCAAAAATCGAAGAAATAAGAACAAAACTAAAATCAGCAGGTGAAACTCTGTCAGAGAAAATGATCATTACAAAGATTCTTATGACTCTTCCAGAAAATTTTAAACACTTCAGATCAGCCTGGGAGTCAGTACCAGTTGAAAATCAAACCATGGAAGAATTAACGTCAAGATTACTTCTGGAAGAAGAACGATGCAAATCAGAAGAGTCGACAACAGCCCTGATGACCAAAACTAAATATTCCCCTAACAACCAAGTCAAGAAATGCTATATATGTAATAAAACTGGACACATAGCCAAAAATTGCTACTTCAGAAACAAGAAAGTCAAAAATGGAGAAAGTAGAACAGGAAGTAAATTTTGTACAAACTGCCGAAAACAGGGACATGAACTACAAAACTGCTGGTTCAAGAAGAATAAAGAAGGAAAATCAAGTCAAGACAAGCAAGAGCATGAGACCAATGCATTCATGGTGTATACAAACAATGAAAAAACAAATGAATGGTACCTAGACTCAGGGGCTACTGAGCACATGTCATGGAATAAAGAAATGTTCGAGAGAATTGATGAAAATGGGACCCTTAAAACAGTAAGAGTGGGAAGTGGACAGAAGCTGGAGGTAAGAGGATATGGAACCATAAAATTGTATGCTTATGATGGCTCAAAATTTATTGAAACCACATTGTCCAATGTACTTTACGTGCCAGATCTTAAGTTCAATTTATTTTCGGTTGGATGTGCCTTAGATAAAGGATATTTATTGAAATCAGATAATTCAATATGTAGATTGATTGACAAATCAGATAAAGTAAGGGCAATGGCAGAAAGGAAAAATAAACTCTATAAAATGATGTTCAAACAAGACCCGAAAGGAAACCAAATTTCAGAATGCATGATATCAAAGAAAATTGAAAGTCTCGAAACTTGGCATCACAAATTAGTTCATCAAAATATTGAATATGTCAGAAGTTTTCTGAAGAATAATAATATAGAATACATAGACAATGAATTCACTTGCGAACAGTGCTTAGCTGGAAAGCAACATAAATTTAAATTTACTACCAGTGAGTCAAGAGCTAAAGCACCACTAGAAATTGTGCATGCAGACGTTTGTGGACCAATGGAAACAGTTTCATTAGGTGGATCTCGATATTTTATATTGTTTAAGGATGATTTTTCTTCTTATAGACACGTTTATTTTGCTAAGCAGAAATCTGAAGTACCTAATATAATTAAGAAATTTATAGTTATGAGTGAGAGACAAACAGGAGCAAAAATGAAAACTTTGAGAACTGACAATGGCTTAGGGTTTGTGAATAACGAAGTAAAACAACTTCTGGAGAGCAGAGGCATACGACACCAACGAACAGTGGTATATAATCCTCAACAAAATGGAAGAGCTGAAAGGGAAAATAGAACGCTAGTGGAAGCAGCCAGGACTATGGTCAATTTGAACGAAAGCTTAGGAAAGATCTTTTGGGCTGAAGCCATAAATACTGCTTCATGTATTATAAACCGAACAGGCCCAAGTCCTGAACGAGGCAAAACCCCATATGAGTTATGGCATGGAATGAAATATAAGGTGGAAACCCTGAACATATTTGGAAGCAGAGTTTCTATATCAGTACCCAAAGAACGAAGAGTAAAATGGGATGCCAAAAATGAACAGGGATATTTTATGGGATATGGAGAAGATGTAAAAGGTTTCAGAGTCTACATACCAAAAAAAAAAAAAAGTTGAAATCCAAAGAGATATAATATTCCTTCCAGATCAAGTTCAAACAACTAACAAAACAGCAGAAATCCAGAACTTCGAAGAAACTTCAGAGACAGAAGAAACACAAGAAGAAGAAATAGACAATATGTTGCCTGAACTTGGTGAACACCATGAAGACCATTCCATAAGTGAAGAGGATCCAGAAGAGAATGAAGAAATGGAAGTTGGAAGATACAACCTGAGAAGAAATACACGAAAAAACCCAAGATACAATGATTTCGAAATGGACGTTGACACAGTGTTGATAACAGAGTGCAATGATGGGGAACCAGCCAACTATGAAGAAGCAGTGACAAGCAACGAAGCTGAAAAATGGAAGGAAGCTATGAAAGAAGAAAGGAAAGCGTTAGAAGAAAACGACTGTTACGAGTCAGTGAGTGCTAGTGTTGTTAAAAGGCCTGTAGAGTGCAAGTGGGTGTACAAAAAGAAGAAAGACGAACTAAATAATGTTGTCAAATTTAAAGCAAGGCTTGTAGCCAAAGGTTTCCAACAATTTTTGACAAATCATGACATTTATAGCCCAGTAGCTAAATTACCCTCAGTAAGGTTCTTTTTAGCTTTGTGCAATAATTATAATTTCAAAATTCATCAACTAGATGTATGCAGTGCTTTTCTGAATGGAATAATTGAGGATGAGGTATTCATAACATTGCCTAAAGGTTTTGATAATGAAACTGGAAAATTTGCAAAGCTGAAAAGATCATTATATGGGTTGAAAACCTCTCCAAAGAGTTGGTACAAAAGGTTTAACGATTTATTAATAACTTTAAAATTTGAAAGGTCTCAAAATGAGTATTGTATCTATTTTAAAATAACAAGTACTTCCAGGATTTTCATCCTAATTTATGTTGACGATTTGTTGATAGCAGGATCTAACGAGAACGAAATTGATAACCTTAAGAAAACTTTGAACAGAAATTTCAAAATGAAAGATTTGGGTGGCATAAACAAATTTCTAGGAATAAATATTACCCAGAACTTAGCTGAAAACGAAATTAAAATTAACCAAACATTTTATCTAAAAAATGTATTGAAAACTTTCAAAATGGCAGATTGTAAACCATGTAAAACGCCCATGGAAGTAAATTTCAAACATGATGAACTAAAACGAAAAGAATCTGAAAGTAGAGAAATAGAAGAAAAGTGTAGAAAAGCAATAGGTTCATTAATGTATGCAATGCTATGTTCTCGACCAGATTTATGTATTTCAATAAGTATTTTAAGCAGGTATCAATGCAGCGCCAGTTCAGACCTTTGGAAAGCCATTAAAAGAGTTTTTAGGTACATACAAGGAACTTTGAACAAAAGTCTAATTTTTAGAAAAAATAATACTCAAAACATTATTGAAGGTTATGCTGACGCAGATTGGGCTGGGGATAGAACTGACAGAAGATCAACTTCTGGTTACTTGTTTAAGATTTTTGGATGTACTGTTAGCTGGTGCTCTAAGAAACAGTCTTCTGTTGCTCTGTCTTCAACTGAGTCAGAATATATCGCATTAAGTTTAGCTATAAGTGAAGCCTGTTGGCTTAGAAGTTTGATTTTTGACCTTAAGATATGTAATAGTAATAGTTTAATTGCTGTAATTTACTAAGACAATCAATCAGCGATCAAAGTATGTAAAAACCCAGAATTCCACAAGAGACTTAAACATATCGATATTCGATTTCATTTCATAAGAGAGAAAGTGAATAATAATACAGTATCGATAAGATACACCTCCACAGATTTGCAGATAGCGGATATGTTCACCAAACCGCTATCGCAATCAAAATTCGAAAATTTAATTTCAAAATGTAACCTAGTATAAGATTGTTTAATTAGTAGTAACCTGCCATTGAGGGGGAGTGTTGTTTAGTTTGTTTACTTACAACGGCAGTTACAACCGTAACCACGGAAGCGCCACTGGCGACTTGACTTATGTCATAGTTCTATAGTTCAATATCTGTGGTTTGGCAAAAGCGTCGGTTTTGTACAGATGATAGAGATAGTTTGGCGGGAAGTAGAAGTAAGAAGCTGTAAAATAAAAATGTACTAGTGGTAGTGTTTCTCAATAAAACGATTTAAAATAAAACTCAGTATTCTGATTCAAACGGCCTGTTATAATAAAAATAATACATCAATAGATTAACTAAACGTTGTTTATTTTCTCTATGATATTCATTTCAGAAGCTATTTTTTTATATCTATGAATTGGAAAAACGTCGAAAATTTTGTCGCTGAAAAATCAACATGTTGGTTTTGCCGGTTTGAAAGTTTTTTCATACGTAATACCACTAGAGATGGAATTTTGCCGGCAAAATTTCTCGATTGATATGAAAGTTTGTTGCTCGGAAATTTTGCGAATGACATTTGTATCAAAATCACGAGCCGTCAGGCGAGTGATTTTGGAAAAAATGTCATGAGCGAAAGTTCCGAAAAGCAACAAACTTGAATATTACAAGAGAGAAATTTTACCTGCTTAAATTTCATCTCGAGTGGAATTCGGCTTGAGTATTCCACGAGAAAATAGGGTAATATGTTCACAATTGACGTGTATTGAGCTATTTGGCAAATTAGAATTCATCATAGATTAACTAAACCACTAAACGTTGTTTGTTCTCTCTATGATATTCATTTCCGAAGCTATCTATGAATTCGAGAAACGTCAAGAATTTTGTCGCTGAAAAACCAACATGTTGGTTTTGCCGACTTGAAAATTTTTTCGGGATGAAACGATCGTCGCTACGGAAACTTCCTCACTAAAAATGAAAAGAGTGGAATAATCGAGATGAAACGATCGTTGCTACGGAAACTTCCTCACTAAAAATGAAGAAAAGAGTGGAATAGTCATTGTAATCATGTAATCACCATTCATTTTACTTAATTTTTTGTCAAATACATAATATGCATTTTTAACGGAATAGGATTTTTCAGAGTGTTTCCCTAAAATTCAGATACACTTCCGAATTCAAATAGCAGATTTGGCCTTTATGTGGTTATTGAGAACTGTCATATTATTCTATTCAGAATTAACATCATTGTAGCTTCAATTCATATTATTATAGTTTTTACGGATTGTATGAATACTCATACAATGAAGTAAAAATTCAAAAAACACAAATGAGTTTGAATGCACAAGTTAAATGCAACAAAAAAAACGAGTTTCGAAACTTTAGGATACAAAAAAGTGCCTGCTTTAATCCTTATACAACTTTTTTCAAAAAAATGAAATTTATATCACAGGCACGCACGCAGATCTTGAAGCTTGTTTGAAATTTTAGCAAGATTCGAATCTTCAAATAGAAACTTAGAAAATTATCAAAAATGTATCTTGAAAAATGGGTACAGAAAGCAAATTTCTTTCTTCAGTAACTGATTTCTAAACATTTTTCAGTAGATACACCAAAACTTTCTAGTTCCTCATTTCGCTATACTTAATATGAATTGTTGATGTTAGTTCTGAGTAGAATAATTTGACCGTTCTCAATAACCACAGAAAAGCCAAATTTGCTATTTCGAAGGTATATGTGAATTTTAGGGAAACATTTCTAAAAAGCTCTAAAAAATCCGATTGTGCTAAAAATACGCATATCATGTATTTGGCAAAAAAATGGAGTAAAATGACGAAAAAAAATTAAATGCATTGTATTTGAAAAAATGAAGAAAACCCGTTCGTCATGTTGATAGTCTTTTTGTGGACACTCCATATGCTGTAGATAAATGCTTTATTATAGCTGGCTAGTAGGTATACCTTGAAGTCTTGTCCTTCAATCCATATAAAGCTGTTATTGGTATGTGCTAGGGTTCGTGAAATGAAATAATTGGATAACATAGCCTCTACAAGTATAATTTATTTGTATAAATGCCCAATATTTCGAAAACTGTTGAAGAAAAATATGTGGAAAGTATACGAGAGCATGCAGGGAGATTCAGAGAATATAAAAACACTACTAATATTGGGTGTCCCATTTGAAAAATTAAAGTCACCCTCTGTTCCTCTTTTGTGGGACACCCGATATATTCGAAAATATTTTCAGGTTGTGCTCTTCTTGGAGTATATCAAGTCTGCATCAAAAAATTTTGCCAAACTCAGACCGTTACGCGTATATCGTCCGCTGCGGCTAAACTATTTGTAGTATATTTGTTCGTGCTTTAAGCCCCCCTTTTTAAGTTGGAATATCCGAGAGGAATCATCTTGAATCATCTACATGACTCTGAACTATTTCCTGTGAATTGTGCTTGAAGATTTTAATCTTCACTTATGTATGATTACTCCTGAAGATGAGCTTCATAGAGCTCGAAACATGTTGAGGTATTAATTAATAATCAGATATTAGGACATTCACTTCAAATCTACAATTATCATTTTTTTTGTCAAAATGGCCAATATTTCGAAAACTGTCGAATAAAAATATGTGAAAAGTACAGGGTGTCTCAAGTTCGAGTGCCTATTAGACGTTTCTGGAGAACTAGACATATTTGAAATCTGAAATTTGGGATTATGATATTGTTCGAAATTCTCTACAGACCTAAAATATTTTCAGAGCCAGAGCACTTCCGGTTATACAGGGAGTGAAAATAAATTTGCTCAAAAAAATTTTTTTCAATGTTTTCGTTTCTGATATGATTGAGTATTCAGTGCTGAATACATTTCTGTTGAAACCATTGTATTCATTCGAATAATTTTCAAAATATCGAAAAAAAAACTGAAAAAAAGTAAAATATTCATAGTCAGTATTATGTTCATTTTTCTTATTCTGGACATCCTGAGTGTTAACCGTTTTCACAATGTCAAAGTAGAAGAATGCGGAAAGGTCATGCATCATTTGAATTTCATAAATATCATCACAGGGTGTTTCAAATTTCGTGTCACAAACTGTGATCCAAAATTGGCCATAACTTCTGTTTTTCAAATTAGAACCCTATTTTTTTATTATTGCGTTGGATTCTACGAAGAAAAATAATGATAGCACTATCAGATGCTCCTGCTCTTAAATTCAGTAATTCCCGAGTTATTTGAGCTTTTCTGGATTCATGTTGTACGTAGAATCAAATTCATCTAATCTTTTACTTAAGAATATTCTGTGATCATAGAAGATAAGTTTTCCCATTAATAATTCCCAAGTGACAGGTCTAATTTTAGGTTTTATCTTTACTTTTCGATTTTATTCAATGGTTTCATAAAAATATTCATCGAATATGTTGCATGAGAATATTCTGTGACCATAGAAGATAAATGATCCCATTAATAATTCACAAGTGACAGTTCTGACTATTACTTGTTACCATGGTTTCATGAGAATATTCATCGAATCTGTTTAGATTCGATGAATTTTACTCTACGTACGACATGAATCCAGAAAAGCTCAAATAACTCGGGAATAACTGAATTTAGGACCAAGAGCATCTGGAAGTGCTATCATTATTTTTCTTCGTAGAATCCAACGCAATAATAAAAAAATAGGGTTCTAATTTGAAAAACAGAAGTTATGGCCAATTTTGGATCACAGTTTTTGACACGAAATTTGAAACACCCTGTGATGATATTTATGAAATTCAAAAGATGCATGACCTTTCCACATTCTTCTACTTTGACATTGTGAAAACGGTTAACAAAATTTTGTCGCTGAAAAACCAACATGTTGGTTTTGCCGGCTTGAAAATTTTTTCGGGATGAAACGATCGATGCTACGGAAACTTCCTCACTAAAAATGAAAAGAGTGGAATAGTCTGTAGGTTCGAGAGTGCATTAGAAAATGCATAGCAAGGTTTCGAGGTACAACCTATCAACCCTTCATGGCTCCTCTACCCGCACCCAGAGTCAATATTTCACGTCCTTCTAGTAAGGTGGGTGTGGACTTTGCTGGCCCCTTTTCCTATCGGTCAAATAATTCACGCAAAACAATGATGAAAGCATATCATTCTCTCTTCATTTGTTTCGTCACCAAGGCAGTTCATTTGGAACTAGTCTCGTCCCTCACCGTGGAGGTTTTCTTATCGATTTTGGATCGATCTATCGCTAGACGAGGCCTATCTCATGAAATTTGGTCCGATAATGATATATTGTTTATCCTGACTACTCCTAGGTCTCCAGAGGACACCCCTCTGAAACTACAAGCTTCGAAGCTTGTAACTTGTGCCGAGTTCGGAGTAAGCAGTTGTGTTCTGTGTAGGCTTTGTTACTGTGTCCTTACGCTACCTTAGACACCGAGACTAGAAAATTTCTTTCCTAGCTCGGGATTGAACTTCGGACCAACGCTCTACCACTGAGCCAAGGGCACTCCGATTCGATTGGTACGATTCGAGTTGCGATTTATATTTAATTCTGCAATCACTTCAAACTTTCTTTAGTTTATTAGATTTAATTTCACTGCTTCCAATATTCTGTAAAATTCACACAATTTTACGGCGGCCTGTTTTGTTTCTGAACCGTTCACTTGGCGTGAACATTCGTTGACTACGAAAAAGCTTTCGATACAATAGAACAGAGAGCAATGCTCAGAGCTCTGACTGATTGTCGAATAGATCACCGATACACCAATGTGATCAAGAATATTTATGAAGGAGCTACAGCTTGTATCAGACTACACGAAGACACGAACAAAATCCCAATCAAAAGGGGCGTGCGTCAGGGGGACACAATTTCCCCAAAATTGTTTACTAACCTGCTCAAATTCATATGCAAGAAAATAAATTGGAATGATAAAGACCTAAATATAAATGTGCCACTTTAGGTCTGCGGATGATATTCTGCTAATAACAGATAGCATTGAGAAGGCGGGTGAGATGCTACGACGATTGAACGTGGTCTCCCGACAAGAAGGCCTGAGCATGAATCTGACAAAGACAAAGATAATGACCAACCTTGTAATTGGTGGATGTGTTCTTCTGGACGATACACACATTGAAGAGACAATGTCCTATAAATATCTAGGACTCAAGTTGCGCATTTCCCGGGACAATCAAACTTGCGAACTCGGTAGAATACTTCGTCTGACCTGGGCCGCCTTTGGAAAACTGAGATACATTTTGATTTGTCAGCACTACCAACATGCTGGAAACGTAAAGTTTTCGACCAATGTGTCTTGCCTGTTCTAACCTACGGCGCAGAAACACTAACCCTAACAAAAGGCACTGTGAGGAAAATCCGAACAACACAGTAAAAAAAAAAAGAAAGATCAATGTTGGGGATATCTTTGAGGGACAAGATAGCGAACAGGGAAATACGCAGAAGGACAAAACTGACAGACGCAGTAGAGAGGATAGCTGCACTTAAGTTAAAATGCAGAAGAGGATTATTCGAACAATGTTCAGGATTGGTGGTCGGGAATCGTGCAAGCCATACTTTAAAAATAATTTCTTGACTCTTCCATCGATTTATATATACCATAGTGTCATTTTCATCAGGCGGAATATATCGGCTTTCCCTAAACGAGAACAGCTCACCGTCTACAAGACCCGTTCGGGTGATAACCTTCATGTGCCTTTTTCTAGGCTTACTCAATCTCAGAATGCTCCAGGGTCGTTAGGTCTCAGGCTTTACAATCAGCGGCGTAGCTACGTGGGTGCAAGAGTGTGCAGTGCACCAGGGCCCTCGACCTCAGGGGGCCCCCAAGCGCTGACCATCAAATCGCGTTTGAACTTAAAAAAAAATTCAAACTTTGATTTTTCTCTGTGATCTATTATGTGAATAACATTGTTTTTATTATATTCAGTTGTTGAAAAATGTTTTTTCCGAAATATCATCAAATGTAGGGATTTATTGCCAAAATTCACTGGTGAATCAGACACCTATCTAAAAAAACTAAATCCGACTAGATGGTCCAGTAGGGTTAACATAATTTCGGCAATCAAATTCCATTTTTTTTTTCATATCATTCGTGCATTAGCTGAAATGGTTATGAAAAATTCTTGCAAATAAGAGCGAAAACAAGCAGGAAATTAAAAAAAAAATTTGAATTTATTTTCCTCGGCGATTTAATGCACCACATTCTCAATAATATCAGTTATGCATCTGAAGTATTACAAAAATGCGATGTCAGTTTGGACGACGTATATGCAGAGCTTTAGAAGAGACGAATACAAAGAAAAAAAATTATAGGAGTGACTTCGAGTCCTTCAAGTGCAAGGCTAGAGAAAATGTCATAGCATATGGTAAAGATCCCTATTTCGAAGAAAAGAGACAAAAAAAGGTAAAAAATATTTCGATGAATTAGCTTCCGATCACCGATTTCGAAGCAGGGGATAATTTTCCGAAATAAATATGTTCAATAGAGTGGTCGATACAATAATTTCTCAATTTTAGAAGTTGCCTTCTTATATTTCGGTTGCAGTTTTCAACAAACTGCCGAATCATTGGAAACTATCAAGTTTCATTAAATTTAAAAGAGAATTGAAGGCGCTCCTTGTAACGAAACCGTATTATTCGCTCTCGGAGTTTTTCTGCGACACAAACCTATCTGTGATATAAGTATAGTTTGTCCTAGACTGTAAGTTCATTTTATCTGATGGCATGTCATAATGACAACGTTATGTCTCTCAATTTTGATGACATAAGGAAGCTCATTATGGGACTAAGTACCATAATGAATTCATTATGGGACTAAGTACCATAATGAATTCATTATGGTAGATACTAAGTACCATAATGAAATTCTATAAGGAAAACATGTACTCCTTCAAAAATAGTTGTCATTGTGACATGTCGAAAATGCAGTTTTTAATTTTTCGAAAATGTATTAATATAAATGCCATCAGATAAAATTTTGTATGTAATACGAATCATAAACAATCATTATGGCACACGCCGTGTTATCGGACTCGGCTACGCCTCGCCCGATAACATTCACGACTTGTATACCATAATGATCGTCTTTATGATCCTTATTACATAAATAACTATTATGTCCATATTTATTTTAATAATGTGTTATTTATGCTGAAAATTGACGAGTACACCCTATTCCATTAAGCTTGTAGTACAATAAAGATTTAATTGATTGATTGAATTCAAGTTTCGGGCGTATGATGACTGCAGTCAACAAAATTTGGAATTTTCACCATCATTTCTTCTATAGATATAGATAGACGAAAAAACTGTAATTCAAAGCTTCGACCAATTTCAAAGTAAATATGTATTGCGATATGGTACCAACTTTTCAATTTAAGTTCTTAATATTTATCACCTATTTCTATCTGAATTGAATAAGGCATGAATTCTGTATGAAAATAATAAGGAAAAACGGAATGCTGGAATGCGATCAAACAGAAGTATTTACACCAATATTACTGTTCCATACAATCTTCCTGTCACCTCTGTAGAAGCTGAAAGATCTTTCAGCGAATTAAGAATAATATAAAATTATTTGCGGAACACTATGAGCCAAGCTCAACTGCGACATCGACATCTATGGCTTATACCTATCAATTGAAATGAAGCTGCATTGAATCTTTCGCAAAGAGTAGGTCTAGAAAGAGGTTGTAAACATATTTTTTCCGAAGGAATAAATTACTTCAAATCTAGACCTGACCTCTGGGTTCGAATCCTCAATAATTAATTTTTATTCATTCCTTGAATAATTTATTCTCATTGTGATTTCACCAAATATTCTAACGTATCAATTGAAAAATAAGGCTAGAAGGTCATAGTGACAATGACAATTTTTTTGTGAATATTTGTACATATAGTAAATATCTATAAAAAATGTTTTCAAAGACCTCGTTTTCATCCACATTAATATAACACATTAATATAATGAATTTAATATACCTACTCAAATACATAACTAACAACATAATTCCTCAACTGTACCTTCAGTAAGTAACTTTGCTTCTTCGAAGTATTTATATTTTTACTAGAAAACAATTCATTAAGGGGCCCTTCTTCGATTTTTGCACCAGGGCCCCGGACTATCTCGCTACGCCACTGTTTACAATAGGCTTCCTAAAGAACTGCGGATTATATCACCAGAGAAAATATTCAATTTTAAACTAAAAAAATTTTTTGTCCACGACTTCCCTATAATCCTTACATTTCGAATGATCTTTGAGAAACTTAATGATAGTCATCATTCACCGGTGAATAATGGCAGTGAATAATGATTCATTAATCACTGCTGAATTGCACTTCTGAAAATTTTCAAAATTCGTCAGGATTCGAACCCGAGACGCCCTTTTTCCACAACGGAAAAATGACTGCCAACCACCAAGCCATCAGCGCAATGACAATTAAGAGAAAAAAAATAACCACTTAATGTTTTCTTCTATGATTCCCATTCAGTTTGACAAGCTGAAAAATATTCAAACCGTCTGTTTCAATAAATTGTAATTCTTCTCGCCTGCATTACAGAGTCATGAAGGAATGTTGTGCACTGCACCAGAAATAAGTCAGGCTGCAAGAAATACTGCATTACATCTATTGCCGGAAAAATCAAGGAATCTCAGCCTAAAAGCGTTTAATAATTTCATGGACTGAGAGCAGCTAATAAAATCCACTCATTTTCGGAGTCAGTTTTACTGGCTTATTTTTCGAAAATATCAGCTACCTATATAAACAAACAACTCTATGGGGCCATTATTCCATGCTCAAGAATACTCTCAACATTAATGAAGGCAACGATATTGGAAATTATTCAAACCTGCGTTCACTTTTGAAAAGGAAATCAGAAGGAAGGAAGCTAGAGTTTTATTCCTGAAGCATGCGATCAAAAATATCTTGTGATGAAGATGAAACACTAGCTTGTATACATTATTTATTTTGTATTTCAATTTCATCAGAGCGAAAGTATGGAAATGAATCGATGTCAACTGAACTTTTTGACGTTTATCGAGATTTTGCATTATTCAGTGCGAACACAGAAAATGTTATGTCAACGCTTTTGATAACTATTTTCGTTGTTGAAAATGCAGATTAAATCGAATTTTACCGAGGAAGTCGTGGACAAAGTATAGTATTCTATTCGCACATAATTACTATTATGTGCTCATCGAATAATATACTATTCTACAACCGGCCAACCGGTTTTCGGTTCGGAAAGTGTCACTTTCCCGCACTAGTGCGGGAAAGTAAATATGTGTTGAATTTGTGTATAATAATACCTTTAACATATGAAATCTCCTGATCTACTTATATATTTAGTTGTATATTTCAAATTTTGCAGTTTCATTCATGTCAAACTAATTATTAATGCAGATTTCCGTTTGAAAATTATTGCATTTTCAAAGAGAACTTGACATCCTTCAAAAATTATGACTGGCATACATGGATCTGTGTATTTATTTCTATGTCATGGTCTATGATTTTCCATAGAATCGTTAATCGATGTGTCAAAACGAATATTCGCCAAAGTTGTGTAGAAGTTTTTTTTCATTTCATAATACGGTTGTAGAAAAAATATTGTTCCTATCTTGATCGGAAAGTACAACTTTCCGCCCTTGATAGAGAAATAACTATTTGTTATCGGAAGCTTACTATTCTATAGATGAATATTTGGAAAAAAACAATGTTTAAATTTTGTGAAAATTAAAACTTTTTAACATGTCGTGATATTATATTATATTGTCAAGAGTGTACTTTCAATGTTTTTGTTATGTATTTAGGATTTAACGATTTTTACTGAATTTTATGTGTGTGTATACATTTCAACTTATTTGCTGACAATATTCCTACACTGTATTGAAGGTCTAAAGGAATAAATAAAATTATTATTACTATTATTATTAAGTGGAACTGGGCGGGGCATGTCACTAGAATGACTGACTATGGATTGGTGGACCAAGGCAAGATTCAAATCGAAATAGAGGTCGCCCTCCAACCAGATGGCGCGATGATTTGAGACGCATTCATCCCAACTGGGTGCAAGCTGCACAGAATAGAGAGCTTTGGAAAAACTCAAGGGAAGCCTATGTCCAGCATCAGTGGACTTTGAGTGCTGCATGATGATGATGACCCAATAACACAAATCTTCATACTTGCTATGTATATCAAAACTTATTTCTCATCTCATTCAATAAATGGAAGTCCTTATGAATGAAATGTACAATGCCGCTCTCTATACGAAAATCGCCGAACTATGAAATTTGTGGATACATATGTGGGTAAAGCAGGAACTTTTTCACGCCATATATTTAAATTTGTCATTCTCTGCCAATTCCGTCTTTCAAGTTGTTTTATCTGTAGATTCACTTTTAATCGGAAGTTGAACTATTTTCATGGGTCTTTCGTTTGAAATAAAACAGAAGCTTGGGTTAGCTTTTATATTCTTCTATTTTTGAAAGAAAAAAATGAACTTTCGGAATGAAATCGATTCAAATTATTTCTTAAAGAACTCCAATCCTTTCTGAGTTTACCCACAAAATTTCAGTTCTCATTTTCAAATGCAACTTGAAATAAAAACACACTACATTGAACGCCCACCTTACAATGCTAACATCATTTTCTCGGATAACATGGCATCGGCGAGGAACGTTCAACATCTAAAAAATCATGGGTGCCTCTGGCCCAGCGGTCAGGGTGTTGGACCCGGCAAGTCCGAGTTCCCGAGCTAAAAATGAAATTTTCTAGTCTCGGTAGGGGCCACCCTTTCACTGTTGGGTCGAAAATTAACAGTGCTGTGCCTAAGGTGGCGTCGGACACAATAACAACGCCTACACAGAACACAACAGCTTCTCCGAACTCGTACAAGTTCCAAGCTTCGAAGCTTGTAGTTTCAGAAGGATCTCCTCCGGAGATCTAGGAGTATAAACAATATATTATCATATCATAAATCTAAGGCACTATAAAGATAGGTATGCTAGATAGACCTGGCTCTATGGTTGATTGGGTCCAACCATGGACTCGAAAATTACAGGATTCGCAACATTTTCATCACCGTCTATCGGGGTGATACACCAACATAAACAATAACCAAATTATTATATATTTGACTATTAGATGCCACGGCATTATTCTAACACCACGAATCTAACCTATTTTCAATGTATTTCATGTGAGCATGCCGAAAAAAGTCACCACAAGATCTCTCATTCCGAAAATATGCTCATTCTATTACAGATTTCATTTCTTTCAATTACAGATTTCATTTCATTCGAAGGGATCTGTAATTTTCGAGTCTATGGTTGGACCCAATCAACCATAGAGCCAGGTCTATCTAGCATACCTATCTTTATAGAGCCTTAATAAATCTACATCGACCACTTGATGTTAATATTTGATTAATCCAGTCTGATTAGAATGCATAAATTGATCTGGTATCCATCTTGATATTAGTAGTAAGGCAAAAGAAACAAATTATTGAAAATGACAAATGTAATTGAAACCACTTCAATGAATGTAGAATTTATTGATTAAACACAAATAACGTTCATTTTTTATCTGTTTCCTCCAGTTCACCATTAATTTCTGCCTTAATTTTTGAGGGATCATCTGGTTTCATCATTGGGAAAAGAAGAACCTCCTGAAAGATCAATTCAATTGTTACAATAAACGATATGCTACCAATTCTGAAAAGACAAAAGATTCTTATTTTACCGGTTTACCTTGATGTTATTATTGTCTGTAAGAAACATGGTCAAACGATCAACACCAAGGCCCCAACCACCTGTAGGAGGTAGACCATATTCCAAAGCTGTGCAGAAGTTTTCGTCAACCAATTGTATTTCATCATCACCTGCTGCCTTTTGTTTTGCTTGTTCTTCAAATCTTTCTCGTTGGACCATTGGATCATTCAGTTCCGTATAGGCATTACAAATTTCTTTTTTCGCAACGAAAAGTTCAAATCTTTCCGTCAAACCCGGAATGGATCGGTGATATTTGGCTAGAGGACTCATGACCTGGGGATGCCCAATGATGAATGTAGGATTAATACATTTAACTTCTAAGAATTCACCTGCAAGCACAGTACAGAAATTGTGTTGAATCAATTTGAATTAATTTAATCATTACTAATAAACAAGTATTGAGGGTGAGTCTCTGACCTGTACATATATTTTACGTGTAGATTGTTGAGACTACAAGAAACCTTTTTTATTCATTCAATGTTCATGTGTCGATACGTATAGCTGTGTTGTTAAGCCACTCCGATATAAAATAATCAAAGTAGAAATTCATAGTTTACGCAGTGGCGTAACTAGTCTGACCTGCGCCCCAATGCAAGAATTTGCCGTGCGCCCCTATTCGTAGACTCATTCTCTCCCCCCCCCACTACCACCAACGAAACTAACAACGACATTTTCTGCGTACTTCCACACTTCCTGGATACTATTTCATTACACACGACATTGTACAAGCTCTATCCAATTAGAGAAAGATTATTCAAGGAAAAATGATTTTAAAGTTAATTATAAAAAAAAATTATTCAAAAAATTTATTCAAAAGATTTATTCAAAAAATTTATTGAAAACAACATTAACTTACTAAACACAGCTCATATTGCCAACTCTGTACGTTTATTGCTATTATTCCCTGACAAAGCCCCTATACGGCTCTTTGTTTCTATTTGTTTTTATAGGAACCGTCTTGCTAACTTTTCTACATCTAAAGAACGAGCTCTTTCATGTTTCATGTTCAATACTAATTAAACTGAGATCACACAGTCTTATATTGGACATAGAATTCCTTAAGTAGTTCTTTATAATTTTCAGTTTAGAGAAAGACCTTTCACTGCTTGCGACAGTTACGGGTAATGTAAGAAACATTATAAATGCTGTACATACGTTTGGCACACTTGATGCAATGAACTTATTCCTAATCAATAGATAATCAGCCAACTGGCTGATTTTTCTTATTTTTTTCCGTATTTCTAAATTCTTATATTGGGAATTCTTGTTATTATTAGAATTCTTTGTTTTAAAAGTTATATGGGAAATCTGCTCAATGATTGTTTCAAGATTCATTAAACTTTTAAAATTCACTCTATCGTCCTGTATTTCAAAACCCAAGGAGCGAGGACATTATCGATAATCAATCTGTTGATGAAAATGCGAATTTATATGCTTCTTGGTGTTTTCATTGAAAGAGATTCTTGAAATCTTCCTGCAATACACAGATCTGAGCCACATCCTCCCAATATTCGAATTTATATTTTTATAATTTTCTGAGGATGTATCCCAGAATTCCGCTCTTTTCTATGACACTATGAGCATTAAAGTTACTGATTTCACTTTTTCCTACCCATTGACTATTATCTACTATAATTGGTATACAAATACAAAATACAATGCTTTCGTGAATACGTAAAAAATCCTAAGAATATTCAATAACATGCGCAACACCGCAATCGCATACGGACTGATGGTGCAGGTGCGCATACATGTGAAAGCCCCTTTGACGGCTCGAGCCGACGACACGCAAACGCAGCGGGCTGGACATATGCTCGTGCTTATTCCATCGGTCGACTGATGATACGCAATTACGCATGCATGTTAAAGGATTTCAAAATCCAGTTCAAACGCCGGCCCCGACCGACCATCAGTCGCATGTGAAACGGCTCTTATGAGTCTTATGTGAGAGTGTGAGCAAAGGGGGAAATTTTGCATTGCTGGTTGTTCTACGGAAATTTCCGTAGATCTACGGAATTCAGAATACCAAACACAATGGGGGGTTTCGTAGGTACGTTCTGAATTCCGTAGAATTCAGTTTTTTGCGCCCCCTGAAGCCCTGCGCCCCAATGCACCGCATTGGTTGCATTGGCGTTAGTTACGCCACTGAGTTTACGTCTCTTATTTACCGTTAAAATAATGCCTTTTACACGGGACCAACTCAATGAAATCCGAGAAGAAATCAAATTGAGCGTGAAATCAACACTCAATAACATTTTACAAAACGATGATTTCATCCAGAAAGTTATCGAAAAAGTGAGTATCAGTTACGAACAGAAACTGGAAGCGAAATTGAAAGAGATTGAAATAGTACATCAAGAACAAGTAAAGAAACTGGAAGAAAAAATTGACTCACTTGAACAACACACGAGAAGACATAATATAAGGATATATGGTATCAGCGAGATTCGAGGAATAGGGTGGATGAATATACAGGGTGATTCACGGTGGATGGCACATAAGACGTTTCAGGAGAACCAGACATCGGATCGGTCTGAAAATTTAATGGAATGCATTATCGGACCTGTTCTACCCAACTAGAATATTTTCGTCAATGCGGTGTTGCCACTTCTATTAGAAAGTAGTAGCAACTTTGCTTTTTCAAATGGAACACCCGGTATATTATATTATTTTTGGAATCTCCAACAACTTCTCGACAACTTTTATTGACATTTCCTTATACCTATCTGTTGCCGTTTTCGAAATATAAATTAATTTCAATTTCTTTTACCGGAAAACATGACTTCTAAAAATGCTGATAACCTATGGTTGAGAAACACTATGGCATTGAAATTTGGTTTGGAGTTAGGTGATACATAAATGCTTCCAACACTCCAGCCTGATTTACGTTACTTCAATACAGGGTGATAAAAAAATACAGTCTTTTCGTTTGCTTGAAAAAGTGACTGAAAGTTGTTTATTTCAAATGGAACCCCCTATATTATTGTAAATTCGGAAAACTGATGAAATTCGCTTTCATTCTATGTATATCATGCCTATGCCTTACTAGTCAAATTTCGGACTTATGAGCATTTATTTGTCAAAATGTCCCTTCAGAATGGTATTTCCATTCGGTATTTGGTAGGCATGCCATGAATACTATTTGACATTCTCCTAATAATAAAGGCACCAAGAAGCTTGAGTTTCGACATTTTCTTCATTCCAGAAGTTGCAAATACCCTCGAAACGATGGAAGAAAACTATTCAAACGAAGTGCTCATGAATTTGTTCATTATTATTAACTGGAGAGACTTTTTAAAGATCGGTGGATAAGGCGCTTGGGACCATGGAATTGGCCAGCAAGAATACCCGATCTTAGTCCGTTAAATTTTCATCTGTGGGGAATGTTGAAAGAAAAAGTTTACAAAACACCCATGCATTCGAGAGATGAATTGTTGGAAAGGATTGCCCAAGCATTTGAAGATTTGGATTTCAAAGAAATACGATCTGCCTCGACGAAAGCAATCAACACCCGCATTTTGAAGTGCTTGGTAGGGAATGGAACATACTTTGAAACATTCGACATGATTGTTCTACTTTTTAATAATATAATTCATATAAATAGTTTGACTTTCAAGTTTCTTGGTGCCTTTATTATTAGGAAAATGTCACAAGGTACTATCAAATAGAAATCATGGCCTGCCTTCCAAATACCGAATGGAAATACTATTCTGAAGGGACATTTTGACAAATAAATACTCATTCCGAAATTTGACTAGCTAGGTATAGGCATGATATACATAGAATGAAAGCGAATTTCATCAGTTTTCCGAATTTCCAATAATATACAGGGCATTCCATTTGAAATAAACAACTTTCAGTCACTTTTTCTAGCAACCGAAAAGACTGTATTTTTTATCACCCTGTATTGAAGTAACGTAAATCAGGCTGGAGTGTTGGAAGCATTTAAGAATCACCTAACTCCAAACCAAATTTCAATGCCATAGTGTTTCTCAACCCTAGGTTATCAGCATTTTTAGAAGTCATGTTTTCCGATGAAAAAAATTGAAATTAATTTATATTTCGAAAACGGCAACAGATAGGTATAGGGAAATGTCAATAAAAGTTGTCGAGAAGTTGTTGGAGATTCCAAAAATAATATAATATACCGGGTGTTCCATTTGAAAAAGCAAAGTTGCTACTACTTTCTAATAGAAGTGGCAACAGGTCCGATAATGCATTCCATTAAATTTTCAGGCCGATCTGAAGTCTGGTTCTCCAGAAACTTCTAATGTGCCATCCACCGTGAATCACCCTGTATTGTTGAAGATTGTAATGAATTGGAGCGAAAAGTGAGAGATATCAAGTTTGGAATAAATATTATGCAGCAGAATATTAGGAGTTTACGAAAGAATTTTGATGAGTTTGTTGTATATTTGGAGTCTCTCGATTTTCAGATTGTCATAATTTTAACCGAAACGTGGGATATTCAGAATTTGGACAATTTCAGGTTGTCGAACTACTCGTCTTATTACGATGACTCCCATCTAAACCAGAATGATGGGGTCGTTATATTTATTCATAACAGATGGCGTTTCTCTATAGAACCTGTGGAAATAGGAAATATCAGTGTCACTAAAATAAAATTGCAATTACATAGCTCGGAACTGAATATCTTTGCCATCTATAGACCACCAGCAACAAATGTCAGGGCTTTCATTGATGAACTAGAAAACTTCTTGTTCCTCCAAAGATGTACGAATTTCAATATGGTGATTGGGGACATAAATATCAATACAAAAAATTCCGACATAATATCAAACTCCTACATGAATGTTCTCAGTTGTTATGGTTACAGGCCTTATACAGGGTCTTTCACGAGGAACCTCACCCATATTTATACGGGAAACTACTGAACGTATTTTCATGAAATTCAGCACTTATAAGTATTTCACGATGCTGATGAAATCTAAAATATTTTCAAGGCATGAGCACCTCCGGTTTTTCCGGAAATGACGTCAACTTCCGTTTTTCAAATAAGAACACCATTTTTTTATTGCAGAAATAGATTCCTTAGAAAATTTCAAGTTATTTTGATGTAACATTTTTCAGTTTTGGTCGGAAAATTCTCTCTGAGCGGGAAAATTCGAAAAAAAAATCGAAAATAGAGCTCCGCTGAAACAAGAATAACTTCGAGGTTTTTGGATGGAAAATTTTCATTTTTGGGATTTTTCAAGATGTAAGATTGATGTATCCACTTTAAAAATCGAAATCGCGATCCATGATACAGGGGGTGAAAAAATCGCTTTCAAAGTTAGGGATGACAAAATCGTGAAAAATCAATTTTTTCAAATTAGAACCCCATTTTTTTATGGCAGATATTGAATCTACGTTAAAAAATAATGTGAGTGTATGCATCACACCCTTGCCCTAAAGTGGATATTTTCTGAGTTATTCACAAAAAACTGTTTTTCGTCTTGAATTTTCAGCTATTTCTTTTCCCTTCACGCCAAAAAGATGAAATTTTCAGGAACTGTTACTTAAACCATGTTTCAGATTTTATTACCCTAATATGCAAGAGAAAAAGTTACAGGTTGTTCCTAAATAGATGGCGAATTTGGATTCGAATTTGTATCGGAAACCTCTTTATTTCAACTAATCGGCCATCGGTTTTCTCCCCAGTGATAAATAAATAATTCCTTATGAACCATATGCAAAAACTTACCATGTTTTACATTCTTTTTTTTTAATGATAGATATCATTAATTACATCTGCCAAATTCCTCTTTATTCAGTAGCATTTTGTGTTTACTATTAATTTGGTGATAATTCGTATTAAGTTATAAAATCGATCACTTTGCCTAATTTTACCAATGAAGATTATTTAAATCTCATTCTACTTCATGGAGAATGTAATAAAGTTGTAGATAGAACGATTCGACTGTTCATTGAGAGGTTTCCTGACCGACCCAGACCAACGAGAGATACCATTAACAGAACCATGACAAACTTGAGAAATGTCGGATCTTTCGTTAAGAAAACTATACACAGAGAAAAAAGTGTAGTAGAAGATGAGAACAACGAAATTACAGTTCTTGCATATTTTCGTGTGAATCCTCAAAATTCTCTCAAAGATGCCGAGATTGATCTCAATCGAGTGTTTGGAGAATATTAAAAAAACATAAAATGCACCCATATAAATTCAATAGGGTACAGCATTTGAAGGAAACTGATTTCGTCAGGAGAACAGAGTTTTGCGAAGCTATGATGATTCGATTTCAAGAGAATGAAAACTTTTTGGACTGTATAATTTGGACAGATGAATCTAAATTCACAAAGAATGGTTCTTTCAATAGGCATAACAGTCATTATTGGGATGAAGAGAACAACCACCACTTCAGACAATGGAACTTTCAAGAGACCTGGAGTTTCAATGTTTTTTGCGCCATCAAAAATAATGCAATTCTCGATGTTCACATTTATGATGGGACTTTAACTGGTAAGATAGAACACTACACATGTTTGCATTATTTAAAGAATGTTCTCCCTTAGGAGATAGATATTCTGACATATTGACTCAAATAATTGAGCCGCTAGTACAGAACCATAATGACTTATGGTATCAACAAGATGGCGCGCCTCCACACAATTCACTCAATGTGTCAAATATCCTCTACAGGCTATTTGAAGATCGATGGTTGGCGAACAATGGTCCACATCTTTGGCCACCACGTTCTCCCGATTTAACTCCTTTAGACTATTATGTTTGGGGTAGGATAAAAAATATTGTCTACTCAACTCCCCTGACTGATAAAGAGGACTGCATAGAACGAGTCAGAAATGCGTTCAGGTTTGTTTAGATTTTTAGATTCATAGTTTTGAAACTCAATTTGGTTTTTAAACACTTTTGCAGATCTCTTCCTCCCGATGAAATAAGAAGAGCAACGCACGAAGCATTCCTGAGACGTATAAATAAATGTCTAGAAATTAACGGTCAAAACTTTGAGCATCTTCTCTAGTTATAACTGCGAGAGTTTGCCATGGTTCTCCTAATAGTAACTTGAAGTCGGTTTCAAGAAGGGGTGAAAAATCTACAGCATGGTTCAAATAACAGTTCCTGAAAATTTCATCTTTTTGGCGTGAAGAGAAAAGAAATAGCTGAAAATTTAAGACGAAAAACAGTTTTTTGTGAATAACTCAGAAAATATCCATTTTAGGGCAAGGGTGTGATGCATACACTCACATTATTTTTTAACGTAGATTCAATATCTGCCATAAAAAAATGGGGTTCTAATTTGAAAAAATTGATTTTTCACGATTTTGTCATCCCTAACTTTGAAAGCGATTTTTTCACCCCCTGTATCATGAATCGCGATTTCAATTTTTAAAGTGGATACATCAATCTTACATCTTGAAAAATCCCAAAAATGAAAATTTTCCATCCAAAAACCTCGAAGTTATTCTTGTTTCAGCGGAGCTCTATTTTCGATTTTTTTTTCGAATTTTCCCGCTCAGAGAGAATTTTCCAACCAAAACTGAAAAATGTTACATCAAAATAACTTGAAATTTTCTAAGGAATCTATTTCTGCAATAAAAAAATGGTGTTCTAATTTGAAAAACGGAAGTTGACGTCATTTCCGGAAAAACCGGAGGTGCTCATGCCTTGAAAATATTTTAGATTTCATCAGCATCGTGAAATACTTATAAGTGCTGAATTTCATGAAAATACGTTCAGTAGTTTCCCGTATAAATATGGGTGAGGTTCCTCGTGAAAGACCCTGTATAAATTCTCCCACTAGGTTAAATAGATGCTTGGACCACGCATTCATTAAAAAGGATGACTGCTTAAGGAATGTAAGGATTATACCAATTGTTATCAAGAGCGCTACAACAGATAATTTCAGCACTGTTATAAATATTAAAGAGCAAGTCCGAAATATTATGGAGAGTAATGGCAATCAAAGTAAGCGAATAAAAACTATTAATTACAAAGAACTAAATGGCATGCTGAAGGACGAAAATGGAACTAGGTTTGCGCTGAAAAGAACATTGATTCAGCTTACGACATATTTTGTACCAAGCTGATATCCTTCATTAACAGATCTAGTCACTACAAGAATATAAAACTCTGCAACAAGCTGAAACCCTGGATTACTGAGGCTTTAATAAAGTCCATAAGGAGGAGAGATAACATTACCCCCCCCCCCAGAGCACTACAACTAATTCGATTTTTTTATATTTTATTCATGAAAAAACTAACAGAAAAAAAGTTATATCATCTTTGAGAACAGAAAAAAATAAACAACACAAATAAATGAAACATTCTGGAGTTATAGGTATAAACTTCGAAAAAAATCACACTAAGGCATTGAAATATGAAATAAGATTAACATAAAATTAATAAAGAGAACAGCGGAATGGAAAAATCCTTAAGAGATATGAATTATGAATCAAGTCACAGATCATGAAATATGGCTTTGTGTTTTTATATACAGGGTGCCCCAAGTTCGAGTGCCTATTAGACGTTTCTGAAGAACTGGACATATTTGAAATCTAAAAATTGGGATTATGATATTGTTCAAAATTCTCTACAGACCTAAAATATTTTGGGAGCCTGAGCACTTCCGGTTATACAGGGAGTGAAAATAAATATGTTTTCGTCAATGATATTGTTATGTGACAATGAAAACATTGGCAACATTGCTATTATGATTTTGTTCTATTCTATATTCATGACATAATGACAAGCCGAATGTCAACGCGATAGAGATAGTCGATGAGATAGATGTATGGCGTCACTACGAAGTACGAAGAGTTAATTAAACGAGTTGTTATATGATCCAGTCTTTTACTAAAACAAATCTCTACCTAAAATACACCAAATAATCTGCTAGAATCACAGGTTATGGGCCCAGACTCGCAAGAACTGTGAGAAAACAATAAAAGTTTAGAAACGCTAAGTGGACCACGTGGTGGAACCGAAGAGGTGGAATTTGGAAGAAGGTTCAAATACTCCAGAAGAGAGGTTCGAGGAAGCTGAAAAGATGTCAGATCAAGTTGGACTGCTGAGTATTGTGAGGCTGAATGGGGAAAATTGGGTTACATGGAAGTTTCAACTGCAAGTAGCATTGAAATCGAAGGGCTACTTTCAAATTGTAGAAGGTACAGTGGCAAGACCAACACCTCCAGCCAGTACACAGGATTGGGATTGTAAAGATGCAAAAGCTCAAGAGATCATTGTCTCCAGATTAGACGAGAAGGTGATAACCCACGTCTTATCATGCAAGTCATCAGCTGAAATGTGGCATAAGCTGAAGAGCATCTACGAACATCAGTCCCAAGTAAGTGTTCATTTATTAACTCAAAGATTCTTTTCGTTAGAATATAAAGAAGGGAATGTAGCAGAGTTCATCTCTCAATTGGAAGAACTGAAAGGAAGCTTGAAATCGTTGCTGAAGAAATTAGTGATAAGATGATTATAACGAAAGTACTCATGTCCCTGCCTGAAAATATGAAGCACTTTGTATCCGCATGGGAATCTACCCCTGAGGATAAGCAGACTCTGACAGACCTTTTGTCTCGGCTGATGCTAGAAGAAGAAAGAAGTAAAGGTGTGGAAAAGGCTCAGGCCCTAGTAGCAGGAAATATTAAAAAACACATAAAATGTTATGTGTATAACGGTAATCACTTAAAGAAAAATTACCCTAAAAGAGTATGCAATTACTGTAAGAAACCAGGTCATTTAATGGAAAAATGTTGGTTCAGAAAACAGAAGAAAGGTGAAAGTGTAAATGCGAAGAAATCGACAGAGCAAGCACTGATATCTGAACGTGAGGTTACTGAAAATGAAAGCAAGGAAAATTGGTGGATGGACAGTGGAGCGACTGAACATATGTGCAATGACAAACAACAATTTATAGAAATAGAGAGATCAAAAACCAAGAAAAAAGTAAGAGTAGGAGATGGAGCATTGGTTGAAGTTGAAGGAGTTGGAACAGTTCAATTGGATGCTTTTAATGGAAAGAATTGGGTAAGAACAAGTTTGTTGAATGTATTGTATGTTCCAGAATTGGCAGTAAACCTGTTTTCATTGAGCACCACATTGGACAAAGGTTTTCGAATGCATTCAGATAAGGAAAAATGTGAACTGACTGATAGTAATGGCAAAATTGTGGCGATGGCAAGAAGAAAGGGCAAGTTATTCAGGATGGAATTTAGAATGCATAGCCAGTCACAATGCAATGCTGTTGTGAGTCTAAGCGAATGGCATCAGAGGTTGGCCCATATACATTTTGACCAGGTTAGAAGATTGCTAAAAAGAACCAAAGTGGAATTCGAAGACCAGAAAAAACCCTTTTGTTGTAAGTGTTTAGCAGGCAAACAACATAAATTACCATTTCCAGAAAGTCCAAGTAGAGCTCAAATGATATGTGAGTTGATACATGGTGACTTATGTGGACCATTAGAAGTTGAATCCCTAGGAGGAGCAAAATACATGCTAACATTGAAGGATGATCACTCAAATTATAGGAAAGTTTATTTTTTGAAGAATGAGTCAGAAACTGCAGGTAAAATAGAAAGTTTTATAAATTGGGCAGAGAATATGACAGGAAATAGAATTAAAATGCTAAGAACAGATAATGGCCTTGAATTTGTTAATGAAACCGTCAAAATAATGTGTGACAAAAAAGGAATAGTTCACCAGAAAAGCTGTGCATACAGCCCTCAACAGAACGGGAGAGCAGAACGAGAAAACCGATCTATTTTGGAGTTGGTGAGAACAATATTGCACAGTTCTAGTTTGAATAAGAAATTCTGGGCAGAAGCAGCCAATGCAGTTGTGTACACAATTAATAGAGCTGGAACCAGTCCTCAAAGGGACAAAACACCTTATGAACTATGGTTCAACAAAGAACCCAACATGAAATTCTTTCACGAGTTTGGAAGTAAAGTAAGCATTCATATTCCCAGAAAAGACTAAAGTTGGATGCGAAAAATATGTTTGGAATACGAGGTCTGGCTATTAAATAACGAGACTGCGCGCGCAGAAGGCGTCCTAGAGGGGTAGGGTGGGAAACGAATGCAGCATTGGATAGCTGGAAGTGTCTACTATTCCAGTACGAAAACACGTTTTCGTCGCTGTAGTAGTATTTTTTGTGTAGAGGTTAGAAACGAACGTGTTTTTTTCTCGTGCCGATAACGATGTGTGACGAAACACACGAGCAACGGATCAATGTGAAATTTCTCGTCAAATTAAAAAAAACTCCGACTGAGTGCTATAAGTTGTTGAAAGAGGCCTATGGTGAGAATTCTCTATCTCGTGCGCGTGTTTTCGAATGGTATAAAAGGTTTTCTGAAGGCCGAGAGAGCACCGAAGATGACCAAAAAATTTAAAGCCATGCTAATCGTTTTTTTCGACATCAACGGTATCGTGATGACTGAATGGGTTCCAGAGGGTCAAACTGTAAACCAAACTTACTATTTGAAAGTTTTGGCAACGCTGCGAGAGCGAGTTCGTAAGAAACGGCCGGAGTTGTGGAAAAGCAAATCGTGGATCTTGCACCAGGACAACGCACCTGCCCATAACGCGCTGTCTGTGAAGCGTTATTTAGCCGCTAGAGGCACTCCAGTGCTCGAACACGCGCCGTACTCGGCTGATTTAGCACCCTGTGACTTTTTCCTATTTCCGAAGATCAAGTCTGCCTTAAAAGGAACCCGGTTCGAGTCGATGGAAGAGGTAAAGCGAAAATCGGCGGAGCTCCTAAATGCTCTTACAAAAGAAGACTTCCAGCATTGCTTTGACCAATGGAAAAAACGAATGGAACGGTGTGTGGCGAGGGAAGGGGAGTATATTGAAGGGAAGCATTCGATTGTAGAATAATTTTTAAAATAAAACTCTTTTTCATAAGCAGTCTCGTTATTTAATAGCCAGACCTCGTATTTGTGGGATACAGCGATGAAGTGAAGGGCTACAGAGTTTACCTACCAGAAAAACATAGTGTGGAAATACATAGAGATATTATCTTTCTACCAAGAAGTGAAGACCATTCAAGAATCAAGAAAGAGGAAAAGGAAGAGGTTATTTATTTAAATTTATCAGATAACCAAGAGGAAACAAGGGAGTTCAATGAAATACAAGAAGATAATCAGAAAAACCAGGTAAATGAAATGAATTTGGATGAGAGCGATCATGAACATGCTCCAGAGGAACCGTGTGATGAAGTTGAGGTAAGCAATGATTCTAATAATGAATTACAGCAAACACGAAATGTGAGGGAATCAGGAAAGAGACAAGTAAGGCGACCGTTATGGATGAATGATTATGAAATGCATGAATCTGATAAATGCTTTTATACAGAAACTGAAGAACCATTGGATCAAGAAGAGGCACTGTCTGGGAAGCAAGGTCTTAGATGGAAAGAGGCAATCGAAAGAGAAATGAAAGCACTTGACGAAAATGACACATGGGAAGAAGTACCGAGGCCCCAACATCAAAAGGTCATCGATAGCAAATGGGTGTTCAAGATCAAAAGCGATGGACAATTCAAAGCAAGGTTGGTGGCTCGTGGCTTTCAGCAAGAACTAAGCGAAGAATTGTATGACCTATATGCACCAGTGACAAAGTTGACTACATTTCGAGTATTGTTAGCAGTAGCTAATCATTATGGTATGGAGGTGCATCAGATGGATGTCCAAAGTGCGTTCCTGTATGGTGACATAGAAGAAGAAGTATATTTGACTTTGCCTGGACAAGCTGTAAGTAAAAAAGTTTTTAAACTGAAGAAGTCAATTTATGGACTCAAAAAACCGCCTAAATATAGGAACTCCAAGTTTGATAAATTAATGAAACAAGAAAATTTTTTAAGATCAGAAAATGATTTCTGTTTGTATTCCAAAATCACAAAGTTTAAATCATTTGTTCTACTTTATGTGGATGATGTATTAATTGTAGGATCTGAACTAGATGAAATATTGAATGTTAAAAATATGCTTAAACAAAATTTTAAAATGAAAGATCTGGGACAAATTTCAGAGTATTTGGGAATAACTGTTAAGCAAAATTTGAAACAGGGAACGATAGAACTGAATCAAGAAAAGTATTTGAAAAGAGTCCTGAGTCGGTTTCAAATGTTAGATTGTAATAATGTTAGTACACCCTTAGATGCAAACTTTGATTTCAAAATATTAAAAGAAGGAGACCCTGATGAAAAATTAATAAAAATGTGTAGGAAAATAGTTGGTAGCTTGATGTATGCAGTATCAGGAACACGACCTGATTTATGTCAAAGTGTCACAATCATGAGCAGATTTCAAGATAAAGCAAATATGAATGTTCTTAAAGCATTAAAGAGAATTTTACGATATGTGAAAAGTACTGTAAATTTGAAATTGGTATTTACTAAAAATAATAATGCAGAAATGCTCTGTGGATATGTAGACGCTGATTGGGGGGGTGATGTTTTCGATAGAAAATCTACTACAGGTTTTTTGTTTAAATTATTTGATTGTACTATTAGCTGGGTTAGCAAAAAGCAGCAGACTGTAGCTATTTCCTCTACAGAAGCAGAGTATTGTGCTTTGTCTATGGCAGTGGCAGAAATGAGCTGGTTGCTTAAGTTATTATTAGATTTAAAGTTAAATTCAGCACAATTGCCTATTAAAATTTACGAAGACAACCAGTCAGCCATAAGAATTTGTAATAATCCAGAAAACAACCGAAGATTGAAACATGTAGATATAAAACTGAATTTTATTAAGGAAAAAATAGATAAGGGTATAATTGAAATTGTTAAAATAAATACAGAAGATCAACAAGCTGATATGTTAACAAAATCTTTGTCTAAAGTTAAATTTGAAAAATTCTGTAAGATGATATGTCTAGCTTAAGAAAAACTTTCAATTATTATTGTTTTAAGTAGGATGTTTGAAGTTAGTTTATTTTTGTAATAAGGAAAAATGTTTTCATTGAGAGGGGGTGTTATGTGACAATGAAAACATTGGCAACATTGCTATTATGATTTTGTTCTATTCTATATTCATGACATAATGACAAGCCGAATGTCAACGCGATAGAGATAGTCGATGAGATAGATGTATGGCGTCACTACGAAGTACGAAGAGTTAATTAAACGAGTTGTTATATGATCCAGTCTTTTACTAAAACAAATCTCTACCTAAAATACACCAAATAATCTGCTAGAATCACAGATATGATTGAGTTTTCAATGGTTAATACATTTCTGTTAAAATCATTGTATTCAATCAAATAGTTTTCAAAATATCGAAAAAAAAACCTCAGAAAAAGTCGAATATATAGCTAGTATCATGTTTATTTTTCTTCTTCTGAACATTCCAAATGCAAACTGTTCTCACAAAGTCAAAGTAGAGGAATGTGGAAAGGTCATGCTTATTTTGAATTCCATAAATACCTATCATCACAGGGTATTTCAAATTTTGAGTCGAAAACTATGATCGAAAATTGGCCATAACTTCTATTTTTCAAATTAGAACCCTATTTTTTTATGATTGTGTTGGATTCTTCGGAGACTAACAATGAACAATATCATAATCCCAATTTTCAGCTTTCAAATATGTCCAGTTCTCCAGAAAAGTCTAATAGCCACTCGAACTTGGGACACCCTGTATAATCACTCAGTACGGATACATACACAAGACCTTCAAACATGGGACTGCAAATGCTTCGTATTCGAGATACCTAAAGGTGTTCCTTCAAATTTTTAGTTTAAAATTTCGATTGTTCATCCAATTATTAAGAGTTACAGCCTACTCGTCCCATGAATTCATGCAAAAATACTATAGAATCACTCGAAAAACATAAACGGTTCATATTTTCAAAAGAATCAACCATTTTAGAAAATAAAAGTATTCCTATATTTTTTCAATAAAACGCGTCGTTTTAGAGTTATTCCTAATTGTATAAGATTGAATTAGAGGAAAAAATCATGAATTTCAAGAATAATCTGAATGCTGTCCTGAGTTAAATCTCATCGAATATTATTTTTCTCTGGTCTCTCAACAAGTTACCAACGTTGTCAGAATGTTTTTCAACTTTGTCAAGACTAAAATCTCTATGATGAAAAAAGTTGGATGTAGAGATATGTGACAATAAAATTCCACATTCGTGGGACATAAAATTGAATTCTAAGAAGCATGAAATTATACATTTTATAGGCAGTTTCTATTTGAAATTCATTGTTACCGGTCCTTCAGCAAAATATCTATCGTAACAATATAACTCGACACCAGAACGACACTACTATTACATCAATTCACTGAAAGTCATTTACATAATCATCACCTGTTTGCTTCATTCTCTGTAAATAAATAAAGCGTGAACTTCGTTTATGCCGTGCTGACTCAAGGACTATAAACAAGAATTCTTGTTTATAGTCCTTGGTGCTGACTAACGTTTTAGGTTGGACTGGTTGGAGCACAGAGCATCGCGGGTACCCACTGCCTTCTGAAGGGAAGAGTAGGCCATTGGCTACTGAAATTAGGAACGTAGCGCTATATTGGCGAGAATCAGAACTACTCTTTTGGCATTTTCAAAGAGCAACGCCTAGACGCCTTTAGCGATTGTGATAGTTCATCCGCTAACGATAGGGGACGTACTGCTTTCTTGAGTTCGCATTGTTTGAAGAGAAAATCGGCAATCTGGCATCGTCTTCTCTATAGTTCTGTGGAATATCACAGAGAATGTGGTAAGGTTAGGTCATTGGCCCTGAATCATATGACTTTGCTAATGGAGTTGGGATCGGTTAGTGTAAAACCAATTTTTATGAGATCGTTTTAGAATATCGAGGAAAATATGAACAAATTATTAGTGTCTATAAACTAAACTTCAGGACAATCGAAGAAGGAACTTATTTTGGTGTGAGAAATATAGCTTTTCAATTGCCGAAATGATCGGACAGAACTAAGTGTTTTGTTAGGAAATATCGTGTTTGTAACATTCTTATTCAAATAAGGTTAGTGCTTGAGTATTTTCTAATTGTATCAACCAGAACATCTGATAATCACCTCAATTTCAATCGAAAAGTATGAACTTTGAGGTGTTTGCAGAGAATTGTTCCAGGCACGCATTAAGCCTAACTTTTTTTTCAAATGGCTATATCTCTTTAACAGAGCCGAATTTGGAGAAATGGAAAATGAAAAAAAGGTTTCCTTTAGCATCAAGAATCTACAGTTAAAATATATATACAAGTCAAAGACTCACCCTGTATATAGTGAACACGAGAGGGATCGGAACTTTTGTGTGAAAATAGGTGATGTTCATTCCACACCCAGATATTTAGAAGCAGGAGTTCCCAACGATCCATACTAGGACCGCTACTCTATAACATACATGATATACCTAGAAATCCAAGATGCCTGCTTGCTCTATACGCAGACGATACAGGCATAGCAATAAAGCACACAAATACAAAAATAATTCACAAAAGACTTCAAGAAGCTGCAGATGATATCAGTCAATGGTGTAACATGTGGAAAATCAAAATCAATGGAGAAAAGAGTCAAGCAATACTCCTTCGAAAGAGAAGACTGAAGATGGAATCGAAGATATCCATAGACAATAATGAAATTGAATGGAAGGATGAAGCTAAATACCTAGGAGTAATATTAGACAAAGGACTAATGTGGAAACAGCACATTAAGTATGCAGTGGATAAAACAGGCAGAAGAAGCCAAATGAAAAGAAACACGAAATTGAGGATCATAAAAGCAGTCGCCAGAACGTAGCTAACATATGGATCAACAGCATGGGGATATGAAGCGAGAACCCATATAAAGAGGATACTAAGTACAGAAAACAAATTTTTGAGATGGGCATTAGACGCCCCCAGGTTTGTTAGGAATGAACAAATCCGAAAAGACATAAAATGGGAGTCCATTACTACTTTCATCAAACGAAAGTTGCAAAAGCCTATAAAAGAGCTATTTAACATCCAAATGATGACCTTAGAAGGTTAGTTGACTACGACCCCGTTGAAGATGAAAAAACAGCGAGAATTTACCGCAAAAGATCCAGAGACCAATTGCGAAAATGAAGATATAGAACTCTTAACTTAGAGAGAGATATCCAATTGAAGGATGAACACAAACACTCAGCATAAAGAATGCGAAAGAGGAAATAACAGATAAGAAGATGAATGGTTTATAGGCTTATGCCCGGAACCAAACAACCGGAGAGGTGTTTAGTCGGTAAGAATCCGACACTACCCAGAAAGACTGGGTGTCTGATGTAAGATTCACCTCTTCTATAAAAAAAAGTGAACACGAATGCCAAGAAAACACAATGCAATAAATAAATGTTTTTGGCTTCCACACAACCTCAAATAAATAAATAAATGCAAAGCCTGTCGAGCGGAAGATCTCGAAGCCTGATCTTTCAAGTGCCCTAAACGACCAACCTATTCCAGTGAAACCAATCAACAAAAAAAACAAAATTTCCCAAGCAAAATTAAAAAGTCACTCCGCAGAAACAAAACATGATCACATAATTAATAACATATTTCTACTCTTAACAAGGACAAAAACTCTCAAATGAACAGAGATGAACTAATAAGGAAGCTAAAACAAAGGTGAGTCCAACATAAACACCCATTTTTTAAGGTCTATCAAGTTGGCCCGGAAATTTCAGCATTTCTTAGAAAAAAAAATTATACGGTGAATGCTAGCTAAATGCTGATAAATGCTGTAGAAAAAAATTAATTAACTTCGCCAGTGGTGGCAAAATCGATTATTGAATTTTCCGGGCCAACTTATGTGCAGCCCGGAGACATCGGCATTTTTCATCGAAATGCTGACAAAGATTAATGCTAGCGAAATGCTGATGAATGCTGACAAAAAATTCGAAATATCTGTGACTACAGTGGAAAAATCGAAGGTTAAATTTTCCGGGCCAACTTATGTGCAGCCCGGTTACATCGGCATTTTTCATCGAAATGCTGAACAAAATTAGTGCTAGCGAAATGCTGATGAATGCTGAAAAAAAATCGAAATATCTTCGACCATAGTGGAAATATCGGTCATTGAATTTTCCGGGCCAACTTATGTGCGATAGCATTTTTCTTCGAAATGCTAACGAAACTTAATGCTAGCTAAACGCTGAAAAAAAAAAGTAAAATTATCTTCGACAGTACTTAAAAATTCTATGATTAGCCTATATGCAGCTGGTGTAAGTTGACATGAGACTCCGTATTCATATGTATCTTAGACCATAGAAAGAGGAGACACAGCATCTCATTCATAAATTCGGGAACAGATGAAGCCAAAATTCAGTCAGAATTCAATGAGTGGGACGAAGATAGCAATATCATTTTACATTTATGTGGCAACATTGCAGAATCTAACTTTGAAAAATCCAGTGGCGTGGAGTTATTGATTTTGAAGAATGGAAATGAAATAACGAGTTAATAATCTTTTTATGGCGAATTTTCTCAATATTGGTACGAGGGCGGTTTATAGAAATGTGAAATTATTTTGTACTATAAATATATTTGAAGATTCGTAATTGATGCAAATGAATTATTGGACATATTAAAATGCGTAGCTTTTTTATATTACTTGGAATTAGTGAAAATAAGTATGAAAAATTATAGAAAAACAAATGATTCTTTAGGAAGTCAATTAAGGTATATAAAATAAACTGCACGAATCATTAAATGCTGAAACTGACCACAAAAATGTGTAAATTCATGTGAAGGAATCAGATTTTCCTCTTCACGAGATTTTATATTAGTTGAAGTATTTTATCACGTTATTACAAATATGATAAGTAATGGCTGCAAAAAGCATCAAACCGAATCATGAATATTTGAGATGAAAATCTACGGGGCGGCGAATTGCCGAGCGTACATTATATGACTATGAACGGCGTTCAGTATGAAAAAAGCAAGAATAATTCATGCCTTCTTTATTTATTCACAAAATTTAGCATAATTCCTTGAAGAAAGTGAACCTCATTTATTCATCCAATATCCACATCATGAAGAAGAACATGTAATCATGAAACCATAAGTAAAACCATAGTAAATCTACTGAATGCGATATTAAAATAAACATTGATATTGAAAACAGGCCCATTGGTTGTTAACTGCTCCTCTCAAAGCCATATATACATTCGATAGTCATAGTTCTATTTGGAAGGCAGAATCCGAGTTGGTACCAATATTATTAACATATCCTGAGAATCCTGTACCAGTACCAGGGATATGAAACTTCTTCTTGTCTTTGGACCAGAGCAGTCAATGCTTCTTTTATGATACCTGGACTTCCATCCACAGATCTATATACCACTTAGTTTCTAAGAGGGGAGGGCTGTTGATGAATTGTATTCTTGGGGAAAAAAGAGGCCAATGTTAATGCAAAAGCTTTCAATGATGGGTTGTACGTTGTACTCCTGCTTGCTTGGATCTTTCAACATTCTTTGAAATGAATCTCTTGCAACTCCTGAATTAATGAATGCCTGAAAAGAAGAGAAGATTTTTTGATATGATCATGACTTGGTTGTCAGAGTTAATGAAATTTAAGAGATTTGAGATGAAATATTCACCTTATTCTTCTAATTTTAGAAGAAGATGGTGCCTCAGTGAAACGGGAACATGAATCTCATTTCTCCACTGGCTCAATTTTTTCAACCCTGCAAAACAGATTACACCAGATATAATTAATCACTAATGCAACAAAAATTACAACCATTCCACCTGCCGGTAGGAGAACAGGTACTGGGAAGAGACTTATCAATTTATCGAATTTATCATATGTGAGATGCTTATATCTGATCCATCCCTCTGTTGAGTTTCCAGAGTACCGGCACAATGACGATTTTTTTGGTGAAATGGCTAATATTTGATTTCAATATTTTGGTTCTTTCTCTGGAAATTCCCAGAAACTTACCTTAAGGACGAAAATTCGAAGATTGGTTTGGCAAGAAGGGGATTGGCATCATTTTTGAGATATCTGGTACCATTCACTCGAATAACGAAATCTTTTAGCTCAAAGTGTTCGGAACATACAAACAGTTTCTGAGAAAGATCATCAAGTAATATTCAGGATTGAGAACCAGATGTTCCTCTTCTCAATATCAGAATGTAATCTGGAAAGTGAAATTCTAAAAATCTACGCCTCTGATACTAAGTATGAAAAGATTAGAACATACCTGTGCAAATTCAAGTTAGGATTCAAATAATCCAATTTACCACACACAAGACACTTACGAACCATTTTCTTATCGTATTTAGCTGGAGATATTCGAAAATAAATCCAAATAACGCTTTTAACATACAATGAAGCTCAAAATCTTGTTGACAACACTGTTCGAATTGTCAGAAATTTCATAGAATAAAGATGGCGGCACGTAATATAGAATGAACTGGACATAGATTCAAAAAACCGTATTGCCAAACGTTTTTATACATTAATCTGGAGCAAAAAGATCGATCCGTTTCGCGAACATTTACATATACTTAAGTATATGTAATGTGAAGAATGCACAATAGTTGAAGAAACCAATACTCGTTTCTGGCATTCACGCACAAATGAGTAAATGAATTTCAATCTAAGAAACTTTTCATTTTGATTGAGAGTTTATTTATTAGAAAATTCAACGAACGTCACAACGTTGCAAAAATTTCTACTACATTTTGATTCGGTAGTATTACAATCACCCAGTTCAGTTCTGACGATTTTGAAACTTGGCTTCACTATTTATTATTGAAAGGTGTGTCTCCTCTTTCTATGGTCTAAGATATGTATAAACATTTCTCTGGATAAGTTGTGTACGTCGCAGATAAATTGGCATATCTATAGAATTTTTGGGGGGCGTGAATATGATATTTTCCAGGAAAAACAAAGAAATTAAGATAAGTTTTTATATCACAATGAATAAGAGGAAACTAAAATAAAAATAACTTCAGAAATAACAAGAGAAAAGGATAATCGTTTTCAAACAGAATTAACGAAAAGTGTTGTTGAAACATAATTATCTTCGTCTACACGACGTTCAGCTCTTTTCTTCAGGTCATCGTATTTTTCCCATTTACCACGTAATCTCTTAGCGAAAACCACAAAATGAACCACAGAGTTTTTTTCTCCTCCAATGATTTCTATTACACCTCATACACTCAGTTGCAGGAACGTCCATTATAATTTAAAAGTGTCATTAAAATCCTAATGCCACATTAAACATGGTTTCCTGCCACAGAATACCTTGTTTAATGTGGCATTAGGATTTTAATGACACTTTTAAAATATAATGGACGTTCCTGCAACTGAGTGTCAGACAGTAGGTTTTCTCCTGTATATGTATATCATTAGGTATTTCAGAGAGTTTACATTTTATATCATATTATCCCTTTTCATCTGTCCATTCAAGGAATATCAAGAAATTCAGTTTGTAATTTATTTCCTTTGGCTTTTGCATTCTGAACAGAATAATTTTTTTCCTTCAAGTGAAAGATTAGAATTTGTTTCAAAATCACACATTTTGTTCACTGGAATTGAAGCCGTTTTAATGAATTCTTTGGATTTACACACAGTGCATAGTACTTCAGTAGTTTAGCAAAAGTTCCTCTCCATGAATATCTTTCACAATTTTACCCCGGAGCTCATATACTTGAGCACTAATTTTCCTGTAACAAGCTTTTGGAGAATACGCAAAGGAAAATTATCAGTAGTAGTCCGTTCAACTTCACACCAGATCTCTATTTTGGAATTGAACTCAGAGGAATCACAATATGCTCTACATAGAATTTGCAGGAGATAATCTATCGCACAAGTGTTGGTTATAATATATTTCGAATTATCAATTTTAATCGGATTAATAAAAGCCCATTCCTTTTGCGGTTCCAAATATGATTTCCTAGGGCGATTTTTCTTCACAATGCCCTCACCGCCCCTATTTTCCACTGACATTATTTCTTCTATTTTGTAGGATTGGCGTCATGACGGCTGTAAATTATGTAAATTATTGCCTCTTTGGACAGCCGTCATGACGCCGATCCTAAAAAATAGTGGAACAGTTTGTTCCAGTGCAAATGTTGAAAGTCATTTTCATAATATAAAAAATAGGATATTTCATAACTTCCAACTTCCTTTTAGAGTAGATGACATGGTCAAGAGACATATAGATAGTCTAGAAGGAATTATGCGTATTGCTATCAGTTCGAAAATATCATCAAACATAACTGCTCTTGATGTAACTCTGAAAAAACAAGCCAATGCGGCGATATGTAATGTAACAAAAAATTCGGAGCTATCAAGAGGCAGTGAAAAATTATATTCAGGAAAAAAATCTCAGTGGAAAATTGGCGCGGTGAGGGCATCGTGAAGAAAAATCGCCATGGGAAATCATATTTGGAACCGCAAAAGGAATGGGCTTTTATCAATCTTTCAGATAAATCTCAAATAATTCCAATTAGTTTTTTGAGCAATGCTAACGCTAAGTGATTTGAAGCCGATTAAAATTGATAATTCGAAATATATTATAACCAACACTTGTGCCATAGATTGTCTCCTGCAAATTCTATGTACAGCATATTGTGATTCCTCGAGTTCAATTCCAAAATAGAGAACTGGTGTGAAGTTGAACGGACTTCTACTGATAATTTTCCTCTGCGTATTCTCCAAAAGCTTGTTACAGGAAAAATTAGTGCTCAAGTATATGAGCTCCGGGGTAAAATTGTGAAAAAAATTCATGGAGAGGAACTTTTGCAAAACTACTGAAGTACTATGCACTGTGTGTAAATCTAAAGAATTCATTAAAACGGCTTCAATTCCAGTGAACAAAATGTGTGATTTTGAAACAAATCCTCATCTTTCACTTGAAGGAAAAAAATTATTCTGTTCAGAATGCAAAAGCAATTCAAAGGAAGTAAATTACAAACTGAATTTCTTGATATTCCTCGAATGGACAGATGAAAAGGGATAATATGATATAAAATGTAAACTCTCTGAAATACCTAATGATATACATATACAGGAGACAACCTACTGTCTGAGAGGTGTAATAGAAATCATTGGAGAAGAAAAAAACTCTGTGGTTCATTTTGTGGCTTTCGCTAAGAGATAACGTGGTGAATGGGAAAAATACGATGACCTGAAGAAAAGAGCTGAACGTCGCATAGACGAAGATGATTATGTTTCAACAACAGTTTTAGTTTATTCTGTTCGAAAACGATTATCCTTTTCTCTGGTTATTTCTGAAGTTTTTTTTATTTTAGTTTCCTCTTATTCATTGTGATATAAAAACTTATTTCAATTTCTGTTTTTCCTGGAAAATATCATATTCACGCACCCCAAAAATTCTATAGATATGCGAATTTAACTGCGACGTACACAACTTATCCAGATAAATGTTTATACATATGAATACGGAGTCTCATGTCAACTTACACCAGCTGCATATAGGCTAATCATCGACTTTTTAAGTACTGTCGAAGATAATTTTACTTTTTCTTCAGCATTTAGCTAGCATTAAGTTTCGTTAGCATTTTTGAAGAAAAATGTTATCGCACATATGTTGGCCCGGAAAATTCAATGACCGATATTTCCACTACGGTCGAAGATATTTCGATTTTTTTTCAGCATTTCGCTAGCATTAATTTTTTTCAGCATTTCGATGAAAAATGCCGATGTCTCCGGGCTGTCATAAGTTGGCCCGGAAAATTTAACCTTCGATTTTTCCACTACGGTCACAGATATTTCGATTTTTTTTCAGCATTCATCAGCATTTCGCTAGCATTAATCTTTGTCAGCATTTCGATGAAAAATGCCGATGTCTCCGGGCTGCACATAAGTTGGCCCGGAAAATTCAATCATCGATTTTTCCACCACTAGCGAAGATAATTAATTTTTTTCTACAGCATTTATCAGCATTTAGCTAGCATTTACCGTATAATTTTTTTTTTCTAAGAAATGCTGAAACTTCCGGGCCAACTTGATAGACCTCATTTTTTATTCACAGGCCACCGCATGTATACATGTTCGATTTGGATAGCCCTAATACCGACTCACAAACTAAACCAATAGAAGGAGACAGTAATATCCAATTTCTGCTAAAGGTTGATTAATATTCTGTATTCAAACATCAATAGTTACGCCAAAAGAAAACCGTTACTACATAGAAAAAACATAGGGACATACACAACTATATACCACTGGTGCCTCAGCACAGACTCAAGAAGACTGAGGAGTCACATATATTCATTGGGCTGAAGTTGTATAATAAGTTATCGATTACTTTTATGGTCGGTATTAATCCCTTACCCTCACTGTTATTAACAAGTTATCTATAGAAACAAAAGAACTCGATCTATGTAGGTTTAAGATTTTTTAAAGAAAATGTCTATTATTGTATGGAGGAAGTTTACAACTTTGATATAAGATGTATTTGAGATATTGATTTCCATCTGTGATTTTTCGTTTTTAATGTTTTGTTTGACCGCAGAAACTTTTAATTTGTTGACATGCCTTGTTATTTTATGAAGGTGAACTGTTCAATATTTCTGATTTTGTAACTTTTGTGAAATGTGAAGATATTTCCCTTGCACAATAATTTTCCAAATTTGTTCGAACATAATCGACAGAACAAAATGTCAGGGTTATTTCCAACACCAATCTGAATTCTGCAACTCAAAATATTACTGAATGGGCTATTACCAACATAATTTCCAACACCCCCCGAGATGTCAATAATTCTTGGATGGACTGTATCTACAAAAACCTAGACGAATATAAAAACTGCAGTTCCATTCACAACTACGACACAAGGATCTCAAACATTTGCTACCTGAATCACAGATTAATTGTAACAGAGAAACACCCTAGTTATGCAGGTGTCATATTATTTAACAATACAGTTTTAAATCATAATTTCACTCCCAAGTATCTGGGAATAAAACTAGATTCTTCTTCGACTTTTAAGGCTCATTTGGAAAGTTTACGTCTAAAGTTGAAGACAAGGAATAATATAATTCAAAAATTAGCTGGTACAGCCTGGGGTGCCGATGCTACCACTCTTCATACGGCTGCCTTAGCCTTGGTTTTTTCTGCAGCTGAATACTGCTGTTCTGTTGGGTTGAATAGTTTCCATGTCCATAAAATTGATGGGCAATATTTCTATGAAGATTATAACTGGAACCATTAAATCTACTCCATTAGCTTGGTTACCAGTTCTTTCTAACATAATACCTCCTCATATTCGTAGACAGGTTGCTGCTATGAAGTCTTGGGATAAATTTCATTCCTTTCCAAATTCATTTCCTATTATCTATATCTATACTAATATTATAAAGAGGAAAGATTTGTATTTTTGTTTGTTTGATACGAATAGGCTCAAAAAGTACTGGACCGATTTCAAAAATTCTTTCACCCTTATAAAGCTACATTATCCCTGAGTGACATAGGCTATACTTTTCACCCGAAAAAATTAAGGATACCTACTATAACTTCAATAATTACAAAAAAATCAGCCAAAATCAGCTATTTTCACGTGCGCTGCAAAAACCGTAAGACTTACGCGGATACAATGTGTGACGGAAATGTACCTCTTAAATAGTTCTACAAAAAAGTCCGCGATAGCATATATCTATCTCTCAAGATTAACTTGCTATTACCTGTTTATGGTAATCAGATGTTTTCCAAAATGATGCACTATTTCGGAGTGTGTTTTTATGAATTGGGTATTGATCCTCATCCAACCTAATACGTTATTTATTATTGCCCTTCACATCATACAATTACAAAGAGTACATCAAAAGATATGGCAGGTTGAAGTGATGAAGATGATGAAACCGCCGCGTGAAACAAATTTCTACTCGGGCGAAGCTGGGAAGGCCTGCTTGTGAGTTATATGCCAGATACAAGACTGGCTAGGTTGAAATCTCGAAAGCCTCTATGGATAAATAATTTTCTTTATTCTAAAAAAAATCATAAAGAAATTTGGAGTTCGGAATGGACTTCATATGATTTTTTCAATAAAAGTTTAATTCTCGATCCTTCAGAGAAAGATCCTGGTTTTCATCTGTCTAGGAAAAATTGGTGTCTTCTGAAGCGTCTTAGGGCAGGTCATGGACGTTGTAATAGTATGCTCTTCAAATGGAATGCCATTGATAGCCCAAGATGTGAGTGTGGACATGAAGAGCAAACTATTGACCATTCCGTCAATAATTGTCCAATATATAAATTTCCAGATGGTTTCAACTCTATTCATTCATTATCTGATTCATTTTTGAGATGGGTTGGTACCTTCAAAACAATTTGAATATATTAGTGGGTTTTGCTTTTCCTTTTTTTCTCCCTTTGGTTTTTGTTTCAGATTATTTACAAATGCTTTGTCAGCCCCTTTGAAGAAATGAAGAAAGAATTACATTCGAAGAAGATGACCTCCAATATGAATATTTGTAAACAAATCCAATATCCCTACACTTATACAGGGAGACAAGAGTTTTTGCTGAGGTTTTTATCTGTGCTCTGGCATCATACGCAGAACTGTATGGTGCCCCATTTGACATTCCTCTGCTAATACTGAGATTAGGAGCGGGGAATGGATCAATATGTTTGTTTGAATGATCTGTTCCTTGTTGCCTTTTCGAGACACATGCCATATTTGGAAACAAATCTGTACAGCTCCATTTCATAAGAATATCCAGGTGTCTCAGAAGTACCGCACTTCCTTCAGGGGATCGAAAGTGAAAAATATTCTAAGCCCAAATATCCATGTTTGAAATTTTTTCATAAAGTAGTTAATTAGTAATTAATTAATGAAAGTGACCAATCAGGAGCGTCCTACACAAGAATAAGTAGGCAGTGGGGACACGAGAGTGAGACGCCAGAGCTGCAGGCGTGTCCCCAGACTCGGTTTAGTGCGTGAAAAGCCGGCAGCAGCTCTGGCGTCTCACTCTCGTGTCCCCACTGCCTACTTATTCTTTTGTGGGACGCTCCTGATTGGTCACTTTCATTAATTAATTACTAATTAACTACGTTATCAAAAAATTTCAAACATGGATATTTGGGCTCAGAATATTTTTCACATTCGATCCCCTGAAGGAAGTGCGGTACTTCTGGGACACCTGTATATACAGGGATGGGATAAAGTATGGGACCAAGTAAATATCTTTTAAACGAAAAGAACTATATTTATGAAAATTTGCAGGTGAGTGCAGTAGAACAAAATGCATCTGATGTACATTTTTTTGTTGATAATTTACTTCCGGTTTAACGGGAAATGGCCTCAACTTCTTTAATTCAAATGGGACACCCTATATATTTTCACAGATTTTGAAAGAGTTTGTTATTTTGAATTCATACATACTGAGTTTAGTGTAAAACAAATTGTAAAAACGAGGTATTGGTCAAATGAGAATCCTCATTGGATTCATGAACCACATACCCAGCATCCACAGAAAATAAATGTTTGAATGGGAATTGTTGAAAATAGGCTTATAGGCCCATTCTTCATCGACGGAAACTTGAATGGTGACAAGTATTTGGATCTACTGAATAACGAAATTATTCCTGCACTTCAACAGAATGGACAATTACCACAAAATAATTGGTTTCAACAAGATGGAGCACCTCCCTACTATGATTTTTTTACACTAAACTCAGTATGTATGAATTCAAAATAACAAACTCTTTCAAAATCTGTGAAAATATATAGGGTGACCCATTTGAATTAAAGAAGTTGAGGCCATTTCCGGTTAAACCGGAAGTAAATTATCAACAAAAAAATGTACATCAGATGCATTTTGTTCTACTGCACTCACCTGCAAATTTTAATAAATATAGTTCTTTTTGTTTAAAAGATATTTACTTGGTCCCATACTTTATCCCAACCCTGTATATATATACAGACATGGAAAATGTAGTTGGAAACACTGGGGTTTCAGTACAAAATTCGAGCAGTCTTCTAGTCCAGTTGAACAGTGGAAGAATCGAAACCTCAGTGGTATTCGATATCGAATAAGCGGCTGGTCTAGTTTAATGGCAGTTTCGATCGTAGTGGGGATGCCTGGATCTCTGCTGTTCTACGCGGATCGAAGATCGAATTCAGTCGCAATCCGAACTTGGATGCGATAGACCATACTGTTTAAAAATAAATTAGATTCCGCGTGAATAAAAATGTTTACTGTTCAAGAGAAAATTCAAATAATTAAATGGTATTTCGGTGGTCAATCAATTGCGGAGACAATAAATTCGTTCATTGTTGTCTTTGAAGATAGGCCGATACCTTCACGTTCGGCTATTTCCAAAATAGTTAAAAAAATTCGATCAATGTGGATGTTTACGAACATGCCGTCATTGCAGGATGATAGACCACCGAAGACCATCAATGAAAATCGTTCAGTGAAAGACGTTGATGTGTGTGCTGCTGTTGAAACCAGTGCACCTTGTTCAAGTAGACAAATTGCTGAACAAGTCGATTTGGGCGATAGAACTGTTCGGAATATTTTGAAGAGAAATGGTTACAAATGTTATAAGGTTCAAACAAGTCAAGAAATTTTTCCAGAAGACCATTTCAAAAGAATGGAATTTTGCGAAAGGATGATGGAAAAAGAGAATGAGAGTAGTTCATTTCTGAGCAAAATCTTATTCACGGATGAGTAATCGTTTTCCTTGCATAGAAAGCATAACCCATCCATAGTAAGATATTGGTCTAGGGAAAATAAGCACCTGACTATTCCTGTGCGTACCCAGTATCCTGAAAAACTTAAGGTTAGGACAGGAATGCTGGGGAATTACATGATATTGATATTGATATATTGTTTATCCTGACTACTCCTAGGTCTCCTGAGGAGACCCCTCTGAAACTACAAGCTTCGAAGCTTGTAACTTGTGCCGAGATCGGAGTAAGCAGTTGTGTTCTGTGTAGGCTTTGTTACTGTGTCCTTACGCCACCTTAGGCACAGCACTGTTAATTTTTGACCCAACAGTGAGACTACCGAGACTAGAAAATTTCTTTCCTAGCTCGGGATTGAACTCCGGACCTTTGGGTCCGAATTCCAACGCTCTACCACTGAGCCAAGGGCACTCATGATAGGGCCATTTTTCATCGATGGCAACCTAAATGCTGCAAAATATCTGGAGCTTTTACAGAATCAGATTATTCCGACAGTTCGACAGCTACCTATTAACTTCGATGATGTCTGGTTTCAACAGGATGGCTGTCCGAGTCATAATGCAAGAATTGTCACTGAATATCTGAGGACAACATTTTCTGACCGTCTCATTTCAACAAACGGAACGATCAAATGGCCCCCCTGATCTCCAGATTTATCTCCCAATGATTTCTTTCTTTGGGGATATCTGAAAAATATGGTGTATGGGCAAGAAATTGAAAGAGCGACAAATATTACTGAGTTAAGGTCCGAAGTAATCCAACTTTGTGCCAAAATAGCAAATACGCCAAATCTGCTCAGAAATATGAGATTATCTCTTTATAATAGATTTGGCTACTGTTTAGCACAACAAGGTGGATTATTTGAACATTTAATTTGAATTTGTCGATCTTGAATATCGAATTTGTTTTTGTTTTCCATTTTTTTATTTTCATAGACTATTTTGTTTTTTCAATTTCTTATTAGATACGTAGAATGTATTTTTGTTTTCCCTAGAATTTATTTTATTTTCAAACCAGTTATGGTGAAAAAGACCTGAGCACTAATTTTCAAAGGAAATTATTTGTGTCATTCATTGAGGCAAATTAATTCCTCCGATAAGAGTGGAATAAAATTGTCGTATTCATTTTCAACGGACATGATAACACCGATCGCTTCGCGCGTTGGGAGTGTTACTTATCAGTAACACTCCTTCCTCTAATCTAATTCGATCCGAGATCCTAGATCGTTGCGCTCTGGCATCCCCACTACAAACTGCCATAAAACTAGACCAGCCGCTTATTCGATATCGAATCGCACTGAGGTTTCGATTCTTCCACTGTTCAACTGGACAGGAAGACTACTCGAATTTTGTACTGAAACCCCAGTGTTTCCAACTACATTTTCCATATCTGTAAATTATTCAACCATCTTCCTGAACACCTAAAGAGAAGTGAGAATTTGAGAACTTTCAGAAAGAGCTTTAAAGATTATTCACCTATAGCCCTATTATTCAGTAGATGATTTTTACAATAGATAAAGTGTAACTGAGAGTACTTGTTCCTGAACATCTTCTTTCTTTGAACCATGTTTTCATTTGATGTATACATTGTGTATCACAATGAAAAATAAACCATATCCTATTCTATTCTGATTTCAGATGAACTTACCTATAAGTTTATCAAATGCTCTAGCATTTGTGTGCGGGGGAGTAAATTCTATTTTATTCTTGTTGATTTGTTCTAGAAGAAATTTATTCATTTCTTCAGATTCGTAGGCTACTCTAGGCATCTTTATATTCAAAACTTCTTCAAGACCAGAAATGATATCGATTCGTTTGAAGGGTGGTGTGAAATCAAGTTCAACTTCTTCACCCTCTTGTCCATCTGGATGATATTTAATTTTGTAGGAACCATGAATGCTGTGAACCATTCCAGAAATCATAGTTTCTGTAATCGACATAAGATCGTTGTAATCTGCATATGCCATATAAAATTCACAAGTTGTGAACTCTGGATTATGGGTTAGATCTATTCCCTCATTTCTAAATTGTCTTCCAATTTCATAGACACGATCTAAACCTCCCACTACAAGCATTTTATGATAAAGTTCAGGGGCGATTCTCATAAAAAGATCCATATTCAACTCGTTATGATGTGTTATAAATGGTTTTGCAGTTGCTCCCCCTGCAATCATGTTCATCAGGGGTGTTTCCACTTCTAAAAATCCCAATGCATCTAGAAACTTTCTGACATATGAAATTATTTTCGATCTTGTGATAAAAATGTCCCGGACCCTGTTGTTCAAAATAAGATCCAAATATCTCTGTCTAAATCTTGTTTCCTTATCCTTAAGTCCATAATGAAGATGTGGTAGCATGTGAAGACACGGAGAAAGTAACTTGATACTTTGGGGTCTGATCGACAATTCGCCTTTCCTAGTCTTAGTTGGTACTCCCTCAATACCAATGATATCTCCTCTACGGATCTTGTCTGTAATTTAGGAAAAAAATTAATAAAAACGCTATCAAATGAATATATCAATAGCTTCATAGCATCTTTTAATCAGGTGCGTTCTGAATCAATGTCTAGTAACTTTCACTCAATGGAAATTGAAGCTAGGTAAAAAAGAACTGCATTGGTAATCACTTTGGATAACGCTCAGATGCACAACTTTGCTTGAAAAAACACATACACAATGATTCATAAAAATTTCGAGTATTCTAGAATGATGAAGTGAGCAAGGTTGAAAGCTGGACTTTATAAGTGGAAAGGTTCCTTGGGTAACAATGGGCCAACTAAAGCACTGACGTGAAGTCAGCAGCTTTTGAACGTTGGTTCCATATTTTAAGTAAATACCATCTTGTAAGTATTTCATTCACGAATCCATTAGAAAAATTTTTTCACAGGTGCCAAAATCAATTTGACTGTAGCTGTTAAAAAAATCGTCCATGATCCCAGATATGTTCTTACAGAAATATGTACTAAGAATTTTTTTGGTTCTGGTTGACTGATTTGGACAAACTTTTGCACCGTGGCTTGAATATTTCGTTATCGAAGTTTCTAAATTGCCAGGAAAACATAATTTCGGACGACCTTATTTAGGGAACCTCTTGTAGACCATTAATGAACTTGAATACTGTTGTCAATAATAATACGCATTTATTTTCGAAAGACAACAATTTCTGGTATGGAACAAGTCAATAATCAACAACAGAAAGATGTCTTAAAGTCACAGTCAAAAAACTACATAGATAAATCACAAACTTCAATCTGATATTAGAGTTTTCATAGATTTATATTATTAATATAATTTGGGAGGCTGTTGAAGATCTTCATCTTAATCATAGGTATCTGTGTATTTTAGCACTTTTGTAATTAAGAAAAAAATTTGGTTATTTAGAGTCTTGCCATCAAAAAGAATGGCAAATGTTTTAATTATTTTGAATATTTGAAAACGTCGAATATGTATCTCAAAAAACGAGGAACCACTACTGAACATAAAATATATTTTTCTGCCACAAATTCTTCTACCAGCAGGTTCCTTATTATCCATTCATTACGCCACACCCTGTATAGGCCTCATCCAAGTAGCAAGCGCTCATAAATGACATATGTGTAAGTAAAAGATTGAAAAAGGAGCTTATAAGCCGTTTAGAGGGTACTTGATCAATCTCATATTTGAAACTTTTAATTTCATAATTATGCTGCTTTATTCCTTAATAAATGATTTTCAGGTTCTTGATATTTCTGGCTAGACAGAACGGACCCATGTGGCATGTTTTAGGTATTTTATCGTTATTTAGGCGTTTATACGAAGCAATAACACGTCAAACTGCATCATTGTTAATAACTCACCAACAAAACTGAAACGAACATAAATTTTTTGACGGCTGTCAAAAAAAAATTCTCTTGAATGCGAATCTACCTACTAAGTGGATATAGTTACAAGGTTGATGAACGAGCGCTCAAAAGCTCCAGAATTCATGATGGTGCATCAGGTAACTCATTTTTAATCATTTTCATTGACATTTTAACTTTTTCGAAGTGGAGATGAATCATCATCGCTTCTACTAGACTCACTACAATTCTTTCTGGAGCTTCAAAAAGTCGAAATTTGTCAACCAAACAATGTACCAAATGTCACAAAAATATTTGGCGTTTCGGCAGAGAGCCAAGCGGATACAGTACAACCTCTTCAATTTGTACAGATTAATATAATAATGCGGTCGCACCTCTGACACGAATACAAATTTGTGGCCTCCTCAATGGGAGCTTCCTATTGTACCACATGATTCATTACAGTTTTGTTTACAATTTCCGAATTTTCTCGAAAATTTTGCTTTGAAATCAAAATTCGTTATTGGGTCACGAAATTTTCTAAATTATATCGAAAAGATGGGGCGAAAATTGACTGTTGCAGACATATGTGGGTTATCCTGTAAGGGTCCATTTTTGCCATCAGATGTACAGATCCTGAAAATGATATGGAAACTAATGAATTCTGATGGCGCTGATGATTTACAAACGTTGAAAAAAATAAAAACAAAGATGCAGTGGTAACATTCAGAAAATGCTCTCAACAGGCATCTAAAGAGAAATAGAGGTGGGGAAAACTGGAAAAGGAGTTTCAAAATAATAAGGTCAGCTTGAATTGAAGGAAAAATGTTATCTGAAAGTAGGTGTTTATTTCTGTCAGGTTTGATTTTGGAAGCTGGATTAGGGCTGCCATACATCCCGGTACACCGGGACATGTCCCAGTTTGAAGCATTGAGTCCCGGGGTCCCCGTCAGTAATTCAATTGTCCCAGTCTGTTTTGAACTGTATTGGTGGACTGTATTAAATCGAATAGTAACTCGCAAAAATATGGTTTATTGTAAAGATACATATATGGTACAGGTACGTAGTAATTTCAGGTTATGCATATCTCCGCCGGGGCGGCAAATCGGAAGTTCTGTCGAATCTTCTTCTTTCTTTCCTGAGCGCCTGCGCTCCAAGCTAGTGGACTGGGGCGCCAACTGTCGGCGGTGGTGTGAAGCCATATGAGCGTCAACATACTCCCCACCTTGAAAGTCCCTACTTTCAAACAACCATGGGAAGAGGGCAGATCTTCTGGAATCCTCTTCTTATTATTCCATTCGTGGTCTTTATCGAAGCCACCCGTGCAACTCCATCCGATCCGGGGTGCAGCTCGCATATTCTTCCTAGCAGCCATTGGGTAGGTGGTGTGTGCTCTCCCTTTATCAGCACTAGGGAACCCTTTGATAGAATGCCGTCGTTCGACTTCCACTTATTCCGTCGTTGTAGTTCGGATATATAGTCAGACTTCCAGCGACTCCAAAAATGCTGACTCATTTGCTGCAGAAGCTGATATCTGCTCAGTCGATTGGTGTTGGTGTCGCTGACGTCCTGATCCGGAATGGAAACCAGCGGTTTGCCAATGAGGAAGTGAGCCGGGGTTAAAGGTCCGAAATCGTTTGGGTCGGAGCTTATGGGGCAAAGAGGACGCGAATTCAAAATTGCCTCTATTTGCGAGAGAATTGTAGCGAACTCTTCGAAAATCAATGGTGTATTACGTATCACCCGTCGTAAATGATGCTTGACACTTTTGACTGCGGCTTCCCACAGACCACCAAAGTGAGGTGAATAAGGGGGTATAAAACTCCACTCTATTGCCTGAGTGGAAACAGCTTCAATTAATTCGTTTTGTATAAATTTGAAAAATCTAGTTAATTCACGTTGTGCGCCAACGAAGTTTGAACCATTGTCTGATAAAATTTTAGACGGCTTACCTCTTCTAGAAACAAACCGATGAAGGGCTTGTAAAAAGGCTTCTGAGGACAAACTGGAAATCAGTTCTAAATGAACAGCCCTCGTTGAGAGGCAAACGAATAATCCAACGTAACACTTAGCCGAACGGCAGCCTCGACCCTTTTTGTCCTTTATCAGGAATGGACCCGCGTAGTCTACACCTACAATAGTGAAAGGGCTGGAGGGGCAGACTCTATCTCTAGGTAGATTTGCCATAATTGGCTGGACGGCTTTTGACGCGAATTTGAAGCATGTTATGCATTTCTTTACGATGCTGCGAGCTAGGTTTCTACCAGCTATTGGCCAATACGTTTCCCTTAATGATCCCAGTAGTAATTGGGGACCTCCATGGAGGAGACGCTCGTGTTCATGGGAGAACAACAGTTTGGTAAAATGATGTTTGGCGTGGATTACTATAGGGTGCTTCTTGCTGAACGGATAATCAGAATGTTTAAGCCTTCCACCTACTCTTAAAATATCTTCGGGATCTAAAAATGGGGCTAGACCAGAAAGCACATTGTTCGACCTGACGAGTTTATTAGCGTGCAAAATTCGTAATTCCTCGCGAAACGAGTCGTGTTGACAAATCTTGATTAAGCAGTTTAATGCAACGTTCAATTCAACTGGCTTGAGTGGACCAGCGCGCCTTTCGCTCTTGTGAAAACAGTTATATTTGAATCTTAGGATATAAGCCGCTACTCTCTGCATTCTTAGAAACTTAGAGAATCGTTCGAATGGAAAACCTAAAGGACCTGAGGTGGTACCCGTCAAGACGTTCGATTTCAAATCGGGTAGGTCGATTGCGCTACATTGATTCAATGGATTCGATGGCCAATTCTCTGAATTTTCAAGAAGCCAGGTGGGACCATGCCACCAAAGGTTAGACTCGAGAATTTCCCTAGGATATAGTCCTCTGGATACAATATCCGCAGGGTTGTCGTGGGTGGGAACATATCGCCAATTGGCTCCCTTAGTGAGAGACTGGATTTCCGCTACCCTATTGCCGGTAAAGGTTTTCAGCAGGTTCGAACTGGTGCGTATCCAAGCTAGTGTAATGGTTGAGTCTGACCAAAGTGTCAAGGACTCAAAGTGAATTTTAGTTGAAGACATAACCTTGTGTGATAGTCTAGCTAGCAAAAGTGCTGCACATAGTTCCAATCGCGGTATGGACGTTGATTTTAGTGGTGCTACCTTTGATTTTGCGCAGAGTAACTGTAGATGAATGTCACCTTGGGGGTCGGTGCTCCTGAGGTAAACACATGCCCCATACCCCTTTTCGGAAGCGTCTGCAAAGCCATGCAATTGTACGCTTGTGGCATCTTTACAGGTTGCTTGTCTACTCAACCTGAGCTCGTTCAGGATTGGTAATTCACCCTCGAGCCTTGTCCACGTTTCTAGCATTGCTCCAGATATTGGCTCATCCCACGTTTTTCCATTTGCCCATAGTTTTTGGAGCAACATTTTTGCAAGGATGATACATGGGCTCAATAATCCCAACGGATCAAAGATCCTTGCAATAGTTGATAGGATGCATCTTTTTGTGATTTTGCCCTTGGTGGGGCTGATATTGATATTGTATAATAGAATGTCCCCTTCACAAGACCATGTCAAACCTAACGTTTTTATGTTTTCGTTATTATTGAATACAAATTGATCCCGTTCGATATGGCCTGCATTTACATCCTCAAGGCACCTTACGTTGTTTGAGCACCACTTCCTGAGTGGAAACCCGCCAGAATTCAATGTTACGGAGATAAATTTGCTAATGAAACGACAACCATCAATTGTGGTCGCTCCAGTCAACAGATCGTCGACGTAAAAGTCGTGTTCTATTATTTCGGCCATTGCGGGATTGCTTTCTTGAACTTCCTTGGCCAAGCTCAATAAGCAACGCGTCGCGAGGTAGCTTGCAGATGTTTGTCCATATGTGACAGTATTCAAGACGTAGGTTTCTAAATTATCATCTGGATTATCACGCCACACTATTTTTTGCAATTGACGATGTTCTGGAGCTATCAAAACCTGTCTATACATTTTTGCGATATCGGCTGAAATGACATAATTGTGTTTCCTAAATCTGAGTATGATTGATAATAAATCATCCTGTAATTTTGGACCGACAGCTTGTATGTTGTTTAGAGATAATCCACTACTAGATGGTGCGGACGCATCAAAAACAACTCGCAGTTGGGCATGGTAACGATGAAGCGTCCATGTGAATCCCTTTGAGTAGTTGCATTGAAATTAGATTCGCAAAATTGTTCGATCTCCGATAATTGTGGATGACCTTGAAATTCCTCTATTTCCCAAAATTTCGACAAACTATCAAGTAACTCTTGATTAACGCTGAGATTACAAGAAGTTTTGGAAGTTTCCTTGAGACCCATTTGTCCGGAGACCACCCAACCGAAAAAGGTTTCATATAGAATGGGCATCCTCTCACCCAAAGATATTTTATTCTCGCCTAAGATTGCCCAAAATATATCGGCTCCAATGAGTATATCGATGCGTCCTGGCTTATAAAATTGTGGATCTGCTAAAGTTATATCATTTGGTATTGCCAATGATCGCGTGTCGAAAGAAAGGCTCGGCATAATTCCCGTGATTTGTTCCAAAACGTAACAATTGCATTCAATTTCGAATTTTCGGTGCATGGCTCTTATGGTTATTTTGCCTTTCCTATCAACACTTGAGTTTGTATTCGAAATTCCGTAAATAGTCAGGTCTGTCCGCTCGGTAGGAATATTTAGCCGCTCTAGCAAATGTTCAGTTATGAATGAGGTTTGTGATCCGCAATCTAGTAATGCTCGAACCTTATGAAGCTTTCCAAAATTGTCTGCTACGAGTACACAAACGGTTGATAGGATGACCTGTTGCGGCATTGGTATAGTTACGCCACTACTCAATGTAGTCGAAGTACCTGCCTCGCCATGAACATTGTTTTCTTGATTTGACGAGCTTGCACGAGATTCATTTTTATCGTGCAAAATTGTATTATGCCAAGATTTACATTCCCTACACGGACCGAGCTTGCATCTTTTAGTTGAATGCCCTGCTCTCAAACAATTATAGCAAAGATTAGCCTTTTTGACAAAGTTTCTTTTCAAAGGTAAATCTAAATTGATAAATTCTTGACACTTGTAAATTGAATGATCTTGCTTACAGTAAACGCATGAGTAGTTCGTAGAAGTCAGACATCTGGCATTACCTTGTTTAGAATATCTATTTCCAGTTGAATTTGTCTTAGAATCTTGTTTATTAATGTGCAGATACGATTTCGATTCTATTGTGCCCATAAAATTTGCTCTTCTCTGCAGAAACGCAAGAAAATCATCCAATTTTGGTAAATCATCCCTTTTTGCTGTTTCCCTTTCCCATTCCAAACTAGAGGATGAATCTAATTTATTCGTCAACCAGAAGATCAATAATGGATCCCAATTTTTGATGTTTTGGCCTAATTGTTCTATAGCCCCCAAATGTTTGATAATGTCGTCTGCTAAATTTTGAATATTATCAGATGTCGGTTTCTGAATGTTATCTACTGAGAAAATGGCCTTAATGTGCTCATAGATCAATTTCTTTTTATTGTTGAACCTACCTTGCAATAGAGTCCAAGCAACTTCGTAATTACTTGAAGTGTATTTTATTTTCGAAATTGCGACTGCTGCCGTTCCGCTTAATGCACCTCGTAGGTAGTGAAATTTTTGTGTATTGTCCAAACTAGTATTGTCATGAATCAAACTTGAATAAATGTCCCTGAATTCCAGCCAGTCCTCAAATTTCCCATCAAATTTAGGCAAAGAAATATCAGGCAATTTCACTGAAATTGAAGTCGAGTTGTTTATTGAACCGTGCAATGAATTGTTTGACTGTACCTCCACGGCATCGTTGAATTTTTGTAGAACACTTTTAGCTGAGGCAATAGCATCGTAATAGTTATTTTCGAACATTTCCCTTTCTCGAACTTGTTCTTCGATCTTGGATTCGTTACATTGCAACTCTATCTGTTCTTGATGCTCATGAAAGTCATGCAACAGTTTTTCCGCGTTAGCTAATCTATCAGTCAATTTTATGATATCCAAATCGTCAAGCTGTTCTTTATTGCCAATTTCATTCAAGAAATTTGTAAAAATGGTCAAACCGCTTTTAACGATGCCCCTTTTCCTAATCAAAGGTTTGAGTTCCTCCATTCTAAATTGAGGTCTGAATTCTCACACAAATAGCACAATTTCAAATAAGCAAAGGAATGGCAAAATGGAAACGACTCACCCCGTGGTTATTCTTGTTTGTAATTGACCAGTTGGCCTATGGTTCACCTTCTGCGTGATATTGTCGGCTTTTCCTGGATCTGGATTACGATGTTCTCCTTTCCTGACACGTGGCTCGAACAAGTCCTCTTCCTTTTGTTGTAAAATCGTCAGCTTCTTGTCACTGGATACGGAATTATTGTGTATCCGCTCGATGGACCAATGTTTTGAACTGTATTGGTGGACTGTATTAAATCGAATAGTAACTCGCAAAAATATGGTTTATTGTAAAGATACATATATGGTACAGGTACGTAGTAATTTCAGGTTATGCATATCTCCGCCGGGGCGGCAAATCGGAAGTTCTGTCGAATCTTCTTCTTTCTTTCCTGAGCGCCTGCGCTCCAAGCTAGTGGACTGGGGCGCCAACTGTCGGCGGTGGTGTGAAGCCATATGAGCGTCAACACAGTCAGTAATTTGAATTTGGTCCTTATCGAGATTGATATTTTCCACACGGATCTTGGTCCTTAGGCCGTAGTGGTGTTCAAATGCCATACTTGCAGCAGTAAAAAAAGGAGAATCATATTTTGAAGACTGACTTAACCATTTATCGTATCTATTGAATTCATTTTTTTTTTCAGTATTCAGAGAGATTTCAGATTTATATGGATTTTCACGAAATAAACAGGGTGTCCCAGAAGTCCCGCACTTCCTTGAGGGGATCGAAAGTGAAAAATATTCTAAGCCCAAATATCCATGTTTGAAATTTTTTGATGAAGTAGTTAATCAGCAATTAATTAAAGAAAGTGACCAATCAGGAGCGCGCTATAGAAGAATGAGTAAGTAGTTGGGGACGCGAGAGTGAGACGCCAGAGCTGCTGCCGGCTTTTCACGCAGTAAATCGAGACTGGCGTCTCACTTTCGCGTCCCCACTGCTTACTCAATCTTCTGTAGCGTGCTCCTAATTGGTCACATTCATTAATCAATAACTAATGAACTGCGTTATCAGAAAATTTCAAACATGGATATTTGGGCTTAGAATATTTCTCACTTTCGATCCCCTCAAGGAAGTGCGGGACTTCTGGGACACCCTGTATATGAAATATGTTATGTCAGCGGTCTTCTAAACCCCCCCTCACCGCTCATCAATTTTTGTGCCACTCGTATTGGTCGATGCTCCAACATTTATGGCAGCCCTAAGCTAGATGCATAGAAACCCTGGTGTAACGACTCTTAACTAAAAATCATGACCAAAAATTGTAGATCAAAAACGACACTCTTGAAACAAGCCATGCATTTCGAGTTTTACCTACTTCACCTTACATTCAGTCAGAACTCATCCCTGGTTAAAAACTTATGTAAAAACTAAAAAGTGTTTCGAATGAAAAGTTTGACTAACCTGTATCTTCAAGAAATTTATTTTCACTTTCATAACAAGCTGCAGTAGCCATAACTTGCAATTTTGTTCCTTCTGCTCGCAAATCATAAAATATTAATTTAGCTCCTGATTCTCGAATAGCATGTACTCTTCCAGCAAGACTCAATTTGTCAGATTCTACAACTTCACCTTCATCCAGATGAGAGTATTTATCAATAAAATCTTGAAGAGAAATTGACACCTGAAATTTATGGGGATAAGGATGGTTTTCACCACCAACAGTCTTGAGTTTTTGAATTGCCCCTGTTCGTAACTTGAAATATTCATTTGGTGAAATATCTTCTTCATTCTTCTTTGATCTTTGAACTGCAGTTTGGGCAGTTTGTTGAGTCAATTTTTCAGCTTCTTTCTGAGCCTGCTTCTGCTGTTTCTCTAAAGCTTTCTGCCTCCGTTTCAATTCACTGCAATGCACATTGTGACTGAATTAATAATTTTAGTGTTTTAACATACCTTCCAAAAAAATATGAACTGTTTATCTTCTTATTGGAATTGGAACTAAGACACCGAAGATTTGATTTCAAAATTATTCGAATTGCTAACGGAAGCATGTTGGATCTCAACAGATTGTAAAGGAAAATTAAGTACAAGTGTAAGCAACAAGAGCCTACCTCTTGAAGAAAACTTACTTCTTCGAAATATTTATATCCCCCATTGTGAGATTCAATGATAATATACGAGAAATATATCAACATCAACCTTATACTACAGAACCTCCAGTCCTCCAAGTTACTGAAGTTACCACAGGGCACAGAACACAATAGGGCATAGACCTATAGACCACAGAACACAATATATGACCAAGATCTCAGAATAAAGAATTATATATTCTATGACCAAAATAGACATTCAGGTCGATTCTGTTCGCATTGCTAAATCTACAACATTGTTATAATTATAAAATATAACAAACTTTGCTGTGATGGCAATATCTTTTCTATAACCATATTACTATTTCCAAACAGAATCGACCTGAATTTAAGGCGTTCGGCAATGACATCTGACTGGTCGGATTGATCTGAACCGTTCGTTTATTACATCCAGATTGAGGGGAGTACACATCTGGACCGTTCGGCAAGAAAATCTGAGCAATCGGATGTAGATCCTTTTGCTCGGTGTATTTCGACGGAGGAAACGGATTTTTTCCACAGAACAGAAACAGAAATTACTTTTCGGCCCTTGTGAATGGATTTTTTATCCCGCTTCGAATATTCTTGAACAGTCTGTTGAATTTTCGTGTCTTATGTTATTTGTTGTGTAGTAATAAATAAAAAAATATTGTTTGATAAAAAAATAATGATTCAAAATATTGAATCATCTCAACCAAGGAGTAGAAATGTTGAGAACTATAACAAAAGAACTAAAATAGTATCCAGACTACCTCTACGGACGAATAGACCTTTAAGCTCTAATTAATAATATCTGGCTCGGGTAAGGCGTTACATACGTCAAACAGAAAAAACGATCTGAATGCTCCGTAGCGTTCGTTTATTACAGAAAAATCTGACAAATCTGTACAATCTGTTATCACGTGACTAAAAAATCCGTCCGCTCTCGGATGCTATTAGAGGTGCGTTCGGCCTGTCGGTTCCATAAACACTTTTTGCTCCGTGTCGTTCGGCCACCCATGTCAGATCGAAAAGTGTCAATTGTATGTCGTTCGTGCCAGACGGAGTAGAGCTTTTGGAACCAACTCTGAAAACCCTAGCTCCAGAGATAGGGCGCGAAAGGAGACCTATGGTTAGACGGAATTGAAATTTCAAATTTTAAAATAAGTTTGATTAACTATGTCAAAGACATTTTCGTCATTTTCTAAGAACTCCCGTAATGTGGTAATGACGAAAGGCCTTACAGGAAACAGAATGCTGTTGCGAGAGATTTCAAGTACGTATTCAAAAGTTGTTACATATCGTATTTATAAAACTAAAGCCTTTTTTCAGACGGACAAATGATTTATATTTCTGTTGAGACTGTAAACGAAGAGTTCTTAGAACAAGAGACCGACGAGGTAGTTGGGAACTTTCAAATAGAAAATTCAGAAACCATAAGTTATGGACTGATGAAAAAACGTTGTTTTTGATTCATGAAATCGAGAAAAGACAACATGAATTTGAGAATGGCCTTAAAAAAATGTATGGACTAAAATATCCTCCGAATGCGAGAAAAAATTTAAACGGCCTGTCTCATACATGTTGTGTGAACAAAAGTGGAAGAGCCTAAAAAGGACGTATAAGAGTTGCCTGGCACACAATTCCACTTCAGGCCAGAAAAAAAAAACACTGGCAATTCTTCACAGCCATTAATAATTTCATGCATAGTAAGCCTGAAATTACCCCATTAGCAACATGTTCAAATTTTAGTGGTTTCTCTATAGCTGAATCAGGGGCTTCCTGCTCTAGCCAAAAACGTGAAGATAAAAATGAAAACATAGAATCAACCTTCACCAGGAAGAGGAAGGCACGTAAATCTGAAGCTGATAAGAGACATGAAGAGAAAATGAAACGGCTAGATAAATTTAATGAATTATTCGAAAAAATGATCGATAAACTTTAAGAATCAGTTTCCTTCGATTCAGTTAGAATTCAGTTTGAGAACTCACATTTTTTTTTGTGCAATTTGTTATGTTTTTGTTTTGTTCTATGTATTCTGCCAAAGAGATTTGATACTTTTGTTGTGTGTTGAACCTTTTAAGAACAAGTTTGCTTTATACCAAAAGCATTTTCTATCTTCACACTACATTTACTCAGAGCTACATTAAAATTTTTTTGCCTTTCTGTGAGATGTCCATTATTTTTGAAGCCAACTAACAAATTTGTATTTAGCTTGTAAGCTAAATCACCAAGCACTGTCGATTCATCTTTTCCAATGAATTGTTCAACTCAAATTGTGAACATATTTCAGTTATGAAAATATGATTTAAAATCTATTAGCTGAGAAGTTGAATTCAAATATGAAATTCCCGGGGTTTTAGTGGTTGACATTTGTCAACCGATTCCAACCACCGATGAAAGAGGGCGCTTTAATCTTCGGATTCGCCAATTGTCATTCGTTCGTTCAAATAGGAACAAGTGACAAGTTCTAAAAGTTCCACTAACACTAAGCGATCTGTAATAAAAACTCTGGTTCGACTCGCCCCGTACCGGAGTTGACAGGCCGAACGCAACTTAGGGAATCCATCGACCTGTCAAATATTTTTTTGAGGTTAGCTGGTGGTCAAACAAACCAAGTTTAGCTTTGTTCATGTAGACATTAAAACCGTTTATTTGCTTGAAAAATTGTTTTATGCGGAAATTTTTTCGATATTTCTAGTCAATCTTACTCTTAGGAATATCAGACCAGTGAAAATTATTCAAATTGAGTGCATTTTCTATAAAAAATGCCATAAATGTGTGCCAAAGTTGGATGTGCAAGTCGTTCAAATTATGAGGATTTTCTTGAATATTTTGGAACACCCAGTGTGTGTAACTTGGTGTATTATACACATATTAAGTGACTAATCAGGAAACAAAAGGAAATTGGGTCAGCAGTCATCAAGACTTGACAATATCGAAGATAAGAAACTAAAGTGAATGTGTCTTCGTAGACACTGAAATAAGCAGTATTCAGTTCATGTGAAATGTAAAACTGATGAATATTTAAATTTATATCATATAGAAGGATAAAAAAATTACAGGGACAGAGCTCTGATTAATATTCCGTCTCCAATACTTTCTCTTCAATCTCTTCGGGCTCCCAATACTAAAAGTTGTAATCATATGATTGAGTGAAATTTTCTTCGTCAGTGATACTTCAGGATACTTTTTGATATTAGAAATCATAAAAACTCACTCGTTCACTCATGAAATGCATATAAAGGCCTCTTGCAACGACAGAGAATTCTCGCGAGAATTTTCTGTCAAATTCACTGACCGAAAATTCTCTGCCGTTGCATACTACTTTCGGTAGAATTCTCTGTGGAATTCCATTGTTCCATCGTATGCATCGGCAGAGAATTCTCGGTCAGTGAATTTGACAGAAAATTCTCGCGAGAATTCTCTGTCGTTGCAAGAGGCCTTAAGATAATAAAATTCCTCATATTTACTGCAAGCCAGCGACCTGTCAGAAAATTTATAGGTTATCTGGAGGCAGGGCGCCACGTGGTTTGGATTGCCTAATTGCCGAACGCGCTTTTTTGTGTTACAGAACAGACTATTTGATTTGTGTTCTGTGATCTAGGGCAGGGGGATGAAACTGAAGTACAAATTTGAGCAGCTTTTGATTGGTTGCCACCTAACATGGCCGCCAAGCATGCGCAGAACTTGTAGTGCCGGTGGCCGGTGGCAACCACAGAACATATATCTAATGCGATTCCAACCACCGATGAGGGCGCTGCTGACTGTAAACAAACATGGCGGAATTGCAGTAATCTCTTTTGAAGCTACGTTGTTTTGATATGTAAAACAGATTATTTTAAGTGATTTTCTTAGTTCTCGTGATGATTTTGTGCATAATTTCAGTGAATTAATGTATTATTGACAGCACAGTGTCGAGTTTATAAAATTTTGTTATACAATTTGGCTTTTTTCCATTCTAATTGGATCGACAATTCACGAGGTATACGATGGAAATTATGTAAATAAATTATTGTTTTGAATGTTCTTTATTTTCATGGAAATATACTACAAAATAGCAACACAAAAAGATTCACGTCTGCCTAAACTATGATCAGAATGTGAATATGTTCTGATGCGACATGACAAACATGAAGATCTGTATGGTATATCCTCATAATTAAGTATCACTTGAATATTCCCAAAATGTTAAGCAGTAAATTCATCAATTCAACCTCAGAACTTGGCCACTGAATACAAACTTCCAAAATATTTGCTAAATACTTAATATATTCACTAAAAATATTGTTCGCAGTTGTTCGAGATACAACGAAAATCTTTTCAGCAAGTTTTCTCCATCTATAGTTTATCCATGCTTTTCTTCAGTCCAATTTTTCCAATTTAGCGAAGGCATTAGTGATAAATAGTATTAAGGCATCTTTCTCAGGAAATTTATGAAAACGTATAGACTGGTGTTTATTTTTCCTTGAAGAACAATTGAAACCACAACAGTTGAATACAGTTTTTTTTTCAGCACTAGAACTAAGCTTACTCATTGTTCTATAATCAATGCACTGGCCTGAAATTAAACATAACATTAGCATTAAAACATGAACCCCTTCGCTCAGATACTTCACCTTATTTTTTAATTCCTATCTTACAGAATAATAAAGGCACAGCTCAGTACCGTGAATTACGATGATCAATTTCGTAACACTCTCATTGATAATTGTGGTATCAACCTTTCTCATCAGTTAAAACTGCACCAGAAAATCAAACTCAAACAAGACGTCTGATAACCTAAAACATGATAACTTTGTGAATAATATTTTAAATGAATAACACTGATATAAATACCTTCTCAACAATTTTTATTTACGTACTAATTAATCGGTTCAGAACACTATAAAAACTTCGAAATATCACTCAAGAATACCTGGATATGAAACAAAATATTATTGCTCAAAAGCACGCGAAACATAGAAGATCTCAAAGCATTACTGGTTTCGAAATTTGAGATTTTTGCCGAAAGAGGGCGCTTTGATCTTTGGATTCGCCAATAGAATTATGTGGTTTCACCCCCGTGGTTTGCATTTCTTATATTCTGTGGTCTAGGGTAATGACAGACAATCACATTTCATAGAGAAATGATCTGTTCTCTATGATCATAATGTTCATGTTTATTATTGAATATTGAGATGACATGCCACGTAATTTTTCGCAGATGAATAGGTAAAAATTTAAAAATGGGAAATTCTGAAAGTGTCGACATTCCTGGTGGAGGTTCTGAGGGATATCATGTGTTACGGGTAGGAGTTACATTTTTAAGGTTTGAGTGTTGTATGTTTCATGTTGAACGATTGTAGGTCCAAGAAAATTCACCTGGGAGTAGAGCAGGCTTACAGCCTTTTTTCGATTTCATTGTTGCGATTAACGGAATTCGTCTAGATAAAGATAATGATACTCTGAAGCTTATTTTGAAAAATGGTATAGGTAAGGTTATTAAATTATAATGATGACGAAAATTCTATTTGATGTTGAATTGTAGGTAAACAATTGCCGCTCACAATATTCAGTAGCAAAACGCAAAATGTAAGAAGTGTTAATATTGAACCTAGCGATTCCTGGGGCGGTCAAGGTTTGCTTGGTGTTAGCATACGATTTTGCTCCTTTGAGGGCTCAAATGAAAATGTCTGGCATGTTCTTGAGGTGCATCCCAACTCTCCTGCATTACTAGCAGGTCTTCAACCTTTCACAGATTACATTATTGGAGCTGACTCTGTCTTGCATGAGTCTGAAGATTTATATGCCTTGATTGAAAATCATGAAGGACGAAATTTAAAATTATATGTCTATAATTCAGATGATGACTCCTGTAGAGAAATAACCATTATACCAAACCGTAGTTGGGGTGGGGAAGGACTCTTGGGATGTGGAATTGGATATGGATATCTCCACAGAATTCCAATCAGAGGGAGTATTTCTCCAAATGTTACCTCCCCACATTCTTATTCTAATATAAATCCTCCCATCATTCATCCTGAAGAACCTGTAGCAGTAAAGGAGACTTCTATTATGACCATTGAGCCAAAAATAAATGAAAATAATGCTGTTGTTGATAGTGAAGTGATAGATGTTGTAAATGATATTTCTGTACAGACATCTGAGGACCAATTTCCAGTAGTTGCTAATGAAAACCCTTATAGGAATAAGTCCAGCAATTTTTCATCTCATCTACCACCTCCTTCAAGTATTCCACAGTTTATAGATATGCAAAATGTTACACATCTACAATCCAGTAATGCTGCAATAGGAAGTTCAGTTATTTCTCCAACTCCAAGTATACAACGGTTTGCGAATGTTGGAATACCAGCAGATACTATACATAATCAATTGAACACAGTCCCTATGTATACAGTCAACTATGGCCAGCCTAATAGTACTACAGATTGTTTTTCCCCAAATCACTTTGTACCCCCAAGTGCACCACCATTGCAACTCCCTCAACCTGAATTGGATGGAGGCATTGAAAATTCGAATACTGCACAGCAGCCCCTTTTCTTCAATCCAGAGATTGCAGCTCAATCTGCACAACAATTATTACACAGCAACCCAAATTTTAGGATTAGTTGAGCATTAATTTTACATTTATAAGAACTGAAATGTTTTATGTACTATTTGTTGAAAGAATAATTCTTTTTATCATAAGTTTTTCATTTTATTGTTGGTGGTTGAGGAATTATTACAGATTTCATTATGTTGAAGACATTACAAAGTCTTGATGTCGATTTTGAGTTTTTTCATGGAAATTGAATGACAATCATTTAAAGAAACTGCACGGTTGTTATTATTCAAAATATGAAATTTCTTCACCCTGGAAAGATACAATTCCAGCATCTCCAAATTTATATCATACAGGATGTTTCTGGAGGTACAAATGAAGAGAGGTGAGTAGATACATAGGTTTTATTCAATTCAGAGTACATGTTAATTGTACAAGAAAAAATGTCAGCTTAAATTATTTACAGAAATAGTAATTTACGTAACAAGTCCGGAAAATAGGGTTTTTTTGGACCAATAGACAAGATTCTAGGACGAGCCGGAGGCGAGTCCTGGAAGTCTGTGAGTCCAAAAAAACTATTTCCGGCAACCGTGAAGAATTACAAATAAATGAGATGACACATCTCTTTATTGATTTTGATTCATATTTGAATTAAACATAGATGCATAGAAATACCTGGTGTTGGCACTGATTAGATTTTGTTTAAGACTTTCTTGTCGATCGAAAACGTGATATTTTGTGTAGCTTTTCATTTCTCCCGAAAGGGGTCCCGTTTTTTGTCGTTGCCGCAGTAGCGCCACGACCGATAAATATTGCGGATTTATTCCGGAACTAGTCCAAAATCTGAAATCTAGGATGCCGTTTTGATCTACAAATTTTGGTCACGATTTTTAGTAGGGAGTCGTTACACCAGGTGTTCTATGCATCTATAATTAAACAGAACTGTCATCCGTTATTTCGTTGCTATTGTGATGATCATAACAATGACAACAACGACGGGTTTTTCCGGCCTAGGCCGTGAAGTACGTACTTTCCGGCCTAGGCCGGGAAATGCTACTTTCTCAAAGAAAAAGCGTCCGGGAAGTGGGTACTTCCCGGACGGTTGCCGAAAAAATCGTTTTTTCTGTCTACAAAAATCAAAGTATTCTTATGTACTATATGGTTCACCCTCCAAGATAAAAGAATTAACTCTACTAAGCAATAGTTTCTCAGTCTTAAAATCACGAAATTGCCTTGGCAATGCATTAAATAATTTCATGCACATATACATAGCATTATGCTGTGCTAACGTTAACTTATGTGCAGGATACAGATAAGAATCAATTTGCCTAGTTTTTATTTCTATATGGCTCAAATATCTCCTGATGTTCAATTAGAAACTTAAGACAATTATACATATACTAGCTGGCCCGGCGAACTTTGTTCCGCCTAAATGATACTTACGGTGGATTCAGGGTTGCCAGTTCGAATTTCACTTCCTCAGTAGATACCATGTCAGAAATTCAGTAGATTTATTTAATGCATTACAAATTCCAGGAAAGAATAATGAAATAAACCGCGCCGGAAAAATATGTTATTTTATTGAACAAAAAAACTTGTAAAAACACAGAAACCGGAACTGTCCTGGGAAAAAAACAAAAAAACCCGCAAGAAGTAATGCTGCGTAATGACCGTGCAGATTTTATGAACTCAATTCCATAATTCCTGTGACCCTGAAATTCGGGAAGCCCCTTTGAAAACTCCGCAGTCCGACAAGACATCATAAAAGTAACACTAGTCAACATAAAAATTGAATAATTAGGTCTTCTCCTCATCCTCTTTAGAGAACTCTGAAGCATAACAACCCATCATATAAGTGTGAATATTATTATGACGGTATCTACAAACAAGGTACAAATGTTTGGTGCATGAAATATCACGCAATATATTGTTTATAATAGGTAATTGTGAAAATAAATGCCAACAATTTTTTTCAGTAGATTATGAAATGTTTCAGTAGATCAGTAGATTGATATGCAAATCAGTAGATCTACTGAAAAATCAGTAGATTTGGTAACCCTGGGTGGATTTCACAAAACGTTATCACCGGTGATCGGAGATCAACGGCTTGGTCAAAGAGAAGAGACTTCACTCCCCCTATTTATGAATGAAATCGTGAACATCGTTTGTTTGACCTCGAAAGTCATTTGTGAATGACGAGGTCTAATCGAGGGGTGCCAACAGGCCCGGATCTAGGGGGGGGCAAGCGGGGCGCTTGCCCTGGGCGCCAAAAACAACCAGGGGTTAATTTTTTTTTCTCGGAAAAAAGTATTATTAATTATGACCCGATTCTGAAGTGCCATTTTGACCACTAAAAAAAGGACAAACATCCTATATGTCCAAAACTATACAAAATGAAATTATCGATTTAATGGCCACCAAGGTTCGTAATAACATTATTAATAAGATCAAGGAGGCCAACTATTCCACTATTATGTTCGACTGCACCTCAGATGTATCTCACACAGTGACACAGAACAAATGAACCAGGTTATACGATATAAAGAGAACGGAGTCTGGATATGGGATAAAAAGAAAGTTTTATTGACTTCTTAGAAGTTGACGGAACAACTGGAGAATAATATCATAGCGAAAGCGAATTCTAGATAAACTGCAAGCTGGTGATTTAGATGTCAAAAATGTCTTGGGCAATCCTACGACAACGGATCTAATATGGCTGGCATATATGTACTCTCTGTATAAAAAGTACCCGGAAAATGTTATTTAAATGAACCGCCAAAAAGGAATCGGTAATTTTTTTTTTCTTAAAGTTGGTAGGACCTTCCTTTATTACCAAGCCAAATTTGAGCGCGATCTGTCAACTAGTGTGTTTACAACAGCTGTCAGTATCAGTCGACCCATAGATTAAAGAGTCGACCTCAAAAGTGCTCTGCGAATTTTACAATGGAAAAAATAGTTGATCAAAGAGTTTGCCTCAAATTTTGTCTTGCAAACGAATTTTCTTGTGCCGATTCATTGAAAATGTTAAAAAAAGCCTTTGGTGATAATTGTATGTCAAAAACACAAGCATACGATTGGTACAAATCATTCAAAGACGGTCCGAAAAAACCACGTCAAAGTCGATCGAAAATTAAAGTTTTGCTCACTGTTTTCTTCGATTATCGTGGTGTTGTGCACTCAGAATTTCTTCCTGAAGGACAGACAGTGAATAAGGAGTATTACTTGGGTGTATTGAGGCGTTTGCGTGAGAATGTTCGTCGTAAACGGCCAGATTTATGGAAAGACAATTCGTGGATTTTGCATGATGATAACGCGCCGTCGCACCGAGCCATAATTATTAAGGAATACAAGACCAAAAACTCAATAAATACCATCGAACAACCGCCGTATTCACCTGACTTAGCTCCGTGCGACTTTTTTCTATTCCCAAGACTCAAATTGTCCCTACGTGGAACGCGTTTTGAGTCCATTGAAGCCATCAAAACAAATTCGCAACGAGAACTGAAGGCCATACCTTTGGCGGCGTATGAGCGGTGCATGGAAAAGTGGGTTCGCCGATATCATAGTTGTATTGTAAGCAATGGGGACTATTTTGAAGGAGACAAAATAAATATTGATGATTTAATTTAAATTTATGTGTTTTTTTTTTACAATTCCGGGTACTTTTTATACAGAAGGTATAAAGGAGTCCAATCCGAGCTGGCAATATTATAGTTTCATGCCTAGCACACTCTCTGAATCTTATGGGTGTCCATTTGGCTTCATCCAGTAAAATTTGGTGTTGTACAAAAACTGTATTCGTTTTTTGTTAGTTCAACCACACGATGGACAATTTTGAAAAAGTGCAAGAAAACAAATTTGAAAGGAAGTAGCAATACAAGATGGGCTAAACATCAAGCTGTTAATGCCTTGCTCAATAATTTACCGAGAGTTCCGAAGGCTATGGAAGAAATCCAAGAATCCTCACAAGTGCCAGAATCCAAGTATGAAGCTGGTCATTTGCTTCATATGGTGTGATGGATTTTAGATTCATAGTAAACCTAACAATTTGGGATAATATTCTGCCAGAGATCAATAGGGTCAACGTGGAAATTCAGAACGGGGAGATAATTATTTCACGTTCATCATCGTTGATGGCGTTGATGCAAGGTCTTGTGAAGATCATGCAAGGTCTTGTGAAGATCTTGCAAGGAATGAGGGAAAACCCTATTGAAAACTTGATCTCGGAAGCTACATTTCTTTCAGAAGAATTGGATGTGGATCCAATTCTTAGAAGTAAACGTGTTTCCAAGAAGAAAAAGCAGGTCGACAAAATGTGCAAGAATGAGTCAAGAACGCTAGATCTAGTTGGTTTATTCTCGAAGGAAATTAAGGTTGTTTTCGACAAATTATTGTCAGAAATCAGAAAAAACTTAGAAAGCGCAGAAAGTCTGCATACGAATTCCGCGTTCCTCAACGGCCATGCCCTCTTAAACATGCAAAAAGAGGATCTGCAGAAAAATGGCACCCTTTCAAGGCAAAAATAATGAAGAGAATTGAATGCAAAACTAGCGGTTTTCATAGAGCTGGTTCCCGAAATTAGTGAAAGATGGCTTGATTAGACCTCCCACAAATTCTTCACAGGCAAGATCTGCAAGAAGCAATCTCTCAATCTCAGCTATAGAAAACAAAAGAGCTTCCGAAACAGATTTCGAGGACCTGATAGATGCGTTTGCGAAAAAAAAATCACGCCGCGTGAAGCTGTGAAGAAAAAAAATCTAATTTCTTTCCTTGTGATAGTTTCCTTATTATTAGTATTTGTTTCTATTATTTTTCCGTTATTTTCTATGATTTCATATATTACACAAATGGGGGGGCGCCATCATGAATTTTTGCCCCGGTCAGAAAAAATCGTAGATCCGGGCCTGGGTGCCAATAACAGCCCTGTATAGGCGTAGTATTATTCAAGGTCGAAGAACTGATGTTTGCCGCCAAGCCTAAGTGATTTCTCTTGTGTCTACTCTTTGGCTTGGTTCTCTGATTTTTGAACTGTCAAATGTTTCCATAGATATGAGCTGTCACACAGAACAGATATACAAAAATAATATGTCAATTACTAATAATGGCAATTTAAGATTCAGTTATTTCCGCAAATATATTTATTACCCAAACAGAAATTCAAAAACATTTTTAAAATTATGAGAAAAGATGAGAATGGACATCTCACGATTGGAACTCATCGCCAAAATCCGATTTACTTGACATTTCGATGAAAATTTACTGTGATATTCACCCGCTTCTAGATCTGTAGCCTTCCATGGTTCTATAAGCCCTATGTAAATTACACAGTCATTGATGTCATTTTCGACCATTTCAAACCACGACGACCGAAATGCTCGAAAAAAGAACAGATGACATCAATCGATGGCCGCGAAAGCCTCAACAAATTCATCGCCATTTAATTGTGATCATGTCAAATATAGTACCTTCACGATTACATTATTTGGAATAAATAAAACTATAAAAATAACTGATAATCATCAGTCATAATGTGTGAATAGCGCTATCTGAAGTGGTAAGAACGAAACATTTCTCATATCACAACGAAATCTAATCGTTTTAGACCTCTGTACTCCTACGCTAAGACATTTTGCTTCTGCCCAACAGCGCAGAGTTGTATGCAACTCAAATTACACACTATTACAGTCACTATAGAGGGAATATAGTCACTGTACAAACTATTTGTTTATATCGCCATCTAACGCGGAGAATATCAAATGAAGTACCTACGAATAAGCGGTAGCGTAACTGTAGCGACATCTAGTGGCCCTACTCAAAAGGAGGAAAAGCATTTCCTGTATAAGTAAAATTTTCATCGATTTTTTCAAAGTTTTATTGTATTTTATAATAACCAGATCGTAGACGAATTCATATATAAAGTTTCATAACAAACAGTCCATCCGATCTCGAGTTATAAATGGTGTAGCCAACATCTTTACTATACATATATACAGGGTGTCCCAAGTTCGAGTGCCCATTAGACGTTTCTGGAGAACTGGACTTATTTGAAATCTGAAAATTGGGATTATGATATTGTTCGAAATTCTCTACAGACCTAAAATATTTTCAGGGCCAGAGCACTTCCGGTTATACAGGGAGTGAAAATAAATTTGCACAAAATTTTTTTTTCAATATTTTCGTTTCTGATATGATTGAGTATTCAATGCTGAATATACATTTCTGTTAAAACCATTGTATTCATTCGAATAGTTCTCAAAATATCGACAAAAAACCTGAAAAAAAGTCAAATATTCATAGTGTTCATTTTTCCTATTCTGAACATCCTGAGTGTAAACCGTTCCCACAACGTCAAAAAAGTAGAATGTGGAAAGGTCATGCATCTTTTGAATTTCATGAATATCATCACAGGGTGTTTCAAATTTTGTGTCAAAAACTGTCATTGAGAATTGGCCATAACTTCTGTTTTTCAAATTAGAACCCTATTTTTTTATGATTGCGTTGGATTCTGCGAAGAAAAACAGTGATAGCACTCATATACTGCGTTCGTTATTACCAATCCGGAGAGAAAACGGACACAGAACATCTAATAAATACGGATCTCCCTCTCTCTCTCTCCTCTCTTTCAGCCAGAGAGAGAGAGATCCGAATTATTGGATGTTCTGTGTCCGATCCACCTCCGAAAGGGAATACCGAATGCGCCATAAGATGCTATTGCTCCTAAATTCATTAATTCCCGTGTGATTTGAGCTTTTCTCGATTCATGTTGTACGTAGAGTCAAATTCATCGAATCTATACAGATTCGATTAATATTCTCATGAAACCATAGTAACAACTTATAATTAGGCCTGTCACTTGTGAATTTTAATGGGGATCATTTATCTTCTATGGTCACAGAATATTCTCATGCAACATATTCGATGAATATTTTCATGGAACCATTGAATAAAATCGAAAAGTAAAGATGAAACCTAAAATTAGACCTGTCAGTTGTGAATTATTAATGGTAAAATTTATCTTCTATGGTCACAGAATATTCTCAAGTAAAAGATTAGATGAATTTGATTCTACGTACAACATAAATCCAGAAAAGCTCAAATAACTCGGGAATTACTGAATTTAGGAGCAAGAGCATCTGAGAGTGCTATCATTACTTTTCTTCGCAGAATCCAACGCAATAAAAAAAATAGGGTTCTAATTTGAAAAACAGAAGTTATGGCCGATTTTCGATCACAGTTTTTGACTCAAAATTTGAAACACCCTGTGATGATATTTATGAAATTCGAAAGATGCATGACCTTTCCACATTCTTCTACTTTGACGTTGTGAGAACGGTTTACACTCAGGATGTTCAGAATAAGAAAAATAAACATAATAGTGACTATGAATATTTGACTTTTTTTCAGGTTTTTCTTCGATATTTTGAAAACTATTCGAATGAATACAATGGTTTTATCAGAAACGTATTCAGCATTGAATACTCAATCATATCGGAACGAAAAGATTGAAAAAAAAATTTTCGAGCAAATTTATTTTCACTCCCTGTATAACCGGAAGTGCTCTGGCTTTGAAAATATTTTAGGTCTGTAGAGAATTTCGAACAATATCATAATCCCAATTTTCAGATTTCAAATATGTCCAGTTCTCCAGAAACGTCTAATAGGCACTCGAACTTGGGACACCCTGTATATATAGATAGACCTGTTAAGGTATGTACATTGTTAGTCCGAAAAACAACCCTACACGACTGCCTGTATTTCATGTTCATTATAGATCTCAAAGCATACTTTTGTTTTACAAAAAGGCTATTAGTGAAGGAACTGTTTCCCCAGCAAACAATACCATAAGACAAATTCAGTTGGAAACCAGCATAATATACAATCTTTAAGGTGGACAGATCAACAGACGTCATCAAGACATAAATGGTATATACAGGGTGTCCCAGAAGTCGCGTACCCCATTGAGGACCACGATGCCTACTGTTCTGTAGCGCGCTCCTGATTGGTCACTTTCAATTACTAAATAACTAGGTTATCAAAAAATTTAAAACATGGATTTTTGGGCTTAGAATATTTTTCACTTTCGAACCCCTCAATGGGGTGCGCGACCTCTGGGACACCCTGTATAGTTGAATTCGGTCTCTTATTTAAACAATGTATATGTACCTATCTCAACTCACAATCCACATGAGCACCAAGGAACTTGGTGGAGTCTGAAATCTTTACTTGATTTGGATATGAAGAATCGAATTTCATAGTATTCTGAGGAATAATTTCAAGTTATTTCCGGAAAAACATTATTTGAAGTCAACAAAGATGAATAAATAAATAAAGAAACATAAAAACTTAACGGGAATTACAGAAGGTGCTCGACAGTACCTCCATTTTGCTCTATACACATTCTTGCCCTCTTCAAAATATGTCTGGTACTTTTTTTATCATATCTGAATTATTATGTACGTGTTTTATTGCAGGCGACTTCGATACGTTGCGCATGTGGATCTCCTCACTTACTATTGCAGATGAATATACTCAATGACCTCAAATAATCAATAGGATTGAAATCTGGTGATCAGGCGGTCCAGCCATGCGGTCCACCTCTTCCAATCCACATATTTCGAATGTTCTGATCTAAAAATTGTCATTACTCTGAAATGGGGTGGAGCTCCATCTTGCGTAAAATGCATTCCTGTATGGTGTGGCGTTAATAAAATTCGATTGACTGGACCACACGTCCTTCCAAGACGGCTTACTGGTGATCCTTACTTAGATTTCCCCCAAAATAATCTTCCTATAATACTCGAAGACGGGCAATGTAGGAAAATGCATTTTCAGCATGATAGAGCTCCACCCCATTTCAATGTAATGCGGTCAGACTCGCACAATGGTCTAATGTGTATTATCAATCAATCAAAATGTAATTTATTGGTAATAACCAAATGGCCACCGACCGAGGTCCTTCAGCATGTCGCAGTCGGATACTAAAATCCGTCAGTTCGCAAAGTGACTAGGCAGCTTGTAAACTGACGAACGTTTTCTAAAACGCTCTTGAAATGAAGATCGTTTTACAATCGGTCTGAAATTTTTAGTCAGTTTGTGAACTGCGAACAACGCATCCGACGCATTGTCAAATTATTGAATCGTAATAATCGTATTCTGAAAACGTTTCGTGTCTTGTTGCAAGTTGAATAACTGTTAAACTGTTAGGTATATTCGTTAAATGAACTATACTTCTTAATTCTGGATACAGAAATATAAATTATTTACCGAAAATTCTCTGCCGTTGCATACTACTTACGGTAGAATTCTCTGTGGAATTCCATTGTTCCATCGTATACGACGGCAGAGAATTTTCAGTCAGTGAATTTGACAGAAAATTCTCGCGGGAATTCTCTGTCGTTGCGAGAGGCCTTTACACTGATTTCTGTTCGGACGGCAAGCACATTTTTTGAAACCTTGGCCGCCGAACTTTGAGGAATTCGCTACTGCTTCCCTTAATGTTATTGTTTTTTCAATTGGAACATTGAATTCTACAGAATTGAGTGACCTGTTCGGTATCAGCTACTTCCTCGAAAACCACCGGTTAAAAACGCCATTTTCAGTATCTATTTTTGATGAGCGCCATTTTATCCATCGATAAATTGTAGCTTATATATTTTTCGGATCAAGTAGTTTTAGGTGGAACGTTCAAAAATAGATGCATAGAACACCTGGTGTAACGACTCGCCCTACTAAAAATCGTGACCAAAATTTGTAGATCAAAACGGCATCCTAGATTTAAGATTTTGGACTAGTTCCGGAATAAATCCGCAATATTTATCGGTCGTGGCGCTACTGCGGCAACGACAAAAAACGCGACCCCTTTCGGGATAAATGAAAAGCTGCACAAAATATCACGTTTTCGATCGACAAGAAAGTCTTAAACAAAATCTAATCAGTGCCAACACCAGGTATTTCTATGCATCTATGTTCAAAAGGATGTAGGATATAATGACAATCCGTCTGATACGTTATACGCGGTTTACAAACCGACTGAAAATTTCAGTCCGATTGTTAAACGATCTGTATCTGTGGGTGTTTCCTATGTGATCTTCTTTGCGGATCTCTATTTGTGCAGAATCCACTCAAAGTTTCCATATTATCTTCCCGCTGTGAAAATCTCTTCGACAGGCCCTTTAACCGTTGCTCGATAGGAATTATTTTCGTTGTATCATACAATAGGTTGGTGGGATTGTATAGAGCATTTCTTGGATGCCTCATTTTGGTGATGGTTCTGAGGAAAGTGGTTTCAGCCGTCTGAAGAATTTTCTTTGTTGTCGAGTTGGAAGGTAGATATATTGGATGGCAGTACTCCAAAAGAGGCGACATATGGACTTGTAGATATGTGCAGCTGTTTTCGAGTTGATTCCCGAGTAGAGATTCGCAATCGCATTGGCGAATATTCGTATTTGTATTCGCATCCGCAATATTTCTGCGAATGTTTTGCGAATATGAATATCAGAAAAAAACAACTTATAACACAAAAATTAGGTACAATTGAAACTTACAAAAACAAATCTATGGAACATTTATCAGTCTTTCTTTATATAACTTTTTAATGTTTAAATAATAATCATCTAGAACAAAATACAAACGGAACGCACCGCGTAACTGCCAGCAAGCCATAAAGCGCGTTCGGCAATAGCATCCGAGAGCGGGCGGATTTTTTAGTCACGTGATAACAGATTGTACAGATTTGTTCGATTTTTCTGTAATAAACGAACGCTACGGAGCATTTTGATCGATTTTTCTGTTTGACGTATGTAACGCCTTACCCGAGCCAGATATTAAATTAAAGCTTGTAGTATCCCCGAATTTCAAGACACAAATAATTCATATAAATATCACGTATAGCTGAATGGAACCCTGCTGAGTAGAAGAAATAAAATCCGACGCTGCCATATTGTGTTTCACAGAGGGTGGTCCGGCTATCTGGACGTTGCGGAGTAGGCCGGCTGTCATCGATCTATGCTATCGATTAGTTCATAGAGAGGGCCTTAGAGGTTAAAGGGAAAAGACGGTTTTTGTTAAGGGAGGAAGATAGTGGTGAATCGTGAAAGAAGGTGCCCCTGTTGTTATTAGTCGGCCATTATAAGAAATCCAAACGGCATTTTTGTTCAACGTGTAAGTTCATCCTCCATTTTATATTGACTAATCAGTCTTATTTCTAGGTTCCTAATTCATTGTGTTTATACCAGCACGAACCAATGAGAACCATTACATACTGTCTATTTAATTATATTCCACCAATCATTCTACTGAGCATTATCCAATAATTATCTATAAAATATCCACGATTTACATTGGTCAGAACTGTTTATATTTATCCATGCTTTCGGATTGGAAGTCCTCTATGAAAGAAGAGGCCATTTAATCTCCATCTTATATATTTTATTATTCTGAATATTTCCTTATGCAATGGATCGAGTGGCTTTATGCAAATCACAGGGTTTCAGGTACATTTTATGTTCTCATTATTAATCCATCCTCTCTTTCAGCAACCTGTGATTTGAAAGGCTATTTCGTTTCCATCTGTACTATTGTTTAAACTGTAACGCCTACCATCCAATGATATTCAAATGCAAGTATGCCCATCTTTAATTATATACCACATGTATTTCTATTGAGTTCAGTTCTTAAGAATCGGGATCATGAATTAGTGAAGAAGTCACTACGTAAACTACTATGGCAGTTGTGTTGGAACTTTGACTTAGGAGATCTGTTGATACCAGTGCCTGTTAGTTAGACGGCTGGAGTAGGGCGCTAATGAACGTTCCATACACATTTGTGAAGTCGTTTGCTTTGTCGTCAACTATGAAGGTGCCTCAGTGGGAGCCGGGATCAGGTAGTTCTGCAGATCCCAGTGCCTGTTTGTTAGACGGCTGGGGGAGGGCACTGTGAATCGTTCATTTCAACTACTGACCTGGAGTAGTTATACTTTGAGAACTGCACGAAGAGATTTACTGAAGTATAGCACCATCTTATTCTATCTATGCTCATGTTTTCTATGTTCTTTATAATATTCAATCAATGGATTCTGATACTTGCTACATGTCATTTTATTCAACTGTAAAGCTGAGGGTTTTTGCTTTTAGAAGAACTGTTGGGTTCTTCTTTTCGTTTTCCCTCTTTAAGTGGCTCGAAAACTCCTGCCACCTGGACCATTAAAGGCCTGTTCCCCTTTCTGTCCAATCAAGTGTTTTATTTATGTATTTACCTCATTATTTCCCATCCATTATTTCACGGACTTGAATTATCACGAAACTGAATTATTACGACATAACATAGAGTTCTACCAAACTAGATGATCACAAGCCAAGCCAAAAGTATAAAACCCCCTTTAGAGTAAAACACCCCTTAGAGTTACAGCGAAGGATTTGCCCTTTTATCTCCCCTTAGAAAATATCTCAAGCTCAAAAAAGTTTGAAATATTACAGTGGTACCGTAACCCAGGATAATTCAATGAAGTGAAATGTGGAAATTTTGAGGTTGTTATTAATTATTGTTTTTGGTATTCCATTTTGTGGTGTACAGTTTATCTGCCGCTTGATTCTGTTTTAGGAATCTATACTTATCAAGTAACTGAATCTGGAATCACAGTTACTATCCTATCTTGAGAACAGCACAGGTATTCAGGTCAAGGTGATATCTTGATAATCTTCAGTGTGCAATTGCTGGAGATGATCTATATAATCAATGGAGACAGGTCCATCAATTATGAATATCCTGTTATCAATATCCTTTTCGTTGAGTGACGTTCCTTCGAAAGAACAAGAAATAATGATATATTATGGTACAAAGTTTTCATTCAATGTTAATGATAAGTGAAAACTTATATGAATATGGTTTCTCGTTGTATTTGCAGTTTTGGGATATTTAATTGGTGCTGGGAATGGTTCTGTGATATGGAATTGATTTGCAAATGGATAATGACTGATATTTGAGAATCAATTCATTTATCTCTGTTCCATTATTGTAACGATGCATGTGAAAGAAAGTAGAATGTTAGAGATAGAGTCATGTAGTTATAGTAGGGAACCCTACGAATCGTAGATAGTTACTGAAGAACTATCGAGAACACATATTCAATCTTGCATTCATTTCTGTATTATACTTGTACCATTATGTCTCTCGTTACGCTTGGGATTTCACAACTTATCTGTTTCAGAACAAATGCATTCTTCGTTTAACCTTCTAGTGTCTATGCATACTTTTGAATATGTTTCCAGCTTCAAAAAGCTAGGGGGCGTCGTGAAAGACCAACCAAGATTGTCCAGATGTGAGGGGCGTAACTTCCAAATCTAGCCAATGAAGTTGATTATTCGTATACTGTTTTCAACCCAATGGTTGTACGATTTAATATTCCTGTGTTCAAGAACAACCACCATTTTGTGAAGGCTGTATCCTTCACACGTTTGAAATGAGATCTTTTCCTAGGAAGCCATTTTGAGGAAGTTATTCTATCGTCTGACCTATAGCCGAACAGCTACAATCTATTGGAGTCTAGATTACTACCAATCAACCAATGCCTGGGAAGTTTATGCAAACTGGGAGGAAATTAGATTTCCTTTTCATTGTATACTCTGTTCATCCATTCTTCTACCGATCCAGCTCGGTGCAGTTTGTTTTAGTTTCAACGAGGACCAGACCATCCCGCAGAAAGTTTCCAGACCAAAAGTTATTCAGGTTCTTAGGGGCGTGAGAGACATCATCCAAGGAACAACGATGGAAGTTTTGTTAATCCACAAATTTGAAGAATTCATTGCAGAATTCCAAGCCCACCATGTTTGTCGAGAAGCGAATGGAACTGATGAGTGCCATGGACATATCAACATGGGTGTTTTCTTCGATGAACCATCCGAAGTTACTGCAGATGTCATCTTGCCATTAGTTGAATAGGTAGTCCTTGCCAGCCAATGAATGTGCAGCCTTGTATCCTGGGGGGCGTTGATTTTCACCAAGACAAATCAAACGAAGCAACCAATCATCTACATTCCTTGACCGAGCCAATGTTCGACAGGATATCAAAAGCTGGGTAGCGTATATGGTTTCTTCGCTTAACATTGTTTCAGATTGAAGCCATCTGCATCAAGGGAGTTGCCATAGGAGTGAAGCCATAACCATTCTATGCTGCAGCCATGATCTGTTGGGGGAAGGTGTTTGTTGTCATTGGTCACCAGTGTCAACCATCTTGTTTGTGTTTTCGGTAATTTGTTCATGGATGCCTACTGACAGCAATAACAGATTTGGAAGACAAATAAGTTCAGGGACCCTTACGTCAAGGAAATTGAAATTCGTTCACACTTTTGTGTGGAAATATTTCCTCGTTTTCTTTGCAGACACTCGTCAACATTTCCAGGGGCGACTGTAGTATCCCCGAATTTCAAGACACAAATAATTCATATAAATATCACGTATAGCTGAATGGAACCCTGCTGAGTAGAAGAAATAAAATCCGACGCTGCCATATTGTGTTTCACAGAGGGTGGTCCGGCTATCTGGACGTTGCGGAGTAGGCCGGCTGTCATCGATCTATGCTATCGATTAGTTCATAGAGAGGGCCTTAGAGGTTAAAGGGAAAAGACGGTTTTTGTTAAGGGAGGAAGATAGTGGTGAATCGTGAAAGAAGGTGCCCCTGTTGTTATTAGTCGGCCATTATAAGAAATCCAAACGGCATTTTTGTTCAACGTGTAAGTTCATCCTCCATTTTATATTGACTAATCAGTCTTATTTCTAGGTTCCTAATTCATTGTGTTTATACCAGCACGAACCAATGAGAACCATTACATACTGTCTATTTAATTATATTCCACCAATCATTCTACTGAGCATTATCCAATAATTATCTATAAAATATCCACGATTTACATTGGTCAGAACTGTTTATATTTATCCATGCTTTCGGATTGGAAGTCCTCTATGAAAGAAGAGGCCATTTAATCTCCATCTTATATATTTTATTATTCTGAATATTTCCTTATGCAATGGATCGAGTGGCTTTATGCAAATCACAGGGTTTCAGGTACATTTTATGTTCTCATTATTAATCCATCCTCTCTTTCAGCAACCTGTGATTTGAAAGGCTATTTCGTTTCCATCTGTACTATTGTTTAAACTGTAACGCCTACCATCCAATGATATTCAAATGCAAGTATGCCCATCTTTAATTATATACCACATGTATTTCTATTGAGTTCAGTTCTTAAGAATCGGGATCATGAATTAGTGAAGAAGTCACTACGTAAACTACTATGGCAGTTGTGTTGGAACTTTGACTTAGGAGATCTGTTGATACCAGTGCCTGTTAGTTAGACGGCTGGAGTAGGGCGCTAATGAACGTTCCATACACATTTGTGAAGTCGTTTGCTTTGTCGTCAACTATGAAGGTGCCTCAGTGGGAGCCGGGATCAGGTAGTTCTGCAGATCCCAGTGCCTGTTTGTTAGACGGCTGGGGGAGGGCACTGTGAATCGTTCATTTCAACTACTGACCTGGAGTAGTTATACTTTGAGAACTGCACGAAGAGATTTACTGAAGTATAGCACCATCTTATTCTATCTATGCTCATGTTTTCTATGTTCTTTATAATATTCAATCAATGGATTCTGATACTTGCTACATGTCATTTTATTCAACTGTAAAGCTGAGGGTTTTTGCTTTTAGAAGAACTGTTGGGTTCTTCTTTTCGTTTTCCCTCTTTAAGTGGCTCGAAAACTCCTGCCACCTGGACCATTAAAGGCCTGTTCCCCTTTCTGTCCAATCAAGTGTTTTATTTATGTATTTACCTCATTATTTCCCATCCATTATTTCACGGACTTGAATTATCACGAAACTGAATTATTACGACATAACATAGAGTTCTACCAAACTAGATGATCACAAGCCAAGCCAAAAGTATAAAACCCCCTTTAGAGTAAAACACCCCTTAGAGTTACAGCGAAGGATTTGCCCTTTTATCTCCCCTTAGAAAATATCTCAAGCTCAAAAAAGTTTGAAATAGTACAAGCTTGAAGGTCTATTCGTCCGTAGAGGTAGTCTGGGTACTATTTTAATTCTTTTGTTATAGTTCTCAACATTTCTACCCCTTGGTTGAGATGATTCAATATTTTGAATCATTATATTTTTATCAAACAACATTTTTTTTTATTTATTACTACACAACAAATAACATAAGACACGAAAATTCAACAGACTGTTCAAGAATATTCGAAGCGGGATAAAAAATCCATTCACAAAGGCCGAAAAGTAATTTCTGTTTCTGTTTTGTGGAAAAAAATCCGTTTCCTCCGTCGAAATACACCGAGCAAAAAGATCTACATCCGATTGATCAGATTTTCTTGCCGAACGGTCCAGATGTGTACTCCCCTCAATCTGGATGTAATAAACGAACGGTTCAGATCAATCCGACCAGTCAGATGTCATTGCCGAACGCGCTTATAGACAATTGGCGCAAAATTTGAACATATCTACATTCGCATTCGCGAATGTCAGTAGCAGACATTTGCATTCGCATTCGTATTCGCGAATGTTTGAAAAATGACATTCGTTACATCACTACCCGAGTTTTTGTAGGTTAGGCTGCGAAAGTGTTTGCTTCTGGAGATGCATTTCTTCTTATTAGGCATTCTAAATCACGTGACCTAAAATGGCGTCTGCTGAGGGCAAACCATAGACAACAATAGTGCGTTCCACTTGGCGATCACAACGATCAAAACGCTCCCTTGGCCGTTCCACATGGCGACTACGGTCGTTGTGGACGCGGCGAATACGTCACTCATGACGTCATTGTTTTCGCCCACGCCAAGCTCACAACGACCCATCCCAAGACCTGGGTCTTTGCGGTCGTTCGAGGAGTGGGGATGATAATTTGGTCACGGCCTGCTAAAGACTGGTGTAGTAGGCCAATGCCAATCTAGCCCGTTCCACTTGAATGTTTGATTGCAACGATCGCGAGCATGTGGAATGGGATAAACAGCGGTCGTGAGCGTGAGCATTGTGAGCGCCAAGTGGAACGCACTACAAGTTGTCTATGGGGCAAACAACTTTCTGAAGTGTCATAACACGTCATAAGGAACCTGGTGAATAAATTAGTTGTGTGTATTTGTTGTTGTTGATAGACTTTTTAAGATGCAAAGTGTTTATTTGACAGAACAACATAAACACCAAGGTATTGTTTGCCCCATAGAACTTATAGTACATGTACTATGAGTTCTATGGTTTGCCCTCAGCCGCCATATTGAGAATTTGTTTTGACAGGTCATTAGAATGCCCTATTGATGGTTGCATTTATTTTGAAGGTTAGCTTGTGGTCTATGTTTACACCAAGATATTTCACACGGTTTTGAGCGCAGATGGTAGTGTTTCCAAACCTCAATTTTGGGGAGTTAGGTGTAATTTTGTGGTTGAAAATTAGGAATTGTGATTGTTGGAGTGTATGGTTGGGTGTTTTAATGGTGCGATTAAACACTGTACACAAAACGAAACTTTATTCGAACAAAGGGAATCCAATATGGCTAAAGTAACTCTAAATATGAACACGTAGTGGTTCCAACTGTTGATCCCAAGCGACTTGGCGTAGTACTAAACTTCGTTGTGCCCTTAGCCCTTAAGGGATGCGCGGAACACCGGCGTGGTTCTCAAGCTGTCAGTACATGGGGCTGGTTCCACCTAGCGGTAAGGAGGAGAGGACACGAAGATATTCAACACTCCCTCCCTTCGTGCCGTCCCGACTGGAACCGAATCACTGCGCCTCTGATCTTCCATCTGAATTTCTCTTTTCATCTGAAAGATTTTTGGCTCTATTGTCGAGGCGATGTTTCGACCTATCTGAAAAGGACATATACATACATATATACACATTTTACTCTGAGAAACATAATATGACATTAGACCACTCATCTGCTGTGTTCGTAATTTTATTCCTGAGGTGTTGAAACGCATTCAAGACTAGAGGCTTCGTCATGATATCAGCTCTTGACATACGTCTGTCACTGCCAAGGTTTCAGCTTGACATGTGGAGTGGGTTGGCCGTCTTTGCTTGTGACTCTTTCAGTAGACGATGAGTCACTAGAGTCACCAAAGCTGGCGTCTGTCATAGCTTGTAGGTCATCTCTTTCAGCTCTGAAGATTGAACCTAATTCTGAGGTAGCGAAACACCCTCTTAACGTCTTTCCAGTTATCCTATGATGGTGAATTCTGAAACATTGAAAGGTAATTCACCGCGTATGCGATATCTGGTCTAGTAGCTCCTGCAAGGTACAGAAGACTACCAATAGCTTCACGATAAGGTGCTCCTGTTTTACTATCTGATACATTTTCTTCAAGGTCTCTGAGTTCTCGTACTTTGACTTGTTTGGTTACCATGGGAGTTTTCTGAGGTTTACACTCTTTCATGTTAAATCGTTTCAAACATTTTTCTGTGTACTCTGATTAGGGTAGCGTAATAATTTTATTACTTTTATCTCTGAATATTTTTATACCTAGAAAATTTTTGGGTTCACCTAAATCTTTCATCTGAAATACTGAACTTAAATGTTCTTTAACCTCTCTGATTTTGTTGCTGTTGTTGCCTGCCAGGATCATGTCGTCTACATAAATTACCAATATAACCATCTGATTTTCTTTTCTCCAGGTTGATTGATGTCTTTTTCAAAACTCAATTTTGCCATCTCCTTTGAAAATCTTTCGTTCCACTTCTTTGGCAAACTTTTTCTTGTTTTAATTTTGGGCTCACGTTCAGACCATCTGGTATTTCCTTATAAATAGTGTCGCTTAGTTTTCCATTCAGGAATGCGGTTTTGACGTCCACCTGACACATCTCAAGATCATATTTGTTTGCTGCTACAAGTACAGCTCTGATGACCGGTAGCCTTGATACTGGAGCGTAGGTTTCCAAGCTCATACTCGTTCAAATCTTTGAGATCTCTGATAACTAACCTTCCTTTAAATTTTGTTTTACCTGTGTCATGTGATTTTCGTTTGAATACCCAGCGAGAATCAATGGTTCGAATCTCTCTTCCGTCTGCTGACATTGGTCTGTCTACCAGTTCCCAGACTTGATTGTCTTCCATCGATTTTAGTTCTTCCTCGACATCCTGTGTCCATTCAACTCGATCTTCGGATTCCATTGCCTCCCTATATGTAACTGGATCTCTGTTGGTTTTTGCAATATATGTATGTCTCAATTCATCTTCTGAGCACGAAAGGTCCTCTAGGTTTCATGATGGGTATTCTGACCTAATTTTTCCAGTTTCATCATGTTCTTCGTTCAACTGAGTTAGTCTTAAGTGTGCACAGGATTTTTCGGTCCCTTTTACTGAACTTGTGGTTTTGTATTTTCTTCTAACTTTCTCTTTTTGGGTCTCCCCCGTGTGTTTTTCCTTTTTTCGTCTGGGGTTGTGTTATCTGCTTTTTCTATCTCTGATTTTTCCAACCAGTTTCTATCATCGATATCTGTCATAATTTCTGTATTCTTGACTTTACCTGCTTCTGATATTGGTGCATACACATCTTTGTATACCAACTTTTCATTGAACTTCACGTTTCTCGATGTTACATATTTTACGGACTCAGGATTCCATAATACGAATCCCGATTTTGTGTATCCTACCATGATAGTTCTGATTGCCTGTTCTGAAAACTTAGAACTTGGAAATGGTACCTATTTTGGCGTAGGCAAGCAACCAAAGCGTCTGATTTTGTCAGAGTGAGAGTTACCGTTTGGTAGAAATTTTCTAATAGGCGTCTCATACTCTATGGACTTATGAGGAGACCTATTGTATATGTGAATAGAAGCTTCTGTTGCTAAAATCCACATATACTTTGGTAGTCCTGAATCAAGCATCAAAGCTCTTATTCGCCATTGTAGAGTTTTATTGAACCTTCCTGAAGTACCATTGTGTTCTGGGGTGTAGGGAGGAGCGAAATCTTCGTCATTTTTTTCTTTTTTTAATTTCGTCTGAGAATTTTCCTCCTACATATTCTATGGCGTTATCTGTTCTGATAAAGCAGACCTTCTCTTCTTTGCCTAGCAGATTTCTGGTATGCAATAAGAAGTTCTCTAAGTAATCTCCTGCATCGCTTTTCCTCTTCACAGAGGATGCTTTAGCATATCTGGAATAATCGTCAATAAAAACGATTATGAATCTATTTCCACCAGGGAAAGAAGCTGGTTTTATTGGTCCCATAACGTCAGTATGTACCTATTCTCATCAAAGCCCTATCGGCTCTGAGTCTGGTCTCTGAAAATGGTAATGTTTGCATCTTGGCTTTTGTACATACTTCAAAATTTGATATGTCGTCGTTGAATTTAACTTTCTTTAGTAGTTGCTCTGACTTCTGAGGTATTCTGAGATAGCTCAGTGATATGTGACCTAACTTAATATGACACATCATTCCCTCACTGGTTGGGGGTTTAGCACTCTTCTGATATTTGTTAAGGACTTTACATGACCCTCAATTTTTCTGTTTCCGTCTGATTTTTCAGATTAGTGATATTCCAGTGTAGAATGTTGGATTCAAAGTCGGAACCTATATCTTCTGATTGTTCTGATTCTTCGGAAACTTGGACGGGCAGCATATTTGTAAACAGGAGACGCTTTATCCCTTCGGTAAATTTCGGCATCCCCGAAGAATGTTAATATTTAGCAGATGCGTCCGCCAGAGTCCACCTGATACGTCTGCTGATTACTGGAGTAAGAGTGGCATAGCAATTTTCATATTCAGATGAGGCGTCAGTTGTCTTCCTGACACGTCGGCATTTTCACTGTTCCAGCTTTGCATGTAACATAACAGAAATGGGTGAATTACCCAATAATTACGTATATAAAAGTGCCAAAGAAAATAATTTGATCCTCTGCAAACTCTCCAGTAAAGAAAGGTGGCGGCTTGTCCGATGAGGCAGGTTAGGCAGTGGCTCACCAATAAACGTCGCAAAATACACGTATGAATATTATATTTTATTAATTATTTTTTTAATCATTTAATCAATTATCTGCATCCATACACATCTTAGACTTTCCTTTGTCTAAGATACACATTCATACCGTAATTTCCCTTCATTATATAGCAATAAAATGCGTCTTCGGGTCTACGTTTCCATATCCCACGATTTCTGTGGATCTCACTTGCTCACCTCCCAGTAAACGGCAGATGCACTTCCTTGTCTATCGCGTTATTCTTCAGCATAGGAAACGGACAGCAGGCTAGAGGACCGCACGCCTAAACGCCACATGTTACTTTGAGTCTGAGGCTTGCCTCTCGATTCTAGATATTCCCTCGCGGAAGGCAGACTGCAATTATTCTGCACTATTCAGATTAATCGGAAACTCGGGTTAGTTTTCAAATTGGGTTGGATTTGTAAGAAGTGTGAGTTTTAACTGTTTTTCGTGTAGGTCTAGGTTTGTCTCAGTGTTCGTATATCTTTCGAAGAGTCTTCTAATTTTATTAGATACTGAATTCAATAACCATCGGAGATCCGATGGCGAAATAGATTTAACGGGACCCTGAGGGTTGTCACAAGTTCTCCAGTTAAATGTAAACACTCGAAATACTTGTGATTTTTAAAAATTTTCAGCTAAGCAGTAAAGTTTTTGGAGTAATTCTTATGAGGATAAATCATATATAGTTCAAGAAGTAAAGCGATCTATTCCAGATTAGAGTGTATGTCTTGTGAATATTACCATTGAGTTTAAATATACATAGAGGTACAACGCCCTTGAACGATTTGATGCAAAAATTTTTGGCAGGTTACTTGCCAAATTCAGTGGCGGCACATAGTAGCTACTGACGGAACTATGATCTGCCGATCCATTTTGTTACTATTCATTTGCAGAAATCTGTAGGATATATATTTTCCTCTAGTTCTATGAATCATAGGCAAAAATAATTGTATAGGTACAGCTCTTTATTCCGCACGTTTTTGCAACTCTCACGTGTCTGCCGTTTACCAAGCGGTTTTGGCTGACTCATCTGCTATATATATACCACTCTACTTCGGCTCGCGCCATTTGGGGGATGCGTCTTCTACTTACAAATATGCGGACGGGCATGCTATTGACCATATTCACCGTCGCCATATTGTTGTGCGACAATACCAATTACCCAATGTTTCCAACGGAGAAATATTGAGTTTATCAAAAATACTATCCGATTTTTAGTATCGTATGTGGTATGAGAGGTTATATAAAATTGGTGGTAAACTTTGGTTAAGTATTTTGTGATAAAATCCAGGAAATATGGGTAGATATCAGTATAGGGGAGGCCATGGTTGTTGTAATTAATCGGCCATAAGACATCTTATTCGGCAAAAAATAGATCTAAAAATAAAAAACTGACATCAAAATATTTCCATTTAAACTTTCGCGGTCCTAGGAAATTAGTGACTTTCGTTATTCGATGTTAGAACCCTGGGTAGTTGGTATTGTCGCACAACAGTATGGCGACGGTGAATATGGTCATCTCCCTCCCAATCTCAGCCGGATACTCTAAGCGCGTTCGGCAATAGCATACGAGAGCGGACGGATTTTTTAGTCACGTGATAACAGATTGTACAGAAGTGTGAAGTTATCGGGTAAATAATCACAGGCTCGATGTTAACCTCTTTATTGTATGTCCAAGCTTTCGGTCACTATCGTGACCATCCTCAGGGAACTAAAATATGATAGTTAAAATAATACCTTAAATGACAAAATTTACGTACACAGATTTGAGGTTATGCCTCGCTATTAACAGCATCCAATGGTGGCTGATAGTGTCATAAACAGTTAAAAGTACAATTTTCATAAGTAGGGACGACAAACCAATGAAGAGAAACAATTTATTTGCTTATTCCTAGTTATTTCTTTCGTAAAGCAATTCAATAAAAAACAAGCTACAATAATTGGGGCGCATTTGGCAATCATTCAGTCTAAAATGGTGGCATGACAGGCGCATGCGTCAATCCGGGCTAATGTCAGGTGAACTGGATCTGTCATTCTTTTTCTTTAATAGATGTACTATGTTTGAATAAATGGGATTTAGCTTATAGGAATCCGTGATCAAGTTCAAATTTTCGTCATGGCAATGTATCTCCAACATCTCAAGGAAAGTTCTTTTAAATCTGTTGTTCTGGATGTGGGCTATTGTAGGTTCATCGAACTTCATTGTGTGACCTGTGTCATGTACGTGTTGGGAGAGACCGCAAGTAGGTTTCAGCTGCCTGCAGTCCCTCCGGTGTTCGTTCAAACGTGTGTTAACTTTTCTGCCCGTCTGGCCTATGTAGTATCCCCCGCAGTCGTCACACTGTACCCTGTATACCGCGTTCGTTCTTTTCTGGAGTTCAATCCTATCTTTTATATTAGTAAAAACTGTGTTGCCTATAGTCAGTGGAAGCTTTTTGGCTATCATCAGTTTGCAGTTTTCACTTTCATGTTTTTTCAGCAAATTGTATATGTTATGTGTTAGATTCTCATAATATAATGGTAACGAACAGTGAAAGACCCTTACTGAGCTTTCCAATGTTGTATCTCCGTTCTGTTGTTGGAGACTATCAGATGGTTCAATCCTGAGGGGTGTGCTGAACAACAGTCTGTTAATCAGTTTCACTGGGTATGAGTTACTCATTAGTAAGGTCTTTAGTACGTTTAAATTTGGTGTAATGAGTTGTGGGCTTACCAATTTGATTATTCTGTTTTTTAATCCCATTACCAAGTTTATTTTTTGTCTATGTTCGTGTGATGAGCGAAAATTAATGTATCTCCCTGACGCGATGTCTTTTCTGAACCAGTCCAAGGTGATACTGCCGTTGTTGCCTCTGGTGAGTAGTAGGTCCAAGTATGGGAGTCCAAGTTCTTTTTCGGTTTCACAGGTAAACTTGATATCCTCATTTTGTTCATTCAATGCCCTCAATGTGCTTTCCAGCTTGTCCTTATGAACAATGCAGAATAAGTCATCTACAAATTTTTTGATAATGGGGATGTGGAAGCCAAGTTTGTTAACCACATCGTCCAGCAGGTCATCAACTACCATTTGTGCTACGATAGGTGAGATGTCGGATCCCATTGGTGTACCCCTGATTTGTTTATAGTAATCTCCCTGGAACCGGCAGTATGTTGTGTCAAAAATAACTTCCACACAACCTATAAAAACCTCCCGAGAGAGAGGACTATTTGGTTCAATCAATTCCCATCTTTTTTCAATCGATCGTATTATCGCTCTTTTTGTGATGTTCGTGAACAACGAGACAACGTCAAAGCGAGACAAAATCAAAGATTGTACAGATTTGTCAGATTTTTCTGTAATAAACGAACGCTACGGAGCATTTTGATCGATTTTTCTGTTTGACGTATGTAACGCCTTACCCGAGCCAGATATTAAATTAGAGCTTGAAGGTCTATTCGTCCGTATAGGTAGTCTGGGTACTATTTTAATTCTTTTGTTATAGTTCTCAACATTTCTACCCCTTGGTTGAGATGATTCAATATTTTGAATCATTATTTTTTTATCAAACAACATTTTTTTATTTATTACTACACAACAAATAACATAAGACACGAAAATTCATCAGACTGTTCAAGAATATTCGAAGCGGAATAAAAAATCCATTCACAAAGGCCGAAAAGTAATTTATTCTGTTTCTGTTCTGTGGAAAAAAATCCGTTTCCTCCGTCGAAATACACCGAGCAAAAAGATCTACATCCGATTGATCAGATTTTCTTGCCGAACGGTCCAGATGTGTACTCCCCTCAATCTGGATGTAATAAACGAACGGTTCAGATCAATCCGACCAGTCAGATGTCATTGCCGAACGCGCTTTCTGAATTTCCTTTGTGTTGGAAACTTCAATCTGTTCGTCAAGTTCCATTATGCCCGTCTGAGATTGTTCTATAGTCTGTTCAAATATAAGAGAATGTAAACAAACAAACCAAATCGGTTTGTTTTGCGCATACTAACAGCTTATTGGTCAAAGGGTGTTCTCTACAATTCTTGTCACGCCCCCAAAAGACTGCCAGGATCGTACTGTAACGTTCTCGGGGTTCAAACAAATTGTCTGCTGAATTTAAACGTCTAATTTATTTACAATACCACTAACTTATCACACTAATTTATGTACAATAACTAATACTGATTTATTTACACACTTGCTAATAATGCTGATTTATATTCACTACTTGGAATTCGCGATTCACAATTCAATCCGGCTCTATTCAGATAGTCACTAACTGACCCACTCGTGCGCGTCTTTATATACCCAATACGGCTCTGTTTCTAGAACGATCGGATATGTTCTGGAGGCTTCTCGAATAATTCCTGTACGCGGAATCAGAGAGTCCAGAGACGTATTCAGGAGGATTTCGTCCGCTACACTGCCCCCTCCTTAAGACGTTCGGTCCCCGAACACCCGGGATGGTGTGGCTGAATCTACAGGCGTCTCCTTTTCTGCAGCACCCCTGTTGTTCGAAATAGCATTCCACTGTCTTCTTCTTCGGCGTATATCCGCTCGGGTTGAAACTGCAAACCAGTATCTTCATTCCGGTCCTATGGAAAATGACCTCAAGCATACTTCGAACGATTCTCCAGTTGAGCTGATCTAGACCACAACCCAACTTTGGCACAGCTAGCTTTTTCACCTTCAACTTGGTGAGCTCGTCTCTCAGCTGCAACAGGGTGTCCCACATACTTTTGTAGCTGGGTTTGTTGTCGGAGAATCTCTTGGTTACCAGGTAGAAGAGGTAACGCTGGCCATCAGCCAACCTCAGCGTTTTCCCAGTACGAGGATGTTGTTTTAGGAGTTCTGGTACACGGCCAAATTTCTTCAGGAAGACGAATGCTATTCCTCTCGACATACGCAGGTCTTCCGAGACACAATGGGCTAGTGAATAATCTTCAGGTACAGAGAAGAGATCTTGCTGTTGCTCAATGGTAACTCCAAATCTTGCCTTTCCGGTTCCACCGTAGTTTGCCATGAATAGGTCGAAACTCATCTCCTCCTGCTCCGCTTTCTGAAAAGTCGTTCTTCTCAGATGGGTTTCGTCATGTTCCTCATAGTCTGCCTCATATTTGCCTAAACGATTTATATGGACCACACGTTTCTTGCCTCTGGGCAGTTTCTGGATACGGTACACTACATCGTTGATTCGTTTTACTACTCTGTATGGCCCTTCCCAATCCTTCTGCAGCTTAGGTGATAAACCTCTCTTCCTCTGGGGATTGTACAGCCAGACTAGGTCTCCCACATTGAAACCACCTTCTGCAGCTTTGCTGTCATACCGAGTCTTCATTCGGTCACTCGCTATTTGAAGGTTCTGTCTGACCTTCTCATGGATGTAATGTAGCCTACCTTTCAAGAGGCTCGCGTAGTCCTCACCAGCTATCTCCGCTCCAGGCTTGCATCCAAACTCCAGGTCACAAGGCAACCTTATTTCTCGGCCGAACATAATACAGGCTGGTGTCTCTCCAGTCGATTCTTGCACTGACGACCTGTAGGCCATAGTGAACAGATGGAGATACCTGTCCCAGTCTCTTTGGTGATCAGAGACTACTTTAGCCAGATATTTTCCCACAGTTCTATTCATTCTTTCGACCATGCCATCTGACTGTGGGTGAAGCGCAGTTGTCCTTGTCTTTTTGATTCCGAGTAATTGGCATACATTCTGGAACAGGCTAGACTCGAAGTTTCGTCCTTGATCCGAATGAAGTTCGAGAGGCACACCAAATCGGCTAAACAACTCCTTAATCAGAACATCCGCCACTGTCGAGGCCTCTTGATTTGGAATAGCATAAGCTTCAACCCATTTGGTGAAATGATCCATCGCAACCAGAATGTACTTATTCCCATCTTCGGTTTCGGGGAATGGACCTGCAATATCGATGGCAACTCGTTCCAGAGGACTCCCCACGTTATACTGCTTCATTGGAGATCTACGACTTCCCCTCGGGCCATTCGATGAGGCACATAATCTGCATTTCCGGCACCAGTCTTTAACATCTTCTTTGCAGTTGACCCAGTAAAAACGCTCTCTGACCTTTTCTAGCGTTTTTTTGATACCGAAATGGCCACCGGAAGTTCCGTCATGTAACTTCTCTAAAACCTCTCTCACTCGACTCCTGGGAATTATCAGCTGTTTCCTTGCCGCGGTACCTTCGTCATTTTCGATGGACCTTTTCAGCAGTCCATCCTCCAAAATGATAGAATCCCACTGTGCCCAGTAGGACTTGACCCTAGGATTCAGATGACTCACTTCCTCCCATCTTGGTCTCTGTCCGCTTATTTTCCAAAACAACAGCATCTTCAATTCTGGGTCACTTTCTAGATCTCGCTTCAGGGATTCTGGCATCCAGTCCGTATCCACGATGGTCGTTCTCAAGCAGAATTCTTTCTCTTCTACTTTATTTCAGTGCTTGCAATCTGACGGACATGGTCTCCTAGATAATGCGTCAGCGTTACCATGAGTTCTTCCTGCACGATGTTCGACAGTGAAATTATATTCCTGCAATCTTTCTATCCATCTGGCAACCTGACCCTCTGGATTCTTGAATTGTAGAAGCCACTTCAGAGCGGCGTGGTCGGTTCTGAGAAGGAATTCTCGGCCGTACAGATATTTATAGAAGTGTTCCATGGACTTCACTGCAGCGAGAAGCTCTCTTCTTGTAACGCAATAATTACGTTCGGGCTTTGACAGGACCTTGCTGAAATATCCTATTACTTTTTCTTGGCCATTCTGAATTTGGGACAATATGCCTCCTATGGCCATGTTACTCGCATCTGTGTCCAAGATGAACTTTCCACTGGCTTGGGGATAACTCAGAAGCCGTTGTTAGAGCTCGCTTCAGCAGATTGAAAGCATCCCCACATTCCATATCCCATTTGAAATCCTTTCCATCTTCCGTCAGTCTCGTCAAAGGCTTCGCAATATTGGCAAACCCAAGAACGAATTTCCTATAGTAGGTACACAATCCAAGAAAACTTCTAACTTGATGCCTGTCTTGCGGTATCGGCCATTCTTGTACGACCTTGACCTTGTCTGGGTCAGCACTAATTCCATGTTCAGATACTACATGCCCCAAGTATTTCACTTCTCTCCTGAACATGTGGCACTTCTTCGGACTGAGTCTCAAATTTGCAGTGCGTAGCCTCTCTAGAACGTCTCTTAAATTTCTCAGGTGTTCTTCGAATGTCCGACCAAAAACAATGACATCATCCAAATAAACCAGGCACGTCTTCCATGATAATCCTCGAAGAATGGTTTCCATTAATCGCTCGAAGGTTGCAGGTGCGTTACATAGACCAAATGGCATTACTGTGAACTGCCACAGTCCTGTCCCAATGGTAAAAGCTGTTTTCTCTTTGTCCTTGGGATCTAGTTCCACCTGCCAATACCCGCTCTTCAAGTCCAGTGTGGAGAACCATCTTGAGCCAGAAAGAGTGTCCAAAGTGTCATCAATCCTTGGAAGGGGGTAACAATCCTTCTTAGTGACTTCGTTCAGACGACGGTAATCGACACAAAATCTGGTGCTGCCATCTTTCTTTTTCACCAGAACCACAGGTGATGACCAAGGACTATCTGATGGCTCTATTATTCCTTGTTGGTGCATGTCCTTGATAATATTCTCTGCTTCTTCCCTCTTTGCTATCGGAAGTCTTCGTGGATGTTGGCGAATGGGACCGGATTTATCAGTGTTGATTGAATGTCTCACAACATTTGTTCTTCCCATTCGAGTATCATCCGTAGCAAAAACGTCGCTGTATTCACTTATCAATTTCTTCACCTCGCTTATGTGTTCTGGTTCAAGGTCTATGTAGGAAGAAGTCAGTATCTCAAGTAATTTTTGCGAACACTTCCCCCTTCTGGTACCCTTGTTCTGTTCATCCCGAATGTCTCCTGTCACACAAAGCACGGAGCAGCTTTCTCCCAGAATCGTGTCCTTCTTTAATGTCACCGGGTACATGTTGGTATTCAATATCCTTACAGGAACTTCCTTCCTGCCTCTTACTAAGGTTTTTCCGAGTAGCAATCCTTTTCCTAGGTTATTTTCACTAGCTGGTTCGATGAGTCTTATACCGCTATCCCGAAGGTTTCTGTCTAAGTACCCCTTCACTATCGTTTCTGCCTGGCCACCTAGGTCAACATCTTCGCTGAGCAAGACTCGAATTGATGCACCTTCACATCCCAAGAATGGAATTTCCAGACTTCCAATTCTCAAGACATCGTTCCTCATATCCATCTGGAAACCATAACCTTTGATGACATCCATTCCCAAGATGACTTCCTCCATGATATCTGCTACCAGCACCTCATGTTCGAGAGTTATGTCTCCAATGCTCAGGACAATCCTTTTCTTTCCATGTGTTGATACGTCCTCTCCAGTAGCTGTTCGTAAAGGGACCATTGTTTGTCGGATTTTTCCATTACTTTCAACTATTCCTGGCTTTACTATGGTCCGGGTTGCGCCTGTGTCGACTAACATTTTAACCGACCGCCCATCAACTTTACCGTCGACATAAATACTTGAAGAGATGGTCTGAATTATGACTTCTGGGGCATTGTCATGGCGGGTCGGTTTATGCCCCTTCTCACCAACCCGTTTTAGTTTTCCTGCTCCTGACGTTTAGCTGGCTCTTTGCAGTAACGCCGAATATGTCCTTCTCCGCCGCAGTTCCAGCATCTTTGTCCTCTATTCCGTCGCTCTTGACGAACTCGGCGTAGGACCTCTTCTATAATTTCATCGTTGATCGAGAAATCATCCACAGTGCGCCTCACCTTGCTGTGTCCCCTGTGCGAAGCTTGTTTGGCAGCTTCAAACTCTAATGCAAAGGCCAGGGCGTCATCCAGAGTCTTGGGTCGGGCCAATCGTAGTGTCTGTTGGGTTTCCATATCTCTCAGACCATCAACAAAGGTCTGGATAGCGAGCTGTTCCAGGAAGCTATCCGGTGCTGTAGGATATGCCAGTCTCACCAACCTTGCTATATCGGCTTCAAATTCCTGCAACGTTTCTGTACTCCTCTGCTGGCGACTCTTGATCTGTGCGTGATATACTTGTTGGAGGTGTGCATCACCATATCTCATTTGGAGTTTAGTTGTTAAAGCCTCGTAATTACCTTGTAGGCTTGTAGGAACAGTCTGGAGTATATTCAATGCATCTCCCCTTAGTGCAACAATCAAAGCTGTCGCTTTCTCTTCCTCTCCCCAACCATTGGCATTCGCTGCTGCTTCAAATTGCTTCTGGTACGTGCACCAAGGTGTTTTGCCATCAAAAGTTGGAGGTTTAATCTTCATTTTACTACTTTCTGTGTTGTTTTCTGATTTCACGAAGTTATTGGGTGATGAAGCTAAAGTTTCTTTTCCATGTGATGTTCTCTTCAGGGACTCTATCAACTTGGCATGTTGTTCAATAATTCCTGATATTTCTTCAAATTTTCCGTTCACCTCATCCACTACTCCTTCAATTTTTTCGTCGACCTTATCAACTACTTCGTCGAATTTTTCATCAACTTTATCAAATTTTCCATTGACTTCTTCAAATTTTTCATTAACTTCATCAATTATCACATCCTTGATGGCCTCCATTCTCTCATCCAATGAACTTGCGATTTGACTCACCAATTCATTACAATTGTTTATTTTTGAACTAATTTCTCGAGAATTCTCATCCATTTTTTCTTCCATTTTATTTTCCATTTTATCCATTTTTTCTTCCATTTTCACGTTCATTTCTCGAGAATTCTCTTCCATTTTATCCATTTTCAAGCTCATTTGTTCAAAGGCTTGCTTGAAAAATTCCATACTCGCCTGGTCCATTTTCTCTGCTTGTGATCTCGTTATCGGCATTCAAAAAGTTCCACTATGAAGTCCACAATTCAATTAGCACAGCAGTTCAATTGACCCCACACCTGACACCAATGTAACGTTCTCGGGGTTCAAACAAATTGTCTGCTGAATTTAAACGTCTAATTTATTTACAATACCACTAACTTATCACACTAATTTATGTACAATAACTAATACTGATTTATTTACACACTTGCTAATAATGCTGATTTATATTCACTACTTGGAATTCGCGATTCACAATTCAATCCGGCTCTATTCAGATAGTCACTAACTGACCCACTCGTGCGCGTCTTTATATACCCAATACGGCTCTGTTTCTAGAACGATCGGATATGTTCTGGAGGCTTCTCGAATAATTCCTGTACGTGGAATCAGAGAGTCCAGAGACGTATTCAGGAGGATTTCGTCCGCTACAGTACTTAAAGCTTAGAACGGAATGTCGATAGAAGGTACAGGAGAGTTATGAAATTTGAATACAAGTGAATGTTTTGGATTTCTTTGTTACACCCTTGTAACCCTTGTAATTAGGTCCTTTAAAATTCGCAACGGTTATAACCTGATATATCTGAAGTAGGTACCTCAATTTGTCCCGGTTATAAATATTTGTTTGAATTGTACTTAACCCTTTGTCGGTTTCCGACGAGATTTCTGAAAAATAATATAAACGAAATCATCTATTCATTCCACCTAAGCAGAAATCCCAGTCGCTAAAAAGCATCGATTCAATAGACGATTTCGACATGAACTTAATTAGGAGAATAGTTCACGGTTTTTTTCTTAATGAAATTCCTACAATTTCGAAGGTTTTGGAAGTTGTTAATAACGATGACAGCCTGCCGAATTAAAAAAACAACATTTTATAAATTATTGAAAAAAATGAAATTCAAATTCAAAAAACGTGGTCGTAATAGTTTATTGATTGATAGAGACGAAATAGTTGTTTGGAGGAGAAATTATTTGAAGAAAATTCGAGAATTTAGGGAGCAAGGCCGAAAAATTTATTACCTTGACGAGACATGGATAAATGCGGGATGTACAAAAAATTCAATATGGGTCGATGAATCGATTGGGTCCAACAGACAGGCTTTTCGAGAAGGTCTGTCAACTGGTCTCAAAAACCCAAGTGGAAAAGGAAAAGGACTGATTATATGTCATATAGGGGGAGAAGACGGATTTGTAGAGAACGGCCTATGGTTTTTCGAATCGAAAAAATCCGGAGATTACCATGAGGAAATGAACGGGGAATCGTTCGAAAAGTGGTTCTCAACAATTTTGCCAACTCTGGATCATAACGCTGTCATCGTAATGGGCAACGCCAGTTATCATTCGAGAAAAATGGAATCGATTCCGTCTTCTTCAACCCGCAAGGAAGATGTCAAAAATTGGTTGCTCAGTAAAAATATTTCCTTCGAAAATGATCTTTTGAAGGCGGAACTTCTTGCTCTGGTCAAGGCAAATAGAGGGAGGTATGAAAAATTAATTATAGATGAAATGGCCAATGAGACGGGAAGAACAGTATTGAGACTCCCACCATATCATTGCGAGCTGAATCCAATCGAGCTCATTTGGGCTCAAGTAAAAGGAAAAGTAGCTGCTCAGAACTCCTCATTTAAAATTGCTGAGGTTCGTAATTTGTTTCTGGGAGCTATAGGCTCGATTGGTGCTGATAAATGGAAGAAATGCATACATCATGTTGTAACTGATGTCGAAGAAAAAATGTGTCAGCTCGATAATATCATGGAGTCAACAATAGAGCGAGTGCTGGTGAATCTGGATGAAAGTGACACAGAAGAAGACCAACAAAATTCTGAATAATTTTTAATAGGGTAATACATAATATATTCTTTTGGACGCTGCATTATTTTTTTCAAACTTATGACATTTGTAATTTGAATATGTTGAATAAATGAATTTGAATCTGAGTTTATATAATTGTGTGAACTATCCTCGATCCGACCCTGGAGCCCTGAAATAAAGTCTCTACCTGAAGGAAGCCCTTCCTACCTCTGCGCGACTTTGTTTATTTTGATGTCTCTTATATTTGAACAGAGTATAGCAGCTCGTCCACAGTAGGATACAAATTCTTCCGGGAAGGTTCGGATCGGTTCGTGAATCTCCGACACCCCGACACGGCATTTGAATGCCGCAACACTCGTAACTACGATCCTCAGCGCATTGTCAAAGAGTAGATATTCTACTCTTTGGCATTTAGTGGAGTGCCTGGAGCATTCAAGCTCGGACTAGAGTTATAGTGAATGAATTGATACGATCGATGTGGGATATTGTTTTTCAAACTATAAATTGCAATGTTTACCAATATTTTTTTTGTGCAATCCATTTTTTCATTGTTTAAACAAATTATTATAAAAAATTAATGTTTGACCATACATTTTCACTTTAAACAGTATTTTTTTTTGTATTTATATGTTGAATCTCACCTGAGTAGACATATAGGAACATTTTTCAAAGATACCTGTGAATAAAAATACCAGTAGGGATCTCGAACGTGGAGGGGAGAGCGGAGCGATAGCTGCTATTATCTCTAATATATAAAATTCTCCTGTCTGCATCTTTGTTACCGAACTCCTCCGAAACGGCTGGACCGATTTTCGTGAAATTTTGTGTGCATATCGGGTAGGACTGGAAATCTGCCAACATCTATTTTTCATCCCTATAAATGATAAGGATGGTCCACCCCTAACTATTTTTTCAATTTTTTCGGACAAAATTTTTTATTTTTATTTTTTTATGATACGGCATACAAAAAAACATATAACCCTAAATTTTCACCCCTCTACGATCAACCCCTTTTTCTAACACAACCTAACCTAACCTAAATTGAACTCTTTCAGGCTAGTTTTTCATTTTTATAGGCCAACATCTATTTTTCAGCCCCCTAAATGTTAGGGGTTGTCCACCCCTAATTTTTTTTTAAATTTTTTGGGTGAACATTTTTTATTTCAATTTTTTCAAAAAAATCAACATTTTACGAATTATTTCCGGAAATTTCTATTAATTTGATGGGGATAAAAAAGATAGTATTAGTAGTAGTATTAAATCAGCCGAACGGAATCGTCGTGCATTAAAAAATAAATGTGCAGATATTGAATTTGATAGAAATGTTGAGAGTTAAATTAGCCGACAACAATATATTTACATGCCAAGCGGAAAGCGATGCCGACAAATTAATTGTTGAGACGGCAATGAATTTGGAATCAAAAGATGTTGTTATAGTTTCAGAAGTGTATTAACGGCATTGGTAGATAAAGATCGTGAAATATATTTTCTAAAACCATCCCGAGGCAAAGTTCAACAGAAGATATTTTCATCGATAAGTTTAGAAAAATCATTACCAAACTGTAGAGAACATATTCTGTTTTTACATGCCTTTACGGGTTGTGACACTACTTCTGCATTTTTCAATAAAGGAAAAATTAAGTTTGCCAAAAATTTTGAGAAACGGATTGATTTACACGACTCAGTAAAAGTATTCAAAAATATCAATGAAGACCCCAATAATATATTGCAAGCAGGTGTGGCATGTATTTTGTTTAGATGGCGCTCCGTCTAACACTCATGATTTAAATACATTAAGGTTCAATTCTTTCATAAAATCAACAGCCAAAAATACAAGTGTTATTTTGTCATCACTGCCTCCAACAACTGATGCAGCGTTTGAGCACCTTTAAAGAGTGTACCTACAAATTCAGATATGGCTAGGAAATGACGTACTTATTGAAAATTGGGGATGGAAGTATTCCAATGATATGTACATCCCAATAACTATGAATCAATTACCTGCTCTGGATAATTTATTACAAATGTTATTTTGTAATTGCAAAAAGGGATGTGGAGCTGCGTGTGGATGCAGAAAAAGTGGTTTACACTGCAGTGTAGCATGTCTACAGTGCAGCGAAAATAGTTATTCCAATACTTCACCCATTATGCAGATAGATGAAGTAGAAGAAAATATTTGATGTTGACAACAATGTTATATATCTAAATAAACGGATTTTGTACTAATAATTTTTTTTCATGGTCGTAATTTATACATTATTTCTTTAAATGTACACAATAGAGTACGTTTCATTTATAATTGAACTGGCCGATAAATTCCATTGTACATAGCAGCTGTCGCTCCGCTCTCCCCTCCAGGTTCGAGATGTATACTGGTATTTTTATTCACAGGTATCTTTGAAAAATGTTCCTATATGTCTACTCAGGTGAGATTCAACATATAAATACAAAAAAAATACTGTTTAAAGTGAAAATATATCGTCAAACATTAATTTTTTATAATAATTTGTTTAAACAATGAAAAAATGGATTGCACAAAAAAAAATTTATAGTTTAAAAAACAATATCCCACATCGATCATATTATTTCATTCACTATAACTCTAATCCGAGGTTTTACGGTTTTGAATGCTCCAGGCACTCCACTAACTGTTTATATAAACAATGTTCTAGCTGTCATGTAGTCATGTTATTCGATTCTGAACGAGCTGAACTTCAATAAAATCTCATTTGTGTTTATTCTTATTCTCAAATTTATTGAGTAAAAGAGTAAAGTTGAAATAAATAGTTGAAATACAATAAAATGGAAGGAAAAAGAATACATATAAGGTATTTCTGGTTATCTAGTTATAACTTGAAATCCTCGTTAAATATTTTTTTTATTTTAGGGTAGAAAAGCTTTTGGATTCATTGGACCAAATAGTGGATGTGAAAATGTGGAAACCAATTCTTCACAGAGAAAGACCAAATGCAAACAACTATTATCATAGGGTTACTGTGAAAGCACATTGTAAGTCCCTCATGATTAAAGAAAAAGTGGAGAATGTGCGTAAGAATTGTTTTAGAGTAAAATCCCAATACGAAGATAAGTACTGCAATGTTTCTATAATAACTTCTTCTGATGTTGCCGAATAAGATATTATGGTGCAGAATGCAAAATATGCTTACACCAATATAAATGTTCCAGCAACAGTATCAAAACCATATCGTGTGAGTACATTCTGCATTTATGTTTAGGCGCAGAAGGAATTTTGTTTCAGATGAAGATAGTATATGTATGAACCCTCAACTAGTCAAATGGCATACCAGGATGATGTGAAATTCTTCATAAAAGAATTAGCATCAAAACCAGCAAGTTCAACGTCATTTCATTGTTGCGATGAAAATGTAATGTAGTTCTAACTGTGTTTCGATTCTTCTCTTGAATATTTTGATTGTGTTTTATAGCCTTCTGATGAGGAATTAATGAAAAGAATTAAATTGTTGGACCAGGAAGAGAGGGAGGAATTAAATAGATGGCTTGCACAGAAATCTAAGGTGAAATTGGCAAAAAAAGAATAGAAAAGCATACATATTATCCGAGGAAATAATAGAATATGTTTTAGAGTGTTCTATAGCAAAATTTCTTCAACTGAAGTGGTAGAATATTTTCAGAGTTTTATTGAGCATATTACATATTTTAAATCATCTTCCAGGAAACTACTTAGCCAGCATGGTGAAGAGATTATTTTGTTCATTTTTCTGCTCTTGCATTTTTTCTCTTATCAGATTTGAACACAGGGTATCTTGGAGAAGATTCAGTTTCTCTTCTGAGAGAAGCATTGCACCAACCTCAGCAAACACTTTCTGTTTGTTTATGTATCATATAATCATTGCTCTCAATAAAAAAATGAATAATTGGTGGTGTAAAATTTTTGTTTCTTTCATTTCGAATTCTACAATGTATATTCCATCCCAATTCTAGGGCTTAAAATGAAACATTATCATATTGATTTATTCGATTGCGAAAGAAATTGAAATAAACTATTGTGTAGTCACACCTTACTTACTATGCAGATGAAATTCATTTAGGTAAAAATTTTTTTTCTAATTTCAAAGTTGCGAATAATGCTTGAAAGTGTACTTTAGTAAAATGCCTGCTGAGAAATGATTTTCAGTCATCGGTTCTCACATTAAGAAAAATTTGATCAATTTATAACGTGTAGAGCAGAAATTTAATTCGGTTATATTTTCAACGGATAACTTAATTCAATTAATCCAAGACCTAATTCACTCACGGTTTGGGTAAAACTTTTTGAAATGCCTACTTCAATAAGAAATATATTGATGGATTTCGCGTGATATTCCGGAATCTGAAATGTTTAGTATTTCATTTCTGATCGACTACAATTGTAGTACCTTGGGTAATGAATAGAAATTATTTCATCTTAAAAAGGAAAATATTCAGTTTTACCATAATTCTAGAGGAAAGTTATTCAAACTTGTGGGATCAATCTCAGACACATAAATTAAAATCTCGACAGGCGTAAGCTGTTAGGGACTCTGATAAACAGTTCAATGGGTGGCGTAACCCACGGGAAGCGTAGTCAACGGTTTTTTTTGCTTATCATCAGATTTTATGGTTTCTTAACCAATAGTGTAAGACCACGTCGTCTCAAACGAATTTCTTCTAGAAGATTCCAAGGGGTCAAAGAGGCAGGGGGGAGTTTGATTTAAATAGGCAAATTTTCAGGAACTAAAGGGAGAACCGAAAGAGATTTTGACGGGAGTGCCGACAGTGGCGTGAAGTAGGCACAGCGTGTGCATCGCGAAAAGGGAACATGCGAATTATCAAAAAATTCGTAGGAAGTACCTATATTAATTGGAAGTCAAGTTCGGTCGGTTTTTCAAGATTTTAAAAGTAAATTAACGGTAATTTGGAAATTAATCAATTTGTTCTATTTTTGTGACTATCAGTGTTTTGGGAGTGTTTGGTCTGGTAAGAGAGACATTTTCTTTAATAAATGATTATTTGAGATAGGTATACATATACCTGAAGGTACTGCGTCGCTCTCTATTTTATTGGTTTTTCTTTATGCTTACTGTTGGGTTTTTGAAAAGGTAGAAACATAGCAGTTTTGTTTTTTTTGTTGCTCAGTAAATGTAGAAGAGATTTTGTTTAAATTATAATATTGTTGATTTTAATGACAGTTTCTTTTATTTCATCCCCTCTCAGAAAACGATTAAATTTTTCATAAGACCTTGCGTTTGCTCAAGGCACGAATCCAGGTTCCCTTTCGGCTGGAAAAGTGTATAAGCTTGAAAAGGTAAGGTTCTCTTTTGAAATTTCTTATTTGCGGGTACAGGTGTGTTTAGAAACACCCCGCAGGTACTACATTTTGGTGACAGCGGCGAGATCGAATACATCTGTTTTCTGAGAGTGGGTATCCTACAGTTTTTTATTTTTGATTGAGGGAATAAGTGGAAAATTAATTCGAGCATTTTTTTTCTGTTTTACTGGCGATTGAAAGTGGATTAATTAAGTTGAGCATGACATGCTAATAGGTCTGTTTAAAAGAAAAAATATTGGGAGTTGAGACGTTTCGGTAATTTAATTTTGTTTTTGTGTTTATAGGTAATGGTCATCGTCATCGGAAAGGTGGATCCTGCGTGTGATTTTGGAACATAATATAGCAAAATATATTGTTTTTCAGGAATTACGTATTCAATTTACAGGATACCTACTATTCATTGGAATCTGTTTGTTCGTGTTGTTCATGATATTTTCTCAGGAAAGAATTGATATTTTTTTCATCAAGTGGACGTTTAGATTGACCTGAATTTATATTTTGCTTTGGGTGGTGATTGTTTTTCTTTCAATTGTCAGGGTAGGCTATTCTATTTTCAGCTTCAGATCGTCTTAGGAAGCAGATCAGGTATTCTCAGCTTTAAGGGAGTCACAGGTAGGTGAAAGATATAGTTTATTGCACGGAAGAAATAATAAGATCATAAACTTAAAATGTCGCTTTCAAATTCTAACGCAAATCTACCACTAGTTTCTAAATGCTCCGGTACCTCAATGTTAGGAATGATTTCAATGACGTTAGAAGATTTTTCGGGTAGAGAATGTGAAAAATATTTTGATAAATTGGAATTGAGATCGAAATTAGATGGTTGGTCGGAAGACGATACTTTAAAACTGTTAAAATTCAAATTATATGGAGACGCCTATAATTATTTTAAATCCGACGCGACACTAGATGAACTCCAATATTCTGAATTAAAGCAAAAACTTCTAAGAAAATTCACACCACTCAAGCTCCCAGGGGAAAATCAGTGGAACCTAAGTCAATGTTTTCAGGGACAAGACGAAGACGTATCTTCGTTTTGTACAAGGTTGCGCATACTTGGGGAAAATTTGCTCAAGGAGGATTTGGGTGGGGCCACAAAGGAGGAGGAACCAGGCATAAGGAAGAAGAATAGGGAACTGATTTTGAACCAGTTCAAAATGGGGCTAAGAAAGGATTTGATGAAGGACATTGGGATCTGGTTGTTGAGGGAAGACAACTTGAACTTAGAAAAAGCAGAGGAAATTGTCAAATTACAGGAATCAATCTTAATGATGGTACAGGGGTAGACATCGAATATGAGGATTGCGACAGTGGGAGTTGGGAACTCATGCGGAAGAAAAGGGTATTGGGCAAGGGAAAGTTGTTACAGAGGTAGGCGAGAGGGTCCGAGAAGAATTAGACCGAAAAAATGTTTTTCTTGTGGCCAGGCGGGACACTTTGCCCGGGACTGTCGAAATTCGGGAATAACAGGTAGTACTGCACAAAGTATTATGGTTATTCCGGAAGTAAATATCGATGAGATGGAAGATATCCCGCATATAATCGAAGCAAGGGTGAACGGGACACTTACCAGATGCTTGGTTGATACAGGAGCGGCTGTCACACTTATTCAGCGGGGTTTGGTTTCGAGGGGCGAAATCAATCCGCACGAAGCAGACAAATATCGGCTTTCGAGTGTGTCAGGACACCCTATAAAATCTTGGGGTACTGCCCATATTTCAATGGGACCCGAAAACGAAGAATGGAGTTCTACCTGGACGGCCGTTGTGTGTGATGACATGATTTTAGGGAATGTCCAAGTTATTTTGGGAAGAGATTTCTTGTATATGCAAATCATGCACATATCGATTATGTACATGATCCATCGGTGACCATAAGAGGGACAATTTTCAAACTTTTGGGTAAAGAAATTCTCGATGAACGTACGTTCCAGGACGTTAGAGAGATCGGACAGATCGCCAGACGAGAGGAACAAAAACATAGAATTGTGGGTAGAAACACGTACAGGGATACAATCACCCGAAGTGAAAATAAGGGAGCCAATACTGACGTTGAGATTTTGAAGAAACCAGAGGAGAGTGGGAAACCAAAAGTCGAAAAAATTGGTGTGAATGCATACACACAAACGGAAAAACATTTTGGAAGACTAGAAACTGGCACGGAAATTTTGGAAAGTGGTAAACCAAAAGTCGAAAAAATTTGTGTGGATGTAGAAGTTCAAAGCGAACAATATACCGAAGAAACCTGGGAAAGCCAAGAAAGAAGAAGAAAAAATGTAAGGTGATGGAGCGCGAAAAATGCGAGTCACCGAGGGGTTTTGGGAGCGAGTGCCTTATGACGGATCACCAATTCAAGTTGGGGGATAAGGTACTCTTGAAAGAAATGCGTGGGTCATCCAAGGAAATAGGGGAAAGCTGGATTGGGCCCTATCAAATAACGGGATTTCGAAGTTATGGGACATGCAAGTTAAGGGAATTTAGGGGTACTGAGGAAAAGGTTGTCCATGTCGATAGACTGACAATTTACTTTGAATCAGGTGAGGAGCTCGATAGCGATGGGGAAGACTGGATGGAAGAACCAGTCCTAGCTTTGGGAAGGTCCAGAAAAATTGCACGTCCACCAGACCGATGGACCAGGTATTGAGGAAACACAGTTCCGCACGGAGTGGTTTCATTACCATTGGGCAGTGACGACCCCACGTTCCGAGTTAATAAGTACCTAATATTGCAAAGGCCATTTCATTCATTTTTAATATTTTTTTTGTTGGTAGAGTTAACAGGGGCAATTCTGGTTTTAGTAGCCCAATTTTTTTTCATTGAGATTCAAAACTTTTAAGTTTCATTTCCGTCGAAATGAATTTAGTAAACTTTGTGGATAAAAATGAATATAGCTTTGTTTGGAATTTTTAGTAATTATTCAGAAGAAGCAGTTAGGTACATTTTTTTTGTGAGGCCTCTATTCAAACATTTAAAAAGGGTATCAAAAAATTTTGTTTTGGTAGTTCACGGTATGCTTTTGAGGATATAGAAGTTAATTGGATCAATTTAATTTGGATAATTTGGGTATATGAAGATAATCTGAAACAGATTATAAGGAAGCGTTTTGGTCGCTGGTTAACGCGAGCACAAGGCCTTGCATGTTTTGGATGATATTTTGATTTATGATTTTTTTTGTATTGCAATTTTTTGGAATAAGTTTCAGATTGTACTGATACCATTATTCTGATGTGATTGATTTTTTTTTGTATGAATTTTGATTTTTTTTTGTGTGAGGATGTGTCTATTTGAAATTTAAGTGAACGTTAGAACAATGCGCGCATAAGGACAGTGAAGACAATCAACGAAAAGTTTTGTGACCGACAAAAGAAGGGATTAAATCATCAGGCAATCATCCGACGAATAACCTTCCTGTTCAGCCCTACTTCATTATCACGTTACGCCAGGCAAGATTTCCATGGAAGAAGAGAAGGACAGCATATCTTGTTAAAAGTTATTCAAGGTATAATAAATCACGGAAATCGAATTATTCAAAGAGTAAATGGTTACAATTTCATCTTCCGGAATTGAGTACGACAACAACGGCTCTAGACGATAAGTACCACCCTCATCAATCAACGAGAACAGAAGAAATTCGATATCTGTTCAGTTTTATCGATACTGCGGCGATGTACCATGGCACCAGGGGTTCTAAAGACAACAAATTTGGACGAACGATGACAGGGCATAAACAATAATAATGCTACCGGGAGTGCGATATAGGTAGAGGTAGAGCAGTGGCGTAACAACTGCGTGAGAGACTTGGGTTGACTGGATAGGAGGAAGCGTAGGTTATTCTGAAACAGGGGACCAGAATATACAGCAAAAGGGGATGTGTAGTGAAAATTCGAGGAAGGGACGTGAAAACCATTCGGGAAAGGTGCGCGCAAAACAATAGTTCGAAAGTGTTCAAGGACAATCGGGAATCATTAATTTTGGAATTTTTTTTTATTTATAGAGCATAGATTTTGTGAATTTTTGGTAATGATATTTTATGTTTCATATGGCTATGTGCACGTAATGTTTTTTTGTTGTTGTTTTTGAATTACAGGCAGTAATAATGTTATTGAACTGGGAAGAAATGGATGCATGTAAGTTAGTAATTCTATAGAAATAAAACGTTTGTTTCATGACAAGTACATAGGATAGTGAAATGTTATATGTAGGGGTAAGAGGGAAAAGTTTTGGCAAAGTGGAGCCAGAAACTTTTTCATTGGAGAGAGTGTTGTAGTACCTTGGGTAATGAATAGAAATTATTTCATCTTAAAAAGGAAAATATTCAGTTTTACCATAATTCTAGAGGAAAGTTATTCAAACTTGTGGGATCAATCTCAGACACATAAATTAAAATCTCGACAGGCGTAAGCTGTTAGGGACTCTGATAAACAGTTCAATGGGTGGCGTAACCCACGGGAAGCGTAGTCAACGGTTTTTTTTGCTTATCATCAGATTTTATGGTTTCTTAACCAATAGTGTAAGACCACGTCGTCTCAAACGAATTTCTTCTAGAAGATTCCAAGGGGTCAAAGAGGCAGGGGGGAGTTTGATTTAAATAGGCAAATTTTCAGGAACTAAAGGGAGAACCGAAAGAGATTTTGACGGGAGTGCCGACAGTGGCGTGAAGTAGGCACAGCGTGTGCATCGCGAAAAGGGAACATGCGAATTATCAAAAAATTCGTAGGAAGTACCTATATTAATTGGAAGTCAAGTTCGGTCGGTTTTTCAAGATTTTAAAAGTAAATTAACGGTAATTTGGAAATTAATCAATTTGTTCTATTTTTGTGACTATCAGTGTTTCGGGAGTGTTTGGTCTGGTAAGAGAGACATTTTCTTTAATAAATGATTATTTGAGATAGGTATACATATACCTGAAGGTACTGCGTCGCTCTCTATTTTATTGGTTTTTCTTTATGCTTACTGTTGGGTTTTTGAAAAGGTAGAAACATAGCAGTTTTGTTTTTTTTTGTTGCTCAGTAAATGTAGAAGAGATTTTGTTTAAATTATAATATTGTTGATTTTAATGACAGTTTCTTTTATTTCATCCCCTCTCAGAAAACGATTAAATTTTTCATAAGACCTTGCGTTTGCTCAAGGCACGAATCCAGGTTCCCTTTCGGCTGGAAAAGTGTATAAGCTTGAAAAGGTAAGGTTCTCTTTTGAAATTTCTTATTTGCGGGTACAGGTGTGTTTAGAAACACCCCGCAGGTACTACACAATGACTACATAATAATAATATTAATAATGAACGTAATGGTCGAAGTCACAAAGTGTCAAAATCAGATGTTAGCAATGCGATGAGAAACCTGCCAGCGCGCAGGTCAAGTTTGGCCTTACATCGGCATTCGGTAACTCTTGTGCCTATTTGCCTTTTAATGTATCCTCACGGGGCTGAGCACAACCTTGTTGTGTTGTGTTCTGAGTCAGAGTGAGACGTAAAGGCCGGCGTTTATAGCACAAGATTAAAACTGTCAATAAAAAACCGACATAACCACGGATACTCAAACAGTTTGAGTATCCGTGCGACATAACATAAAAAAACGACATAACATAACAAGGAGCACACTATTCTCCAGGAATTTCAGAAAGTTCTCTGCGATTGCACACTTTCTGGAAGTCATTTCAGTATTTCCTTAATTTTTTGCATTATCTGAGCACCTATCGAAATGGAATTTTTTTTTAAAATATAGAAAATTGATTCGTCGAAAGCACCCCAATGAGTTTTCTACCAAAACTTCATGAACAATCGCCGATGAACGATTATGATGTCAATTTTCATTGTATCTCAAATTCAACCCGATTTTTCCCTGAGAAAAAAACAATTTTTTCAAAGAAAAGAAATTGGAGTGCCCTCAAGAGTCAAGACATTCTTTAACTTCAATTTAAAAAAAAATTGGAAAAATAAAAGCCACTTTTTGAATCGAGAATCGTTGCCGTCGGCCAGAGTATAGAAGAGTAGTGAAGTTTGAAGAGGCTTTGCTACCTGATTGGTGAACAGCGCGGGGTTGCACAACTTTCGGTCAAGGTGTTTGCGAGGCTTCTCTAAGTCTAGACGCCCCTCCCCAAATCTAATCTAATCATACGAATTGAATTTCTTTCGAGACATGAATTATCGCTCGTGTTATCATTCGAATTGGATTTCATTCGAGACATTTTAGTTCTGCATGGATTGCTTTCCATTCGAATGATTCAATCGACATATTTCAATAATTTAATGATAACATCACTAGAGAATGGAATGTGATAACTGAACGCAGAAAATAAACAAGGCATCAATGTATACAAACAAAATCTATTCATCTACGAAACAAAATATTAAATGAAATTTTTTTAAATAGGGATAAACAATCAAACCGAAATATAGAATATTCCAAATAGTCAAAACAAAATGCAATATTCAAATCCAGAGTATTCCGGGTTTTCTAGCCGTGGTCCAATAGGAAATTCACCTAACGTTTCACCTACAACTGCGATAGGCATCTTATGAGGTTTCTCGATCGGAGGTTGTAACCCGAAGAATGACTGCTCCGAACTGACCGACCGAGAAATCTCTGTAGATGTCTACTTGCTACTTAAAATTCCTATGGAACCATGGCTGGAAAACCCGGAATACCATAAATTTGACGTTGAATGAGGCCGTGAAAGCCTTCATCAAAATACTATTTCTTGAAACTTTTTGGGTGTAAAGTCACTAGATATCTGAAACCAATTAATATGTATGCTATATACAATGTTGTCTATCAAATATTTGAACAGAATATTATTGCTATCTTGGGTGCGTTTTTATTTTAATGATAACAAATGCATCAGGATGTTTTAATTATCATCAAATTAATGACAGTAGGCAGGTAAACTGAAGTCTAAAATAAAAAAATTCAGAAAACTTAAACAATTAAAGCAAATCATTCATTACATGTTGTTTGGGTTCTTTCTGTATTTATAATCATGGCATTGATTATCAAATTTCTGTTAGATTTTGAAGCTGTATAACGTCAATCGTATTATATAATATCTGATTAAATTCATCACAAAGACAGATTAACATAAAAACGCACCATATCTTATTGAGAATCATTTTTGTCGAAGTTGGAATAGTATACCTACAACTTATAAAGTAGGAGCGATTTCTACAAAAAATTGTTTCAGATATCAGGAGAGTAAACCCAAGAAGTTTGAAGATAACACTACACAATCATATCAGCAGGTATCTTATTAAAAAAAGAAACGTCTAAACCCCTAAAAAATGCTATTTTCATAAACACTTTCTTCCTAAGAGAAGCAATTATATCCTTATAAATCTCAAAGTACTTCAGAAACACCAGTATAAACGCTCTAACACCAATGGTTAATAACATTTCAGGCTTAATATCGCCAAAAAATAAATTTCCTTTGTTATATTCGAGGGCTTTGATTGATTTTGTGACATATTTATTAATAATTTCAATAATTTTTTTTGTTATAATATAAGAATTTCTACAATATTCCACATGATGTTGTCTTAACTCTGAGAAAGAACAGTGGAATTTCATTCCCACATATATCATACTGTGGAAATATATTTTTACAATTGTTTCCTCATGATTGTAGTGAGTATTAAAAATAACTTTGCTGAAGTAAAAATTAGATGAACTGAATTTCATTATATTCGTTAAATATTTGTCTGGTGAAGTAAAAAGATCATCATTCCATAATTTCAATTTATATCTCAGATCAACATTCTTCATATTGAATCCTATAAAAACTTCTTTCGTATATAAATTGAACATAAACCCACAGTATGGTAGTTCCAGATGTCTGTACTCAAGTACATTTGAAAAGATTTTATCTTGGTTTAGAATATACCCCTGTGTTAATTTAGAGATGAAAGCTTCTACACTTCCCTTAATTGTTGAACAAAAAATATAATCATCTACAGTTCGATGAAAAAAAAAATTACCTACCAAACAATCGTTGAAAAGTTTCAAATCGATAAGTACTAAATAGTAAAGATCACATAATATAGATGACAATCTATCACCCTGCAATAAACCATGACACCATCTTATGATGATTCTCTTTTTGACATTATTGAAAGATATGTATTGTTCTTTGATTCTTCTGATCACAAAAAATTTCTCAGTATTGCTCAGAATTCTTTTTGGTAGATCTTCGATAACCTTTGTTAGATCATCTATGCTTACGTTTCCGAATGAATCTTTGACATCAGCTTTCACACCATAAATGGATTCAAAACCAGATTTACTCACAAAGTTCTCCCAGGACTTTTGAATATCATAATGTAATTTTTTTTCAATAACATATTTTCTCAATTTATTTTTTATTTGGCATATATATTTGTAATTTTCTTTAGTTTCACTCTTAATAAAATAGCAGATTACAGGTCTATAATTTAAAGTGTCACAATTTTGTCTTGGTAATATTCTAAGAGCACCTCTTGGCACTTTGTCAACATACAGTCTGCTTAGTTTGATGTGCCCCTGTGATATCATTTGATGAAATATTTTATCCCTAAACGATTGCCATTTGCTCCTAGGAATTAGATCAATTCTGTACGATTTTCCTTGAGATACTGGGAAAAAATGCCTTTTTATAAAAGGCTTGATACATTTCTCCAATAAATAAAAGTTAATTTTTCTCAATATTTCGTCAAATTCATTTTCATTTTGCAAGTACATCATCCATTCGAAAGTTTTTTCAAAATTCTTAGTCAGTAAGGAAATGTGTAGAAACTCTCCCTTCTTGTGATTCAATATCTTCCTCACTAAACTCAAGAACAGTTTTTGGTTCCTCTTACTGCCAAAGAAATCTGTTGGAATGATTTTTAGGATAACAGATTCTATATTCTTTTTACAAAAAACCACTGAAGAGTTCTTTCTAAAAGCTTTCCTTATCGAAATCAATCGTTGTTTCAGATATTTGTTATTCAATTTTTCCATTCCTGAAACGTCGTATTTATTGGAATGTAAATTTAAAGAATATCTCTCGATCATTTTTCACTGTACCATCCGTTTGCAAGAAATTACTGAAAGTTTTGAAAATATGGCACTTAAGCTTGGCGCGAAATGGTTCGTCGACCTTGAATTTTAATACAACAAAGAGCATAATACCACAGACCAAATAATACCAAAAACCAAATACGAATCACTCTCGAAACCACTAACCACATAACATAATTCGAAACGTAACCAAGGAAGCACTACGCCCCTATCGTAAACGTAAACGAATGAACTAACGCAGGGACACCAGTTTTGTTTACAATTTGATTAAACGTGTTTTATGTTAGGTTATCCTATCGTTTCATCATGAATCACCTAATTGTTCATCTACGGCTAGAAAAAATCCTGAATATGGTTTTCGTACCTTTCCGAAAGCAGGAAAATCTTGAGTTATAATCTAATCGGAGTTGGAAATCAAAGAATTGGTGGGCAGAAGGAAGATATGGATGAAAATCAAGTGTCTGGACATATGGGGGTGTGTTCCTTACATTTCACTATAGCCGGGTTTCACAAAAGTTGATCGGGTGATCAAATGCTTAATCGAGCGATTCTGTAATAAAAAATCCGTAAATTTGAAATTCTATTGGTCGATTTGACAAGAACGTCAAGGTATTCTGTGAATCACTCAATCAACGATCTTTGTGAAACCCACCATGAGAGTATCAACAAATATTTGACTCCATTATGAAAGCATTCTACATGATACAAAGATTAAAGAGTTCATTGTCTAACTTCCCGGGAAAGAGTTATGTTAGTCTTCACTAAACTCAAGATGACGATGAGCCGCACTTGTGCAACCCTGAGCATGTACCAACTCTTGGCATTATTTGTATCGTTTAAGTAAATAAATTATATTTTGAAACTATAAATTACAATATTTTTTTTGACCCCTCTAGTTTTATTTTATGGAACAACAGGTTCAGCGCCAGATGGTAATTCAACAAGAACAACTATGTTACCTATCACAAAATCATCTACAAAATGACCTCACATCTTTAATCATCATAAACATAACAATATTAATGTACACTTTATTCGTTTTGAGTTTGACGTATAACATATATCATTTCAATGGGCGCGTTCATCCGACTAAGCAGCTACCGCCACCGCTCCTTTAAACGTCAAAACCACATGATTTTTTCGATCCGTTGTGTCAAAATTACTAACTAATTTGACTAAAAGCGCGTTCGGCAATAGCATCCGAGAGCGGACGGATTTTTTAGTCACGTGATAACAGATTGTACAGATTTGTTAGATTTTTCTGTAATAAACGAACGCTACGGAGCATTTTGATCGATTTTTCTGTTTGACGTATGTAACGCCTTACCCGAGCCAGATATTAAATTAGAGCTTGAAGGTCTATTCGTCCGTAGAGGTAGTCTGGGTACTATTTTAATTCTTTTGTTATAGTTCTCAACATTTCTACCCCTTGGTTGAGATGATTCAATATTTTGAATCATTATATTTTTATCAAACAACATTTTTTTTATTTATTACTACACAACAAATAACATAAGACACGAAAATTCAACAGACTGTTCAAGAATATTCGAAGCGGGATAAAAAATCCATTCACAAAGGCCAAAAAGTAATTTCTGTTTCTGTTCTGTGGAAAAAAATCCGTTTCCTCCGTCGAAATACACCGAGCAAAAAGATCTACATCCGATTGATCAGATTTTCTTGCCGAACGGTCCAGATGTGTACTCCCCTCAATCTGGATGTAATAAACGAACGGTTCAGATCAATCCGACCAGTCAGATGTCATTGCCGAACGCGCTTTAAGTAGCTACCGCTACCGCTCCTTCAAACGTCAAAACCATATGATTTTTTCGATCCGTTGTGTCAAAATTACTAGAGAGTTGAAGTGCTGCCATGAACGTAAACGTTAACGTAATAATTGACATCTACGCACGCGCATTCGTCAGGTTTTTACGTTAACGTAGAAAATGAGTTTACGGGTCTACTAGTGCGTTCCACTTGGCGATCACAACGATCAAAACGCTCCTTTGTCCGTTCCACATGGCGACTACGGTCGTTGTGGACGCGGCGAATACGTCACTCATGACGTCATTGTTTTCGCCCACGCCAAGCTCACAACGACCCATCTCAAGACTTGGGTCTTTGCGGTTGTTCGAGGAGTGGGGATGATAATTTGGTCACGGCCTGCTAAAGACTGATGTAGTAGGCCAATGCCAATCTAGCCCGTTCCACTTGAATGTTTGATTGCAACGATCGCGAGCATGTGGAATGGGATAAACAGCGGTCGTGAGCGTGAGCATTGTGAGCGCCAAGTGGAACGCACCAGTATGGTGCGTAACCAAACGTTCTCTCACGGATATGTTAAAAAGGACCGTACGTAAACCGAATAGTAGAGAGTTGAAGTGAGTACAGTACGTGAAGCTTTACGTAGACGTTAACGTACGAAATATAACGTGTACGTCTGGTTTACGGATTGAATGAAATTTGAGTTGAAGTGCATGCGTGGTTGATGAACGTTAACGTGTATGTCAAACGTTAACAACCCTAACCTATAAATTTGAGTGTATTTTGTTTTCTGTCAACAAAATGATAAAATTTTAGAATTGGATTTGTTGAAATTCTACTGAAAATAGAAGCTTCATTTTATGGTAAGCAAGTCGTTACTCGTTATACATGTTCAATTAGGCTCTATTTCAGAAAATTTAATTCCAGATGGAAGGTATTCTTGATGCAGCGCAACTTGAGGATGAAATGGATGAGGCAATCTTGTTACATAATTTAACAATGATCCTGTTGGGAATCGAGCAGTGCTTTATGGACGATTCACTCTGGACAATGTATCCAATATCGAGGTAAAAAATTGGTCTCGCTTTGATAAATATCATATTCCTCTCCTTGCAATTGCATTAGGCCTTCCGGAAACTATAACGACGGAAAACAACATTACATTGAATTGAATGTTCTTTTTATAGGTTCAATAACAATGTTTTAACATCCTTATTATTTTCTAGGTGTGGAAGGTTTGCACATCCTAATATATCGCCTCATAGATTTGGAATGTATATTTGGTTATAGTTACAAAAGTATCTCCAGCATTATTAACACTGTCATGATGGTCATATGCAATAATAAAAGCCATTTATTGGAAAACCTTGGAAATATGCCATGGTTGAATGAAGCCAAGTTGAGAGCATATTCAGAGGTATGTGATATACTTATAAAAATGATATTGTCATGTGTAGGTCCTTTAGATCATTTACAGGTGCTTGTGAATTCACATTCTAAAAATATATTTATTTTAATCGAAATGATGTATAAAGAAACGTTAAATAAAACAAACAGAAAACCTGAATGTGTTATGAACCAAAAAATAGCCATATAGCATTAATTTGAAGCCAAGACCCATTCTATTTCTATAAATTATTTTAGCAAATTATATAAAAATTATCAGTTTATAAATTTATATATTATATAATTTGATATTCTCATCACTTTCAGGCAATAATGGAAAAAGGTGCTCCCATGAACAATTGTTGGGGCTTCATAGATGGCACTATCAGACCGATTTGTAGGCCAACAGATAATCAAGAGGAGTATTACTCTGGATACAAGAAAGTGCATTGTGTGAAATACCAGTTTTATGCCCTGATGGAATTGTTATTAGTCTGAAAGGTGCTTATCCTGGTCGCCGACATGATGCAGGAATGCTAAGGGAGTCAAGACTTATGAAGAACTTCTCCAGTACACGATATTTGGAAATAAGAATTATGTCATTTATGGAGACAAAGGCTATGGCTTGAGGGAATTACTATTGAGGCCATATACAGTAGGACACCCAGACCGTCAAATTTTCAATACAACCATGAGTAGTTTGAGAATTGCTGTAGAATGGGGATTCCAAAAAATAGTAAAGGAATTTGCTTTTGAGGATTTCAAGAAGAATCAGAAGCTTTTACTGCAGGAAATTGGCACCATGTACAAAACATGCATGATTTTGACTAATTGCCATACCTATTTATATGGAAGCCAGACCAGTACATACCTCAACATTGAACCTCCACAGCTGGAACATTATTTAGGGAATTGAATGTTTTGATGATACTTATATGCCTAATAAAAAAAGTTTGAACTACTAGAAGAGTTTTTTTCGTCTTTACATATTAAATAAATAGAAAAACTAATTTGGAATAAAACAAAAACAAATATTTAGTAACTTCTTTATGAATTTTCCAACTGAATGTAATCTAATAACAAAAATTTATTAAAAAAAAGTAAAAGTCCTAGTACCTACACATCACTACCATTAATATGAGATCAATTATAATCACAGTAGTATCACCACAAACATTATAATCACAGTAGCGTTTCAGTCATTTCTTAAATATAAAATAAATAAAAAAACTAATCTGGAATGAAACAAATATTTAGTAATTTCTTCATGAATTTTCCAACTGAATGTAATCTAATATCAAATATATATTAAAAAAAAAAGTGAAAGTCCGGGTACACATCACTATCATTAATATGAGATCAATTATAATCACAGTAGTATTACCACAAACATTATAATCACAGTTAGTAGCGTTTCAGTCATTTCTTAAATATAAAATAAATAAAAAAACTATTCTGAAATTAAACAAAAACAAATATTTAGTAACTTCTTCATGAATTTTCCAAGTTATGGATATCTACTTCGAATTCAAAAATCGGCCATTCGGAGCTTATCGGTATCATTCGTATATTCTTCGGTTTACGTACGTTCATTTATAAGGTATCCGTGAGAGAACGCTACGTTACGTACGCCCGTAAACTCATTTTCAACGTTAACGTAAATACCTGACGAATGCGCGTGCGTAGATGTCAATTCTTGCGTTAACGTTTACGTTCATGGCAGCACTTCAACTCTCTAATAGAGAGTTGAAGTGCTGCCATGAACGTAAACGTTAACGCAAGAATTGACATCTACGCACGCGCATTCGTCAGGTATTAACGTTAACGTTGAAAATGAGTTTACGGGCGTACGTAACGTAGCGTTCTCTCACGGATACCTTATAAATGAACGTACGTAAACCGAAGAATATACGAATGATACCGATAAGCTCCGAATGGCCGATTTTTGAATTAGAAGTAGATATCCATAACTTGGAAAATTCATGAAGAAGTTAATAAATATTTGTTTTTGTTTCATTTCAGAATAGTTTTTTTATTTATTTTATATTTGAGAAATGACTGAAACCCTACTAACTGTGATTATAATGTTTGTGGTAATACTACTGTGATTATAATTGATCTCATATTAATGATATAAAAAAAAATATATACAACGCTATTCTTAGACAAAACTATTGGCCTGATCAACTGAAGAATGCTGAAATAATTCTCTTTCCAAAACCAGGCAAAAATCCAAATGATGTCTCCTCATATCGACCAATCAGCTTACTGCCGATTCTGTCTAAAATATTGGAAAAGTTATTACTGCTGAGAATAAAGTCAGATACCAACAACCAAGAAATAATTCCTCAACACCAGTTTGGCTTTAGAGCTCATCACTCCACCACACAACAGATTCACAGAATAAGCCGTGAAATCAGCAAAGCCCTGGAAGACAAAAAATACTGTACATCTGCTTTTTTGGATGTCAGTCAGGCCTTTGATAAAGTCTGGCACCAAGGACTGCTATACAAGATCAAAAAGTGTCTACCGGTATACTATTTCCTACTGATGAAATCTTATCTTACCGGAAGAAGTTTTAGAGTAAGGGTCAACGATAAAGTATCCAATCTTTATCCCATACAATCAGGCGTTCCTCAAGGGAGTGTTATTGGTCTATTTGGACATATGGTATTGAACTGTGGGGATGTACTTCTAAGTCCAACGTATCTATAGTACAGAGAAGCCAATCGAAAATATGTACTAAGAATGATAGCAAATGCACCATGGTATGTAACCAATCAAACATTGCACGAAGATCTAAAAATAGCTTATGTTATGGACGTCATAAAGGAAAAGAGCCAGAAACACCACGACAAACTACACGGACACATAAACGACCTTCTACAGCCATTGCTAGAACCACACACCACCCGGAGACTCAAAAGGAACTGGCCAACAGACCTTAAGTAGGATAGAAGGGGTCTTTTCATTGGAGAAGACCCTATAAACCCATTTCAGAGCCTCATGCTCTACAGACATCAGATTAGCTTATAGAATTATTTTATTGTATTCTGATTGCTAATGAATAAATGAAAATAAAAAAAAAATATTAATGATAGTGATGTGTACCCGGACTTTCACTTTTTTTTAATATATATTTGATATTAGATTACATTCAGTTGGAAAATTCATTAAGAAATTACTAAATATTTGTTTCAATCCAGATTAGTTTTTTTATTTATTTTATATTTAAGAAATGACTGAAACGCTACTGTGATTATAATGTTTGTGGTGATACTACTGTGATTATAATTGATCTCATATTAATGGTAGTGATGTGTAGGTACTAGGACTTTTACTTTTTTTTTATAAATTTTTGTTATTAGATTACATTCAGTTGGAAAATTCATAAAGAAATTACTAAATATTTGTTTTTGTTTTATTCCAGATTAGTTTTTCTATTTATTTAATATGTAAAGACGAAAAAAACTCTTCTAGTAGTTTAAACTTTTTTTATTAGGTATATAAGTATCATCAAAACATTCAATTCCCTAAATAATGTTCCAGCTGTGGAGGTTCAATGTTGAGGTATGTACTGGTCTGGCTTCCATATAAACAGATATGGTCAAAATCATGCATGTTTTGTACATGGTGCCAATTTCCTGCAGTAAAAGCTTCTGATTCTTCTTGAAATCCTCAAAAGCAAATTCCTTTACTACTTTTTGGAATCCCCATTCTACAGCAATTATCAAACTACTCATGGTTGTATTGAAAATTTGACGGTCTGGGTGTCCTACTATTTCTAGTTCTGTATATGGCGTCAATAGTAATTCCCTCAAGCCATAGCCTTTGTCTCCATAAATGACATAATTCTTATTTCCAAATATCGTGTACTGGAGAAATTCTTCATAAGTCTTGACTCCCTTAGCATTCCTGCATCATGTCGGCGACCAGGATAAGCACCTTTCAGACTAATAACAATTCCATCAGGGCATAAAACTGGTATTTCACACAATGCACTTTTTTGTATCCAGAGTAATACTCCTCTTGATTATCTGTTGGCCTACAAATCGGTCTGATAGTGCCATCTATGAAGCCCCAACAATTGTTCATGGGAGCACCTTTTTCCATTATTGCCTGAAAGTGATGAGAATATCAAATTATATAATATATAAATTTATAAACTGATAATTTTTATATAATTTGCTAAAATAATTTATAGAAATAGAATGGGTCTTGGCTTCAAATTAATGCTATATAGCTATTTTTTGGTTCATAACACATTCAGGTTTTCTGTTTGTTTTATTTAATGTTTCTTTATACATCATTTCGATTAAAATAAATATATTTTTAGAATGTGAATTCACAAGCACCTGTAAATGATCTAAAGGACCTACACATGACAATATCATTTTTATAAGTATATCACATACCTCTGAATATGCTCTCAACTTGGCTTTATTCAACCATGGCATATTTCCAAGGTTTTCCAATAAATGGCTTTTATTATTGCATATGACCATCATGACAGTGTTAATAATGCTGGAGATACTTTTGTAACTATAACCAAATATACATTCCAAATCTATGAGGCGATATTAGGATGTGCAAACCTTCCACACCTAGAAAATAATAAGGATGTTAAAACATTGTTATTAAACCTATAAAAAGAACATTCTATTCAATGTAATGTTGTTTTCCGTCGTTATAGTTTCCGGAAGGCCTAATGCAATTGCAAGGCGAGGAATATGACACTTTTCAAAGCGAAACCAATTTTTTACCTCGATATTGGATACATTGTCCAGAGTGAATCGTCCATAAAGCACTGCTCGATTCCCAACAGGATCATTGTTAAATTATGTAACAAGATTGCCTCATCCATTTCATCCTCAAGTTGCGCTGCATCAAGAATACCTTCCATCTGGAATTAAATTTTCTGAAATAGAGCCTAATTGAACATGTATAACGACGTGCTTACCATAAAATGTAGCTTCTATTTTCAGTAGAATTTCAACAAATCCAATTCTAAAATTTTATCATTTTGTTGACAGAAAACAAAATACACTCAAATTTATAGGTTAGGGTTGTTAACGTTTGACATACACGTTAACGTTCATCAACCACGCATGCACTTCAACTCAAATTTCATTCAATCCGTAAACCAGACGTAAACGTTATATTTCGTACGTTAACGTCTACGTAAAGCTTCACGTACTGTACTCACTTCAACTCTCTAATATACGAATGATACCGATAAGTTCCGAATGGCCGAATTTTGAATTCGAAGTAGATATCCATAACCTGGAAAATTCATGAAGAAGTTGTTTCATTTCAGATTAGTTTTTTTATTTATTTTATATTTAAGAAATGACTGAAACGCTACTAACTGTGATTATTATGTTTGTGGTAATACTACTGTGATTATAATTGATCTCATATTAATCATTAATGGTAGTGATGTGTACCCGGACTTTTACTTTTTTTTAATATATATTTGTTATTAGATTACATTCAGTCGGAAAATTCATGAAGAAATTACTAAATATTTGTTTCATTCCAGATTAGTTTTTTTATTTATTTTATATTTAAGAAATGACTGAAACGTTTCTGTGATTATAATGTTTGTGGTAATACTACTGTGATTATAATTGATCTCATATGAATGGTGATACTAGGACTTTCACTCTTTTTTGTAGTATATTATATTTGTTATTAGATTACATTCAGTTGGAAAATGCATGAAGAAGTTACTAAATATTGATTTTCGTTTTATTTCAGATTAGTTTTTTTATTTATTTTATATTTGAGAAATGACGCTACTAACTGTGATTATGTTTGTGGTAATATTACTTTGATTGTGGTAGTGATGTGAACTAGGACTTTCACTTTTTTTAAATATATATTTGTTATTAGAATACATTCAGTTGGAAAATTAATAAAGAAGTTACTAAATATTTGTTTTTGTTTTATTCCAGATCAGTTTTATTTATTTATTTTATTTATATATTATGTAAAGACAAGAAAAAACTCTTCTAGTAGTTTAAACTTTTTTTATTAGGTATATAAGTATCATCAGAACATTCAATTCCCTAAATAATGTTCGAACTGTGGAGGTTCCATGTTGAAGTATGTACCGGTCTGGCTTCCATATAAACAGGTATGGCAATTCGTCAAAATCATGCATGTTTTGTACATGGTGCCAATTTCCTGCAGTGAAAGCTTCTGATTTTTCTTAAAATCCACAAAAGCAAATTCCTGAACTATTTTTTGGAATCCCCATTCTACAGCAATTCTCAAACTACTCATAGTTGTATTAAAAATTTGACGGTCTGGGTGTCCTACTATTTCTAGTTCTGTATATGGCCTCAATAGTAATTCCCTCAAGCCATAGCCTTTGTCTCCATAAATGACATACTTCTGGTTGCCAAATATTGTATACTGGAGAAGTTCTTCATAAAGTCTTGACTTCCTTAGCATTCCTGCATCATGTCGGCGACCAGGATAAGCACCTTTCAGACTAATGATAATTCCATTAGGGCATAAAACTGATTGGTATTTCACACAATGAACTTTTTTGTATCCGGAGTAATACTCCTCTTGATTATCTGTTGGCCTACAAATCGGTCTGATAGTGCCATCTATGAAGCCCCAACAATTGTTCATGGGAGCACCTTTTTCCATTATTGCCTGAAAGTGATGAGAGTATCAAATTATATAAATTTATAAACTGAAATTTTTTGTATAATTTAATAATTTATAATTTGCTAAAATAATTCATAGAAATAAAATGGGTGTTGGCTATATGGCTATTTTTCGGTTCATAACACATTCAGGTTTTCTGTTTGTTTTATTTAATGTTTTTTATACATCGTTTCGTTTAAAATTAATGTATTTTTAGAATGTGAATTCACAAGCACCTGTAAATGATCTAAAGGACCTACACATGACAATATCATTTTTATAAGAATATCACATACCTCTGAATATGCTCTCAACTTGGCTTCATTCAACCATGGCACATTTCCAAGGTTTTCCAATAAATGGCTTTTGTTATTGCATATGACCATCATGACAGTGTTAATAATGCTGGAGATACTCTTATAACTGTAACCAAATATGCATTCCAAATCTATGAGGCGATTAGGATATGATATGCAAACCTTCTTAAGAGTATGCATAAACCATCCACATCTAGAAAATAATAAGGATGTTAAAACATTGTTATTGAACCTATAAAAAGAACATACTATTCAATGTAATGTTGTTTTCCGTCGTTATAGTTTCCGGAAGGCCTAATGCAATTGCAAGGCGAGGAATATGGTATTTTTCAAAGCGAAACCAATTTTTTGCCTCGGTATTGGATACATTGTCCAGAGTGAATCGTCCATAAAGCACTGCTCGATTCCCAACAGGATCATTGTTGAATATATGTAACAGGATTGCCTCATCCATGTCATCCTCGAAATCTGAATCCCCAAGTTGCGCTGCATCAAGAATACCTTCCATCTGGAATTATATTTTCTGAAATAGAGCCTAATTGAACATGTATAACGACGTGCTTACCATAAAATGTAGCTTCTATTTTCAGTAGAATTTCAACAAATTCAATTCTAAAATTTTATTATTTCGTTGACAAAACAAAATACAGTAAATACACTCAAATTTATAGGTTAGGGTTGTTAACGGTTGACAATATTTGTGTTCTGTGGTTGACATAACGTTAACGTTCATCAACCACGCATACACTTCAACTCAAATTTCACTCAATCCGTAAACCAGACGTAAACGTTATATTTCCTACGTTAACGTGTACGTAAAGCCTTACGTATCGTGCGCACTTCAACTCTCTACTAACTAATTTGACACAACGGATCGAAAAAATCATATGGTTTTGACGTTTGAAGGAGCGGTAGCGGTAGCTGCTTAGTCGAACGCGCCCATTGAAATATTTCTCTATACTTATTGATAGCATGTTCCTAGCAAATTCGTAATCAAATTTGATTTCAATGACCAAAATACTGCCATCAAACGAAGCATATATAACAAAAAATGTTTTCTCTAAATAAAGCACAGCTATTCCCATTTGAATTTATTATACATAATACATGTGGGATGTGGCGTTTCCTTAGAGTGTAGGTGCTCTCCATTTTCTTCCATAACATAATGATATTTGTAGAAGCACAGACCTGTGGTAGAAGGGCGTCTGTTATAGTCTTTCGCCCTACCTAAAAATTCATAAAGTTATTTTCTGAACCTTGAATGTGAATATTTGATGAAATTCAATACTAAACATTCGAAATAATATTTTCTCTATTTCAGTATCGTAATGAGTTCATTACAGTACTAAAAACAGTGCTGTAATGAATTCATTACAGCATCGTTTTCAGTAACATTTTTCGTTTTGTGGTTGTCAGCAATGACTTCCGATCCTTTTAAATTTCAGCAGACGTCAATTTTCGTATTTCCTAACATTCACACCAACTGCCAAGATACAATATGAAAGTCACTAGAACCTATAATTTTATTTTTTCATTGAATTTCACAAAATTTGAGTGAAATAGAGAAAACATCGTCTAATACTCGTTGCAGAATGCTATTCCAATACTCATGCGTTCAAAAACTCGCTCCTTCGTCGCTCGTTTTCGAATTTCGCATTCGTATTGGAATAGGAGCCCATTCTGCAACTAGTTTTAGAATATACTATTCTTTCCAGAAGGAACGCAGGATTATCATCTAAAAATATTATGCTATCAGGGGCATCATATCCAACCCATTTATCTGAATGGGAAATCACCATGCCACATTCAATAATATTCCTCACTTGGACTGCTCAAACCAGAATCTATTTGCCAGAACACAACGTAAAAGCATGCTAAACAGAATAGTATCTTCTAAAACTAGTTGCAGAATGGGCTCCTATTCCAATACGAATGCGACATTCGAAAACGAGCGACGAAGGAGCGCATGAGTGTTGGAATTGTATTCTGCAACGAGTATTAGACGATATTTTCTCTATTTCAATCAAATTTTGTGAAATACTATCGAAATTCAATGAAAAATTCTGATTATAAATCCTAGTGACTTGGCAGTTGGTAGGTTCACGAAAATTGACATTTCCAAATCGACATGTGTTAAGCGCGTTCGGCAATGACATCTGACTGGTCGGATTGATCTGAACCGTTCGTTTATTACATCCAGATTGAGGGGAGTACACATCTGGACCGTTCGGCAAGAAGATCTGATCAATCGGATGTAGATCTTTTTGGCCGGTGTATTTCGACGGAGGAAACGGATTTTTTCCACAGAACAGAAACAGAAATTACTTTTCGGCCTTTGTGAATGGATTTTTTATCCCGTTTCGAATATTCTTGAACAGTCTGTTGAATTTTCTTGTCTTATGTTATTTGTTGTGTAGTAATAAATAAAAAAATGTTGTTTGATGAAAAAATAATGATTCAGAATATTGAATCATCTCAACCAAGGGTTAGAAATGTTGAGAAATATAACAAAAGAATTAAAATAGTACCCAGACTACCTCTACGGACGAATAGACCTTTAAGCTCTAATTTAATATCTGGCTCGGGTAAGGCGTTACATACGTCAAACAGAAAAAACGATCTAAATGCTTCGTAGCGTTCGTTTATTACAGAAAAATCTGACAAATCTGTACAATCTGTTATCACGTGACTAAAAAATCCGCCCGCTCTCGGATGCTATTGCCGAACGCGCTTGTTGAAATTTGATAGAATCGGAAGTCATTGCTGACAACAACAAAACGAAAAATATAACTGAAAACAATGCTGTAATGAGTTCATTACAGTGTTTTCAGTACTGTAATGAACTCATTACGATACTGAAATAGAGAAACATATATATTCGTAAAGCCGTAAACAAAGGTGTGCAGAGAGAAGTTCTGATTCTCGCCGATATGGCGCTAAGATTGGGATGTCCGGTGTATAGATTTTAGTCAGCGGTTTACCCCTCGATTAAAAGCATATCAACAAGTTCATTATTTGAATAAACGTGCGGCATTTTCGAAACAAAACACTCGTGACGATCTACACCGTACCCTCGCCGAAGATTACTGATCACAATCGATATTCTGAGTCATGATATGATACGAAGACAAAAAACAAGATGTTGATATCTACGGAGGAGCAGTCGAGGGAGCAGGTTCGGACTGAGGAATTTTCAGATTCTTGAAACAGGCATAATTCATATAAAAATTTGTTTGTAAAATGACTTATTTTGTTGAGTTCTACCATCTGTCAAGAGAAAAGCCTCACCTTTAAATACACCCTGTATACGGGGCACATCGGCGAATTATGATTATTCAGAGACAAGCGACGAGTGAAAATAAATATTAGTGCAAATAAATCAGTCGAAATAAATTGTACAGACTTTTGCTAGAATTAGTTCTTCAATTATTGATTGGTAGTAATATAATTAGTGAAAATAAAGAAATAGTTTATTTAATCTAGTCGTTCTGATAATCAAAAAAACGTTACGTCTGAGACAACCGTTACGGTATAATCATAATGATCTCGAATTTTTTTATTCAGGGCACCCGGCGTCCATCTCTCATTTCTGTTGTATCACTCTTTAAAGAGGTTGTATTAATGATTTCACATAACTCCTTTAAATTAATGAGAATTTCCCATGGAACTTATAGTAACATGGAAAGCTATTGCCAGATCAAAAAGTGGATAATTATCTCAAGTTCGTAGAACAGCAAGATTTGCATGCTTCCGTGGATATGAGCTGTCACACAGAAAAGAAACAAAAAGTTTTTTTGCCAAAATGCCAAGTAAATCGGACTTTGAGAATTAGACTATTTTTGAATTGCTGTTTGTGTAATAAATATTTATATTCGGAAACAGGGGCGCAGCCAAGGGGGGGGGGGCGAGCCCCCCCCCGAGATTTTTCTGCATGCAAACTTCTCTACCTGTATATCAGTAGATACAGTTGAATTTGAGCACATCTTGTTGAAATTACTTCTACTACTGGAGCTTCTACAGCTGAAAGTATTTTGGAAACTTTAGAAAAACTGAAGATCAATAGCCGGTATATATATGACGGAGCCGCTGCTATGTCAGGAAACTCTAAAGGTGTTCAGACTTTAATTTCAGACAAATTTCGCGCAGCTATATATGTACACTGTGCTTCACACCACATAATTCTATAGAATTATGTGCTTCACACAATTTGAACTTATGTTTATCTTCGGCGTCCGAGGTCACAGAAATCCGTAATTTTTTAGGAATCATTGAGAGAGCTTACGTGTTCTTCAATACTCCCAAAAGGGAACACGCATTGCATCTACAAATCGACTCATTATGTCCCGGAACGAATAGGCATAGCCTAAAAAAATTAAGACGTTGGGTGGCTAGACGCGACGCAGTTTTAGTGTTCGTTGAACTCATAGAAATCATATTACTTACTCTAGAATGCTAATTCCTTCAAGTTCCGCAGCGAAAAACGTGCCGCATAGGCAACTGATTCACAATGTGCGCATACTCACCATTAGGAAATTTCAGGTAGAACGAAGTCCCTAAATGTTTTGTCGGTTCTATTTTAAGTTCAATATAATTAAACAATAAAAATATTCCATTGAGTAACAAACTTATTTTATAGCTCATGCGCGACTTCCTACGACTATTAGACACATTAATATCATAAGTGAATTGCAATATTTGTGAAATTGGTGAGAAAATTAGAGTAGTTATGTAGTAGGTTTCACTAAATAGATATAGACCGCGCAACACCGCTTTTTCTGTCTCATGGCAAATGACTTTGAAATGACCTTAGTGAAAGAATAGGCAGGAGCGGGTCCAGTGTCAGTCTGCAGTCACAGTTTAGTTTACTGCATAGACAAACTAGTTCACTGGTGCTTAACTGTTATTTTCGTGTTTGATATTCTTCGTGTGCATTTTGCTTTTGTTGTGTGTTGTATTCGATTTGGATCGTATCCGACAAACAATGAACTGTATAGTGTTGTGGTGTCCTTGTCTTGACCTGTTCATTTCCCACATAAGTATGTGAACTATGTGCACCTTTTCATTCATATAACTGTTAAAAATTTATGATTTACGCTTTGCTTTTCATTCGATTGACACATATCTATCCACTCGCATCATGAGATTGTTTCTTTATATAGCAAAAGAACGCAATTCATTATGACAAATCATGAATTCTTGTGAGTAAACCATCTTTTAATGGATAATTCGAACTCGAAAATAAAATATGTTGAAGTAAAACTTTGCAGTTTCATTCAGATAACAGATTGATTTTTGAATATACTCGGAATTCAAAAAGAAAAATGACTTGAAGAATGAATGTAGGTATCAGAATTCACTCATGAAACGATGCAGAGTAACGCATTGGCAGATGTACAAATGTACAATACATTTTCATGTTTCCACTATTTTCAGGAACACCGAAGAATAGAACTGTCCTTAAGGGATATATTAGTATATTTTGCTTTTTTTTTCTGTACTTTACCAAAAGATTCGTTGTTTGTTAACCAGAATTTGTCTTCCTTGATCCTTGAATTAATTTTTATACCGAAACCGGGTTTTTTCAACGCCTGAAGATATTTTGGAATAATAAAAGATTTTCAGCTTATCTTCCAGTCGCTGATGATTCCAAATTTACCATTCAAATAGCTGTTGAAAATTATCAATATGTTCAAAACAACTAGTAAGTGTCGAATACTAATTATGAATTGATTAAATCCAACTGCAACAATAACAGCATAAAATTTTATTGAAGCCGACCCTGTTCAGAAACAACCTGATGGCACGTATGCACATTGTGGACCACACTGAAATTTTTACAACACTTCGGCCAATTGATTTAGCATTCTAGAGTAAGTATATATATTATGATTTCTATGGTTGAACTGTACAAACCAGTGGTGGCCGCTTTGAAGGCAATAGAACAATGGACGGATGTAAAAACCTCCACTGAAGCATCCGGATTACTGGCCAGCATCAAACCCCTAAATTTATCATAGCACTGATGTGCTCAGAAAAAATATATGCCTACACATTACCTCTAAGTAGAGTTCTGCAGACAGTAGATATGAACCTCTGTAAAGCATACACGTTAGCTGATGATGTAACTGACCAAGTTAAGCAAATAAGGGGTATGGCAGGTGATAACTTCATGGATATTTTCAAAAAAGCTCCAGATCTTCTTTTGGAATACACTATTGAAATCAAATTCTCTTGCAACTGCACACTCTCAAAAGTGTAAAAAAACTCATCATTTAGGATCACTGCACAAAATCTTTTATTTCATAATAGATTTTTCCAACATTTCGTAAAATATCAAATGCATTTGTCCAATGATGTATTATAGCTTGAATTTCATAAGCAGCTCCAAATTTATTTTTAATATCACTATGTAATACTTTCTCTACCAAGTCTGCTAATTTAAATTCACTACGGACAAAAGCATGATCACACTGCTTCATTCTCACAATTGGGCACAAATCATTTGCACCATCACCAGCATATAAGACGATATCATAAATATTACCACTTTGTTTCTGTTCAGCAATGAAATCTTGTAGAATTTGTCCCTTGCATAAATTCTTACTGCTTAACTCACAGTAATCTTGTAAATGGTATGGTTCGATTTTTAAAACATTATTCTTAAATTCAGCAGGATTTGTGAATACCTTAAAGATATATTTATCCAAATTGTTGTGCATCAACCATGTGTTTATGAAATATGAATTAGAATCACTAATAATAATTACATCACAATTAAATGTTGTTTTCAATTCTCTAATCAGGTCAGCCATACCAGCAACTGGATCGAGATTTATTATTACATTTCTGTAAAAATCTTCATTATGTCCATGAGTATGAAGTGTTTGGAAAACTGCCTGCATATATGCTGTCCACCCATCATTCCGATGAAGTTTCTTTATACTTTCAGGAACACCGCCAGGAATCATTGAAGCTATGACAGCATCACTGTTCAACTCAATGATAGTATGATCAAAATCAAATGCGGCCAAAATTTTCATTTTCAAACATAAACAGAAATCTCGCAAGTGAGATTTGAGATTTTGAGCAGTGATTGGCCAGATTGGCCTCCTCGTAGGCGCGGACTTGGATCACAGAGCAGGAAGTTAACCTAGAAATGTAAGAAATTTCTTTTTCTTACTTTGAATATGTGATCACTGCGTACAGAATTGGGTATACTACGTTAAATGATCTAGAGGACGAGACGCATAATATACCTTTCCAGAATACGTAGAACAAAGATGAAAGATGTGAACTAAACCAGAATGAGAGAGAAACAGGTATATTTCATGCGCAACTTGTGGGCAGCATTAAAAGATGCGCAAACCTTAGTGCGAGAGAGAAAATAAAGAGAGAGAGGGAAGCAATGAAATGAAATCCTACTGGTTTTATCGTACCGTGACCGTCACATAAAGCGCGTTCGGCAATAGCATCCGAGAGCGGACGGATTTTTTAGTCACGTGATAACAGATTGTACATATTTGTCAGATTTTTCTGTAATAAACGAACGCTACGGAGCAATTAGATCGATTTTTCTGTTTGACGTATGAAACGCCTTACCCGAGCCAGATATTGAATTAGAGCTTAAAGGTCTATTCGTCCGTAGAGGTAGTCTGGGTACTATTTTAATTCTTTTGTTATAGTTCTCAACATTTGAGAGATTCAATATTTTGAATCATTATTTTTTTATCAAACAACATTTTTTTATTTATTACTACACAACAAATAACATAAGACACGAAAATTCAACAGACTGTTCAAGAAAATTCGAAGCGGGATGAAAAATCCATTCACAAAGGCCGAAAAGTAATTTCTGTTTCTGTTCTGTGGAAAAAAATCCGTTTCCTCCGCCGAAATACACCGAGCAAAAAGATCTACATCCGATTGATCAGATTTTCTTGCCGAACGGTCCAGATGTGTACTCCCCTCAATCTGGATGTAATAAACGAACGGTTCAGATCAATCCGACCAGTCAGATGTCATTGCCGAACGCGCTTATAGTAACACAACATTGTTGAGGCATACCAAAATTTTGATTTTCGATAAACAATCCCAGCAAACACAAAATACAGCAACTGTATAGATACTGCGTTACAAGTGCCACCTGAATGCAGCACATAAATTGTTGTATTAAAACTGCACAGTTTCTGTTTTGCTAATAATGCATTTCAAAGAATGCAGTATTTGAAGTACAGTTGATGTGCAGTTTCTGCGCAACAAAAATTAAGTGTCTCATGCGCAACCAGTGAAGTTCAGTAAATGTGCAGTAACTGTGATGTAATAACTGCAAAAGGTCCAAATGCTTTGTTACTAGGCACGGCATCTTACGAACACCGACCTATCCCAAGATGCCCCCATCGTGGGGTAGGTCGGAGTTCTTACTATTCGGTACGGTGTCTTTACGTTAGACCAGACGCCATATTAGAGAGTTGAAGTGCTGCCATGAACGTAAACGTTAACGCAAGAATTGACATCTACGCACGCGCATTCGTCAGATATTAACGTTAACGTTGAAAATGAGTTTACGCGTGTACGTAACGTAACGATCTCTCACGGATACCTTATAAATGAACGTACGTAAACCGAAGAATATACGAATGATACCGATAAGCTCCGAATGGCCGAATTTTGAATTCGAAGTAGATATCCATAACCTGGAAAATTCATGAGGAAGTTACTAAATATTTGTTTTTGTTTCATTTCAGAATAGTTTTTTTATTTATTTTATATTTAAGAAATGACTGAAACGCTACTAACTGTGATTATAATGTTTGTGGTAATACTACTGTGATTATAATTGATCTCATATTAATGGTAGTGATGTGTACTCGGACTTTCACTTTTTTTTTATATAATATATTTGTTATTAGATTACATTCAGTCGGAAAATTCATGAAGAAATTACTAAATATTTGTTTCATTCCAGATTAGTTTTTTTATTTATTTTATATTTAAGAAATGATAAATGAATAAGAAATGAAACGCTACTGTGATTATAATGTTTGTGGTAATACTACTGTGATTATAATTGATCTCATATAAATGGTAGTGATGTGTAGGTACTAGGACTTTTACTTTTTTTTATTAAATTTTTGTTATTAGATTACATTCAGTTGGAAAATTCATTAAGAACACACTAAATATTTGTTTTTGTTTTATTCCAGATTAGTTTTTTTATTTATTTAATATGTAAAGATGAAAAAAACTCTTCTAGTAGTTTAAACTTTTTTTATTAGGTATATAAGTATCATCAGAACATTCAATTCCCTAAATAATGTTCCAGCTGTGGAGGTTCAATGTTGAAGTATGTAGCGGTCTGGCTTCCATATAAACAGGTATGGCAATTAGTCAAAATCATTCATGTTTTGTACATGGTGCCAATTTCCTGCAGTAAAAGCTTCTGATTCTTCTTGAAATCCTCAAAAGCAAATTCCTGTACTATTTTTTGGAATCCCCATTCTACAGCAATTCTCAAACTACTCATGGTTGTATTGAAAATTTGATGGTCTGGGTGTCCTACTATTTCTAGTTCTGTATATGGCCTCAATAGTAATTCCCTCAAGCCATAGCCTTTGTCTCCATAAATGACATAATTCTGATTTCCAAATATCGTGTACTGGTGAAGTTCTTCATAAGTCTTGACTCCCTTAGCATTCCTGCATCATGTCGGCGACCAGGATAAGCACCTTTCAGACTAATAACAATTCCATCAGGGCATAAAACTGGTATTTCACACAATGCACTTTTTTGTATCCAGAGTAATACTCCTCTCGATTATCTGTTGGCCTACAAATCAGTCTGATAGTGCCATCTATGAAGCCCCAACAATTGTTCATGGGAGCACCTTTTTCCATTATTGCCTGAAAGTGATGAGAATATCAAATTATATAATATATAAATTTATAAACTGATAATTTTTTTTATAATTTGCTAAAATAATTTATAGAAATAGAATGGGTCTTGGCTTCAAATTAATGCAATATGGCTATTTTTTGGTTCATAACACATTCAGGTTTTCTGTTTGTTTTATTTAACGTTTCTTTATACATCGTTTCGATTAAAATAAATATATTTTTAGAATGTGAATTCACAAACACCTGTAAATGATCTAAAGGACCTACACATGACAATATCATTTTTATAAGTATATCACATACCTCTGAATATGCTCTCAACTTGGCTTCATTCAACCATGGCATATTTCCAAGGTTTTCCAATAAATGGCTTTTATTATTGCATATTATGACCATCATGACAGTGTTAATAATGCTGGAGATACTTTTGTAACTATAACCAAATATACATTCTAAATCTATGAGGCGATATTAGGATGTGCAAACCTTCCACACCTAGAAAATAATAAAGATGTTAAAACATTGTTATTAAACCTATAAAAAGAACATTCTATTCAATGTAATGTTGTTTTCCGTCGTTATAGTTTCCGGAAGGCCTAATGCAATTGCAAGGCGAGGAATATGACATTTTTCAAAGCGAAACCAATTTTTACCTCGGTAGATACATTGTCCAGAGTGAATCGTCCATAAAGCACTACTCGATTCCCAACAGGATCATTGTTAAATTATGAACAAGATTGCCTCATCCATTTCATCCTCAAGTTGCGCTGCATCAAGAATACCTTCCATCTGGAATTAAATTTTCTGAAATAGAGCCTAATTGAACATGTATAACGACGTGCTTACCATAAAATGTAGCTTCTATTTTCAGTAGAATTTCAACAAATCCAATTCTAAAATTTTATCATTTTGTTGACAGACAAAATACACTCGAATTTATAGGTTAGGATTGTTAACGTTTGACATACACGTTCATCAACCACGCATGCACATGAACACTTCAACTCAAATTTCATTCAATCCGTAAACCAGACGTAAACGTTATATTTCGTACGTTAACGTTTACGTAGAGCTTCACGTACTGTACTAAGTTTACACATGCATGGATTTGCCGCCGCCAGTCTTAACGCCAGTTCAACTTTCACGCAAGTAATCGTTTACACAGTTTCCAGTGTTTTGCACGCCAGTTGCTCGATACTCTCGTTATAGTAGGTAGTAGGTACCTACATCATGTCACGAAAGGAGCTTGTGAAAAATTGTCGAAAAATTACAAATTCGATAATTGATAGTATTATTGAAGATTTAGAACGGAAGAAACGACATAAAAGATAAAAGAAAAGGTCGCTTATGGGTACGCAATTGGATTTCCCAGAGGCCAATGATGGGTGCTTCAAATACTCTTTTAAAAGAACTTTCAATGGAAGACCCCCAAAGCTTGTTCATACAATTCTAAAAACTGTATTATGGTTTCTGATTTCCATTTCTTCTCTTTTTTGTTCATCGTTAAAACACAAAACTCACAAAAGAACCGAATTATACTATCAAACTGTGCCCCTAACCTTAAAAGTGATTTTCCGCTGCGTAAACAATATTCATCGGCGTGCACGGAATGTGTTTACATTTGCAAGTTGTAATTTCACCGGCGCAAGAAAAGATACTGGCGCATGAAATTTTGGAAGCGACCAAAATTTTTAATCCATGCATGCCTGGATAACGCTTGCACGCCAGTAAGTGTTTACATATGCAGTTACTGGCGCGCCAGAAGTCACCGGCGCCAGTAAATCATTGCATGTGTAAACGCGGTATTACTTCAACTCTTGAAGTGCTGCCATGAACGTAAACGGTAACGCAAGAATTGACATCTACGCACGCGCATTCGTCAGGTATTAACGTTAACGTTGAAAATGAGTTTACGGGATACCTTATAAATGAACGTACGTAAACCGAAGAATATACGAATGATACCGATAAGCTCCGAATGGCCGAATTTTGAATTCGAAGTAGATATCCATAACCTGGAAAATTCATGAAGAAGTTACTAAATATTTGTTTTTCTTTCATTTCAGAATATGTAGTTTTTTTATTTATTTTATATTTAAGAAATGACTGAAACGCTACTAACTGTGATTATTATGTTTGTGGTAATACGACTGTGATTATAATTGATCTCATATTACCTAATGGTAGTGATGTGTACCCGGACTTTCACTTTTTTTAATATATATTCGTTATTAGATTACATTCAGTTGGAAAATTGATGAAGAAATTACTAAATATTTGTTTTTGTTTAATTCCAGATTAGTTTTTTTATTTATTTTATATTTAAGAAATGACTGAAACGTTACTGTGATTATAATGTTTGTGGTAATACTACTGTGATTATAATTGATCTCATATTAAAGGTAGTGATGTGTAGGTACTAGGACTTTTACTTTTTTTGTAATAAATTTTTGTTATTAGATTACATTCAGTTGGAAAATTCATAAAGAAGTTACTAAATATTTGTTTTTGTTTCATTCCAGATTAGTTTTTTTATTTACTTAATATGTAAAAAAGAAAAAAACTCTTCTAGTAGTTTAAACTCTTTTTATTAGGTATATAAGTATCATCAGAACATTCAATTCCCTAAATAATGTTCCAGCTGTGGAGGTTCAATGTTGAAGTTTGTACTGGTCTGGCTTCCATATAAACAGGTATGGCAATTAGTCAAAATCATGCATGTTTTGTACATGGTGCCAATTTCCTGCAGTAAAAGCTTCTGATTCTTCTTGAAATCCTCTAAAGCAAATTCCTGTACTATTTTTTGGAATCCCCATTCTACAGCAATTCTCAAACCACTCATGGTTGTATTGAAAATTTGACGGTCTGGGTGTCCTACTATTTCTAGTTCTGTATATGGCCTCAATAGTAATTCCCTCAAGCCATAGCCTTTGTCTCCATAAATGACATAATTCTGATTTCCAAATATCGTATAAACGACCCTTAAAGGGTCGTTTATACTGGTCCGTAACTTATGCCCTTAAAATTGTTCTCTTTAAACGATGGTAAGGGAATAAGTTAAAATTCGAGTATAAACCATAGCATGAAATTTCTATGTTTCAACTCTTAGGGTAATGGAAAAGTTTAAGTTACGGGCCAGTATAAACGACCCTTTCGCCTTCCACTTTATGATAATAATATTCTATTCTATAATAATTTCATAATAATTAATCAATAATTATGGAAAGAGAAGAGAACTTGGCGCAATGTGAAATGTGTGGGAAGCATCAATTAACTGGGAAAAAATCTTAAAATTATTGGTTATGTTATGATCTACTGACACTTCAAAACCTAAACCTGATAGTTAGGTATTGACCAGTCCAACGATCTGTCACGATCAGCTGTTTAAAAATGGCTGCTGGGTCAAACAAATAACAAACCGAGGTTTTTCAGTTACGAGGTACGTGTTTCAGGGTATTTTCTGTTGGTTTCTCAATTTTCAACTTCAATGTCTTCAATTATGTCATTTAAAATGATAGTTATAATAGAGTAACACTATAGCAGAAATGTTTGTTATTTGTTTGGCCCAGCAGCCATCTTGAAAAAAGGTGATCAGCTGTTTTGTTGGACTGGTCTATTCTGTGCTGATAGTTCGTATATATATGTTCTGTGGTTCGTAAACTTAAGACCGGGTCTGTGATCCAAGAAGATCCGTCACGTGACCTCAATGGATCGAGTTAGTACATATATCTACTAATACCAATATGGATTATACGCCTGCTAATAGTTGTCTGAAAGTGAAGTCAGATCTTTGGTAAAGATTGAATTGTACGCATGCGTCAACTCGAAATTCAATTATGACAATAGACTTGGAGGTTATGTCATCATTTATTTACATTTTAGGCTTCAAGATTTTCTTGCTTGGATGAAAACGTTCTACTAAAACATTTCTATTTTAGTTTTCGCAAAGAAATGAATGTTATAAGTTTTCAGAAAACTATTTGATTCATCGTATTGAAGGGAATGCATTCTTTTAGCCGGAATAAATATTGATAATTCATGTATCAAGGATTTATCGAGAAATTTTCGTCAGAAGTTCTAATGGAATTCCGACTACCCGATAAAATAAAACGTAGGTATAAGTATGAACATCTTTGCTGTGAGAGGTTGATAAAATGGTAACTCACATTATTGAATAATCCATCTATAGTTAAATGAACTCTTGTTATCAAAGTAATGTAGAAGTCAAAAAGATTCTTGTGTTTTAGCTGAATTGAATATTTCATTACTGAAACAAAATTGAAATGTGTTTTTTCAGGTAGGTATTCAAGGATATGTTTATTCGCAATGTTACCTACCAATAGTTATTCTCTTCACAATTTTTGTTTGATAAGAAGTCTTGAATTTTTGTCTTGTTTTGTTGATCTACTTGCTCAGGATTTAATAATTTTTGATTGTTTATTGAAAGGTTTCAATTCTGAATGAAAAATTCCTTCTTTGCTTCAAACATTCCGTTTTGAGATCTCCTCCTCCAATTTTGAAATGGTACATGAAATTACTTCGAAATATTTTCTTACTATGAGTTTTCAGGTAAACTATGAATTTTTAGTCCATGATCCATATCATAATTGCTTACATAGTAAGTGAAATAGCCGTCAGACAAGGGTAAATCCAAAATTTTTCTCAGAAGGGCACTTTCGAGAACAGGTTGAACTTTTCTGATTGGATTATTATATGAATATGTGATTTGGAGTTTGTTACGAGTACCTTCATGGAAATATGAAATTTTTTAATAACCCGGGGACAGCATATTCCATTAAAATTGAATGAGAGGCTATTATTATGACATATCGAGAACATGGGAGTGGAGGTAGCAGTACATACACTAAGTAATACAGTATTGCAAAAATACTGAACCATGACCTAAAATAAAAAGATGTTGAAATTGCTGAATTTTGTTAAATTTTCAATAATACCATCTAAATAGTGAGCAGGATGATATGTAATCTAAAAAACAAAGTTGAAACTAAAAAGACATACCGTTGATTGGAAGCATTGCCTGTGAACAGTAGAAGATTAAAATCATGCAAGTTTTTTGCTAAAACAAGATGAGTACGTAATGTTGAGGTGAATAAACCTAGAGTGGAACCTCGATATAACAAATTTTAGACCAATCTCACCTCAGTTTAACAAATTTCTACTTGCTCCCTTCCGATTTGTTATATCGGGGTTCCACTGCGTATTGATATGACGTAATCAAAAGCCAAGGCAAGTTTACCTCTCAATACGATGAACATAAATACAGAACCCAGATAATATGTAACAAATGATTTATTAAGTTTCAGAATGCATTTATTCTAGAGTCAGTTTAACTCACTGATTTCATTCATTTAATGAAAAGAAAAACACATCCAATATGTGTGTTGAACAGCTCTTTCACCTAACGGTACATTGGCCATTAAAAACTTAGAGCCAACCCTTTCAGTGGGTTACTATTCAGAAAGAGATTTATACTTTAAAAGATGTCCTGCATCCAAACCAAAATTGACTTCTCTGGGTGTTTTCTGTAAAATAATTTTCAACAAAATGTCTTCCACAAATTCTCAGCTGTGCGACATCAGCATTTAGGTCACATAGGGCCATCCACTGAGATCTTTGTATGTGATTCTGAGGGAACCTGAAAAAAATATAGTGGTAAAGGAGAAAGCATGAACATATAACAGTTGTATTTGAATTTTTTACCTGTGATATGAATTCGAGCGTGTAGGGTCACAAATGTAACATTTGTGAGTAGAGCTCCTTAAAGACATGTTTAATTCCTTATTGAATAAAAGAACACAAGAAAATTTTCAAATAGATATAAATACTATTCAAAAACGGACCAACTATACCTATAAAGACTAACCAACTCAACTAGGTAAATAAACTATGATTATATTAAACGCGAAAATGAACAATAACAACAACGATTATAAGTGAAAAATGAACGAGGATTTAAACAACGAACGAACTATTGAACGAATTTTCACAAACGGAATAAATAATTTGTTTGGTTATGAGCGTATGAAATAATACATCACATCATTAATTTTACGTGTATGACATAATACAAGGTGCCAGAGAGAGATAGAATAACTACGTTATTTTTTTTCTTAATATTTCTGCACATGCGCAGATCTGGAGTTTTACCAAAGCCCAGCTTCAATTTTGATTGGCTATTATCCATATAGGAATTATTAGATATATGAGTTAGTAACCCAGAGTAGGTTTCCGAAAAGGCCGAGCACAGAACATATAATAGAGCCGAGTGTAATGATTAGATTATCCATGTATAAATTCATATTATTGTAAAAAGAAATGTTATCTCCATGAGGAATCGTAGTAAACACATCAAGAGTTTATCAGATACATCGCGTTCATTGATATTATATATATTATTGTATCAACTCTGTCCTATTATTTTTTTTTAATCCAATGTTTTCAAGTTATCAGGATATTTTAATGAAAGTTTTCTGTTCCTACTGTACCATCCACGGATCAGGAACAGTCAGAATAGTTAGGCACAGTTCCGAACTCGAGTGTTCCGACGAGGCGAACGTCAAGGAATCTCCTGTTCCGTGCGAAACGAACGGGTGGGATTAAAAATTACCAAAAAGTACAGTTCCGAACTGCCACGCGAACAAACCTTTTGATACTGATGAAGAAGAAAAATGTCAATTGTCAGTTGATTGAAGTTTTTGAATTTAGGAAAACCAGAGTTACCCATAACATAATATTATTTTTGTGTTTTCATACTAACATCAGAGATAGGAGATTCTCGAGATTAATCACATTTAAATTGCTCGATTAAAATTCAAGTGAATAAAAATATTCTTGCATTTTTCAGAATGGTGGACTACAGTAGGTGGAAAAACATTGAGGTGGGTATGAATTAACAAATTTCAAACACTAACCCCCGATTTCAAACTGTTGATCGGAGAATCAAACGCTAAATTCCATGCTATTGAGAGATTGCATCTCCGATGAACTATTACTGAAACCGGGAGTTATTTATTTATATTATTCACGATCATGTTGTCGAGTTAGAAAATTGCAATTTGCGATATCGGTTCCTGAATGCGGTATCTGTTAGCGAACTGATGGAACTCTAAAGACATTGTTGAGTGCAAAATGTGTACCAAAGATTATCACCCTGGTTGTGCTAATAGATAAAATATGTGACTAAGTCATCGTAAGTCAAAGTGAATCTAATACCTGAGAAGTATCCCCAATGTCGGATACTATTGGAAAGAGTGATACAAATAAGTCACCAGATCAAGAATTTCTGATCAGAATAGTTTTTGAATTAGTAGCGAAGAATTCATTATTGATTGAGAACAATTCTCTCCTTGATTACCAAATATATTCCTGTGAAATTAATATAATCGATCAGAATAATGAAATCAAAAACCTGAAGAAAGATATCAACAAGATCCCATCTGTTAACCTTTGGAGATAATGAATTGCCTGCAGATATTCCACCTGTGAGTATGGGAGATGAAGTGGGTGCATCTATTATGAATATGTGGACCACTAAAATCGCTAATTCAACAACTAAGAAATCATTAGTTCCTGGTGAAAATGCCTATCCTGATATTATTGAAATTAATTGTGTATCAAACCAGCAGAGACTCTAGAGTAAGGGAGATGACTAGAAACTCATTTTGCTCAAGTTGACTAAACAAAATATTTCTCTTGTTGTTGGAAGTGGCTCCGGAGATACTTCTATTGAAGAAATAGAAAATTGAAGGCTTTCCATGTTTCTCCTCTGATATCCAGAAACCACAGCTGAAAATCTGCAATATTTTTCAAAAACTGAGTTGTCTGAAGTAAAATGTGAGAAACTCAAGTCTGAATTTCTGAAAAGCTATTCCTCATTCCAAGTTCAGAGTATGAAAAAGCAGTCAATGGTTCAAATTGTCCCGAATAAGGCTAGTATAAATCATTGATTTCAATCGAGAAAAGTCAATTGTCCTCTAGAGCAAATGATTGAGGGAAACTTGCTTGCTCTAATAAAATGCATATTCTTGAGGTTCTCTTCACGGAAAAAAAAACTAGACATTGTTGGCATTGCCCAGCAATTGTGTACTACTGAAAATGTTGGAATGACAATTATTCCTGGATAGGTCCAAGCTGATTCATATTATCACCTCAACAGGTGGCATGGGAGATCCTTAATCTATGTGCAAGAGGACATACCAAAAACGAAATTGTTCGTGTCACGAAATGCAGGAAATGGTGGTGGTAAAGCATTAATTAAGAGAAAGAAATGTGTGGAACTGTAATTGAGTTATGGAATTCAAATATGTTATTAATTGTTTATATTAACTTTTTTCAGGCAATTTTGCATATTTTGTTGAGCATTTTAAAAAATGTTTAAAAACACACTTGATCATACATATTTCCAAATCAGGTGACAATACTTGTATGCAGAGATCTGAATGTAGATTTTTTGAAGTAAGAATGTCGTAATCAAACTGTATTTTTAGACTGGCATGAATGCTACAATTCAGCAATCCAGTTGTTTAATCAAGTGAGATTCGGACAGTGGTGGGGTGTCCGTCAAATTCGCCACAACGTTGCCAGATCGAGCAATTGTATTTTAAGAGTAGGTCAGTTCTTGTCTTCATTAGCACTTTGAACTCTGAATAAATTATTAGAAATCATAAAATTTCTTTCAATACAGGGTGGCCATTTGAAAACGAAACAGACGAGATTACAGACGAAATAAATTTTTTCGATAGAAATGCTCGGACAGGTCGATTTCTGTTTCGAGGGGGACAACTTAAGATGTAGGTTACGGACGCATAGCGCTTCAACCCTTGCTACTACAACCCTCACCCCCAATTTTTGAATAGGGAAGATGGGGTGAGTGATACCTCATTTGAAAGGTATTTTTATACTGATTTCAGCACAGTAATTGTTTTTTCATTTTATGCATTAGTTCTCGAAATATTCTTAACTAAGTATTTGAAAATGAAGTGGTGTTTTCATGGCGCTTGTAGTGTTTTTTGTGAAAAATCGACATTTTGAGCTTCAAAACAACCATGACTGTGGCTTCCTTCCTCCAATCCACTGACATAGAAATCTTTAATCAAGATGTCGAGCAAACAAAGCGTATTGCGAAGGAGCTCAATCTTGATGAAACTCAATCTAAATTATCTTCGATATAATTTGCAGTATTTCAAATAACATGCGGTAACACTTGATCGATAGAAATCTCCAAAAAGTCCAAATACGTACATATCTCTAATCAGATTACCAGGTAAGAAAATCAAATCATTAATGATGCCACAGAAATATTCCAGTCCCAATTCGTGAAACGATTTCCGACTTAATTATGAAGTGTTTTCTCAGTTGGCTTCAATAATGTTTTCATTTTGTTGATTATTGAATTCATATCTTTTTCAAAAAAATGAGAATCGATAATTTTTTATTTATTACGAACAGATCATTAAGTTGGCTTACTGGTTCTTTGACATGTGAATTATTCTTAGTTTTGAATCGAGACTTGTATGTGTTCTAATTCATTGTTCGACATGGTTTATTCAATTGCAGAGCGGGTGGAAATAATTTCACTTTTTTTTGCAAACAATCAATGTGCGAATAGAACCGCAGAATTCTTCAATCAACGACACGGACATTTTGGTGTTTCGGAAGCACGAAATGTCAATTATTCGCAAAAAATTAATTTAAGTGATAAAATTAACTAACGCATGAATATTTCGAGAACTAATGCATAAAATGAAAAAACAATTACTGTGCTGAAATCAGTATAAAAATACCTTTCAAATGAGGTATCACTCACCCCATCTTCCCTATTCAAAAATTGGGGGTGAGGGTTGTAGTAGCAAGGGTTGAAGCGCTATGCGTCCGTAACCTACATCTTAAGTTGTCCCCCTCGAAACAGAAATCGACCTGTCCGAGCATTTCTATCGAAAAAATTTATTTCGTCTGTAATCTCGTCTGTTTCGTTCTCAAATGGCCACCCTGTATATTGTTTAATCAGAAAAATTTTCCAAAATAATTCTTATTGATTAAATTAGAATTTCTTAACATTTACCTTTATTACGCGACAATAGATACGATGAGAAGCAATAAGGTGGAATTGAATTGAATATATTTTCCTTTCGTGAACTAAAATGGATCTCGGTGTAAGGAACTGAATGAAACTCATTGGATTCTAAAGCGACGTTTCGGCGTTATATTTCGCCTTCCTCAGGCTACAATAAAATCAGAACAAATTAAAAATATGTGTTTGACTTTGTGGTGAAAACAATGAAAAAATTTAAAAATTTTTAAAAATCATAAGCGAATTTTCAACAAAATAAGCAGTGAAGAAATTCCCTGTTCGGAGACTGACTAGATTGTTTGTGGATCATTATTTCCCTCATCTCTTACCTGAGAAATCCTTAATTCTTCAATGGAAGAATTAGTCAAAAAATAGGTCATAATGGTAAAATAAAACAACTAAAAAGCAATATGTGCTTGGATGGCTCAAAGTGTACTTGATAGATTTCCTTGGTTCGTGAATTTAGACAAATTTCATCGAAAAATGCGGAAGATATTTTTAGGTGGTGTTACCTTCCAATGAATCGCCAATAAAAATTACTCTTCCAATACCTGAACACGCAGTATAAGTTGACAATTCTGATTCCTTTTCTACATTACAAGCAGGCCGTCCCAGCTTCGACCGAGTAGAAATTTGTTTCACGCGGCGGTTTCATCTTCAAAACTTCAACCTGCCATATCTTTTGATGTACTCGTTGTAATTGTATGATATGGAGGGCAATTTTGTTCTAAATTAAATAATGTGGATAAAAAACGTATTAGGTTGGATTAGGATCAATACCCAATTCATGAAAACACACTCCCAAATAGTGCATAATTTTGGAAAACATCTGATTACCATAAACAGGTAATAGCAAGTCAATCTTGTGAGATAGATACATGCTATCGCGGACTTTTTTGTAGAAATATTCAAGATGTACATTTCCGTCATACATTGTATCCACGTAAGTCTCACGGTTTTTGCAGCGCACGTGAAAATAGCTGATTTTGGCTGATTTTTTTGTAATTATTGAAGTTATAGTAGGTATCCTTAATTTTTTCGGGTGAAAAGTATAGCCCATGTCACTCAGGGATAATGTAGCTTTCAAAGGGTGAAAGAATTTTTGAAATCCGTCCAGTAGTTTTTGAGCCTATTCGTATCAAACAAACAAAAATACAAATCTTTCCTCTTTATAATATTAGTATAGATAATTCAATCTAAAGTAAACGGATTTGCACAATCTGGCAATAAATCCGCGCATGCCAAATCGGCCTCCAAATCTCTTGATTAAACAACTGGATTACCTTGATTACATCTTGACTGGCGAGAATTTTCCCAAATAATTGGTGACCATAGAGTTCTTTCACTCAAGTTTCTGGTGAGTTTCATTCCTAAACTTCATTCACTTTTATAAAGTACATATCTTGGTTGGCCATGGTTTAGGTTTATCAAGTTCTTTTACTTAAAACGGACGCAGGTTGGTAATCGTGAAAATCAAGCGACATTGCCAAGTCTACTTTCTAATTACTCTTTTTTAACTTTGTGAATGGAGTTAGTTCTTTTAAGGTTTATCTGTGGCACAAGATTCGTAGTACCACTACATTTTCATACTAGAGTATTTCAAGTTGCGCAAAGAGGTATTTAATTGTCGTCTGTAGGCTTATTTCTTGAGGATTTTGAAAAGTGGGGATTTCCATACGTCCGTCTGTTCTGTTCGTCTAAAAGTTTTTCTGTCCGGTTTGTGAACTATCACAAAGTAACGGACTATTCTGTCCATTATTTTTCAGTAACTGAATCTTCCAATCATGTTTACTCGTATACTCGTACACGTGAAATATTTCCAGTATTAACAGAGAAAAAAGTTTCTTCAATATTCGTCAGATCTTTGTAATTATTGAATTCACATAATAATAATAACAAAGCAGTTTATTGACCAATAAATTGGCCAAAAGGCCATCGACAAAATTAGTCCTGCAGCCAGGAAAGTCTTATTACATAATAAATGAATCTATCCTTGTATAGGTTTCAACTTTTGTTATTTTAACAGTTGTTTGTGTGAGAAAAAATCTTTATTCTAGATTCAATCCCTACACCATGTCTTCAATTGTTGAGTTGGAGTTCTTCAAGTTGTTCCCTGATGGTGTTGAGTCGATAACGTGCAGTAGGCACAATATTTGGGTTCCTTTGTTTAAGATGGTGGTGTAGTATTTCCCAGTTGTGCGGATTTTTGGCGAATTTCTTAGATAGCTTCACCAGACGATAACTTAACGGTTCTACATTAAGTCTATAAAGCAGCGTATTCGGTGGGTTATTTAAGGGATTGTTAGGATGATGAATCTTCGATATTTTCCTTGAGGCTGTTGTTTCAGCGGTAATTAGTTTTTGTATCGCAAGCTTCCTGCAGTTCAAATAGAGGATGTGGCCATATTCGAGTAGTCGTCTACATATAGTCTTGTAGATTTTCGCTGCTGTTCAGGTGTTAATTCCTTTGTTCTTATATGTAGGACATCTGAATATGCTTGCTCTTGACTGTACTTTCCTCTTGCAATTTTTGGTATGTTCGTTGAAGTTGAGTTTCTTGTCAATGAGAAATCCCAAGTATTTGACTGTTGCTTTGGGTCTTATGTTGTGCTGGTTGATATTAATATATGGAGATTTGTGCGATATTGTATGGTTGAATATGATCAATTCGCAATTGAGAGGGTTCAGTTGGAGTTTCCACTTATTTAGCCAGTCCAGTATGTTATCTGTGAGATTTTGTAGAGCTAGTATTGTCTGATTTAATGTTCGTTTGTGTGTAATTAGGGCCGTATCATCCGCAAATTGAAGGATGTTTTCTCTGTGTTCGCTACCAACATCAGTCATGGTCATATCGAAACAGTATATTGTAACGTTTTCTGCGTTATTAAAACGTCCGAGATAATTAAACTATTTATTTAAACTATTTATTTACACTACTAATAACACTAATAATTAATAACTAATGAACTTATTCTAACAAAAGTCTGTACAATTTATTTCAACTGATTTATTTGCACTAGTATTTATTTTCACTCGTCGCTTGTCTCTAACTGAATGAATCCCCCATCCGTCGATGGGCCCCTTATATGTATCACGCCGATTGTTTCTAGTTAAGTCCGGACCATCTGGAACTTTCCCGAATCGTTCGCGGCCGTTATGTCCGATGGAACACTCCACGCGTTTCCAGAAAACTCTCGATCGGGCCGTAGCGCGGAATGCACAGGGCCGTACTTGTCACACTGTCCCCTCCTTAAGCAGGTTCTATCCCAGAACAGATCGCATGGATTCTTCAGAGGATCGTGGCGAAATCTGCAGTCGGCTCCTTTTCTACAGTAGCCCCTTTGATGGAAATAGCATTCTATAGTTTTGCCGGGGAGTTCGATACGATTTGGGTAGAAACTGCGTACTAGGATCTGTATACCTGTTCTCTGGAAAATTACTTCAAGCATGCTTCGCACTACCCTCCAATTCAGTAGATCCAGTCCACAACCAAGCTTGGGAACTGCTAGTTTCCTAACGCCGGAACACTGAAGGTCTTCTTTTAAGTCATGCAGCGAGGTCCATAAGTTCTGGTAGGTGGGCTTCTGAAAAGAGTGCTGCTTGGTAACCAAATAGTAAATGAACCGACCTCCGGACTTCAATCTTAAACATTTCTCGATTCTGGGCTGCTGTTCCATTAGCTCCTCTTGCCGACCAAATTTGTTTTTGAATACTCTTGCTTTTCCCCTACTCATACGTAGATCGGCTGCTACACAATGAGCAAGCGAGTATTCCTCGGGGATTGTGAATAGGTCCTGATGAACTTCCTGTGTGACGCCAAACCGTGCAATGAGTGTTCCCCCATAGGTATTCATAAATTCCTGGAATTCGCAGCTTTCCTTTGCCGGAGCCTCGACGAGACGTACTTCTTCTTCACCCTGCGTGGACGCGTACGGAGCCAATCGGTTGAAGTGGACGACTTTCGGTTTACCTCTGGGGAGCTTCCGTATTCGGTAAACTACATCATTTATTCTCTTCACAACTTCGTACGGTCCTTCCCAATGTCTCTGCAGCTTCGGTGAGAAACCTTTTCTTCTTTGGGGGTTATACAACCATACCAGATCTCCTGCGGTAAACCCTCCTTCAATGGCCTTGATGTCATAGAGCATTTTCATCCGGTCACTTGCTTGCTGCATTTGATTACGCACCCTGTCATGGATGTAGTCTAGCTTGCTTCTTAGATTACTTACGTAGTACTCCCCAGCTACATCTTCTACAGGCTTACACCCAAACTCGAGATCGCAAGGTAGTCTCATTTCTCGGCCAAACATTATATTAGATGCAGTCTCCTTGGTAGATTCTTGAATCGAAGATCTATAGGCCATGGTGAATAAATGCAAGTATTCATCCCAGTCCCTTTGATGGTCAGAGACAACTTTGGCCAAATGTTTTCCCATAGTCCGGTTCATTCGTTCCACCATGCCGTCTGACTGAGGATGCAGAGGTGTAGTTCTGGTCTTATGTATCCCCAATGTTTTGCAAACTTCCTGGAATAACTTCGACTCGAAGTTTTGGCCTTGATCACAATGCAGCTCAAGGGGGATTCCAAATCTGCTGAAGAACTCTTTGACCAATTTGTCAGCTACCGTGCTTGCCTCTTGATTAGGAATACCGTACGCTTCCACCCATTTGGTAAAGTAGTCCATCGCTACCAAAATGTACTTGTTTCCACTGGCTGTTTCTGGAAAAGGACCTGCGATGTCGATAGCAACTCGTTGCATGGGTGATCCGACGTTATATTGCTTCATTGGAGCCTTTCCTTTGCCATAGGGTCCGTTGGCCGCAGCACAAACTTTACATTTCCTACACCAATCTTTAACGTCGTTCTTACAGTTGATCCAATAAAATCGCTGCCTGACCTTTTCCAGGGTCTCAGTAATCCCAAAATGGCCACCCGAAGTTCCATTATGTAGTCTGGTCAAAATGTCTGTTACTCTACTCTTCGGCACAATTAACTGAAGCCTCTGCTGAGATCCATCTTCATTTTCCCAGCAACGTTTCAGAAGACCTTCATCCATCTTCAACGTTTCCCATTGGGTCCAATACGACTTGACATTTTGGCTCAGTCTGGATACTTCTTCCCAAGTAGGTCGTCTGCCACTCTTCTTCCAACTTAGGATTACTCTCAAATCTTGATCTTCCTCCTTTGCCCGTCGAATTTCTGGGGGTAGCCAGTCATCGTCGATTACCGTGGTCCGCCTCAAATCGGCCTTGTCTTCCACACGAGAGCAGTGGCTACCATTATCGGGGGAGGACTTCTTGTCAAATCTTCGGACGTGATTCTACGGATTATCACGTCAGAGGCATTTTCAACCCGGATCGATTTATGCCCCTTATAACCAGCCCTTTTCAGTTTATCTGCTATGTCCTTGGGCCATTTCCCTTATAATGCCCACTCTTGTTGCAATACCAGCACACAACATCCTTTTTCCTAGCATTCAATAATCTGCTAACCTCTTCTCGGATGATTTCCTCCACAGGTCGGTCTATTTCTTGGACTTGTCGCACACGAAATTGTCCGCTATGTGACGCCTGTTTCGCTGCCTCGAATTCTAGAGCTTGAGCTAAGGCATCATCGATGGTTTTAGGCCGGGCAAGTCTCAAGGCTTGTTGAACTTCGCTGTCCTTGATACCGTCGATAAACTGATGGATAAGCCAGCCTCACTAATCTGGCAACATCGGCCTCGAACTCCTGGAGATTTTCTCCTGTTTTCTGCACCCGATTCTTTATTTGGGCATGGTAGACTGTAGGTGAGCATCGCCATATCTCATCTGAAGTTTAGATGTTAAAACTTCATAACAGGCTTGTTGACTCTCCGGTATTGTCTGCAGGATATTAAGTGCCTCTCCTCGTAGAGCTATTATTAATGCCAGGCGCGTACCCAGAAAGGTGTGTTGGGGGGGGCTCAGCTTTTATCAAAAAATAGTTATGTTTTTTAACCATGAGAAATCATGAAAAACGAAGAAGAAAATATTGAAGCATGCATTTATTTCTTGTTAATATGAATCTTCAAAAAACAAAAAAAAACAAATTAATATTGAATCATCCAAGGGTTTATTAGTTTTTAGTTATTAAACTAGCTGGCCCGGCGAACTTTGTTACGCCTAAATGATACTTACGATGAATTTCACAAATCGTAATCACCGGTGATCGGAGATCAACGGCTTGGTTCTCTGATTTTTGAATTGTCAAATCGAGTTGATGCTAGATGAAACTCAGATCACCCCCCATGAGTATCGAAGTCCTTAGAAAAAGTTACACAATGTGGTGCACATAAAATATTTCATACATTGTGTACCTGATTTTCAATCGTTATTACCCTCCACCGCCATGAAAAAAAGCTATATCCGCCCTTGGGCGAGATTTCCATGTTTCCATGGATATGAGCTGTCACACAGAACAGAAACACAAATATAATAATGTCAATTACTAATTATGGCTATTTTGGATTCAGTTATTTCCGCAAATATATTTATTACCCAAACAGAAATTCAAAAACATTTCAAAAATCATGAGAAAAGATGAGAATAATGGACAACTCACGATTGAAACTGATCGACAAAATGCGATTTACTTGAAATTTCGATAAAAATTCACTGTGATAGAGTTCTATGCAAATTATACAGTAATTGATGTCAATACCTTCATGATTACGTTATTTTGAATAAATAAAGATGTGAAAATAACTAATAATAATCAGTCATAATGTCTGAATAGCGCCACCTGAAGTGGTAAGAACGAAACTACTCTCATATCAGACATACAGTGACTCTAACAGAGTCACTGTAATCAGACATATCTCAATGAAATCTCATCATTTTAGAGATCTGTAATCTAACGCTAAGTCATTTCGGCTTTGGTCAACAGCGCAGAGTTGGAGGCAACCCAAATTACACACTATATGTTTACATCGCTGTCTAACTGTAGCGACACCTAGTGGCCTTACTCGAAAGAAGGAAAAGCATTTCCTGTATGAGTAAAATTTTCATCGATTTTTTCAGAGTTTTATTGTATTTTATAATAACCAGACCGTAGACGAATCCATATATGAAGTTTCATAACAAACAGTCCATCCGATATCGAGTTATAAATGGTGTAACCAACATCTTTCTTTTATATATATAGATAAAAGTTCCAAGCGCCAGCATTAGCAAATCTGATCACAACCATTTCTGTATCTATGACTATCTCGTAATTTATGTGCATTAGAGCTAATCCGTTCAAGCGGTTTTCTGCCATAGATATGCGATTTTCGCGACCCTGTATCACTTTTCTGTAAAACTTTCAAAGCCACAACTGCTCTTGTTCCTGAAATATACTGGGCGAAAACGAAAATGTTCCCTTTTGGAGATGTAATTATTTCTTAGGCCCTGTATAAGATAAGAAAAAAAATTAAAACGGTTTATAAGAGATATTGAGAGCCATGTTTTCAAGATTGGGCACAAACTTGGTATTTTTTAAATGGAATACCCTGTATATTTAAACGTCAAATTTTTGCGATTTTTTTGAATACCTTGATGTATCGCAACCTTATCTTCAATAAATTATAGCTTCAAAAATCAGAAAAATCCATGAATTCTTCCACACCTGAATTAAATTATTACTTTTTCGAAACGCCATGTGGTTCAAACCTTTTTATTCAATTATATTTTGAACATCAACTCAAAATATCACTCTTCAACATAAACTTGAAAATGTTGTAAACAAAAAAATATATCGGTACAGATTTAACATTAACTTGTCAATTTCATTAACAAGATTCTAATCAGACAATTTATTACATAAACCAAAAATAAACATATAGATCTAATGAAGTTGTTCAAACTGTCATCCATTTTGTCTTATACATAAACCACACAGTTTCAATTCGACATTTAAAATTATTAAGGATTGCCTTTGTGGGTTTCTGAATGCTTCTTTGGTTGGGGCTCATCTATATTATAACGCCGATATGCTTACATTTTATATTTTCATATAATATTTTTCAGATTTTGAAATTCCATGTTTTCACCGTCAGCCATCATCATTGATTTGTTTTGACTCTGTTTGTGACTCAGTTTTCTTGAATGCAATAAACAAAACAATATTTTATGCATGTTCAACTTTTATGCATGTGTGAAAGGATTCATGGCCTAGTATCAAAAACATCAATTTGGATTTTTCTGATTCTCAAAGTTAAAACTTATTGAAGATTGGGTTGTGATACATCAATGTATTCAGAAAAAAAATTGCGAAAATTTGACGATGAAATAAACAGGGTGATACATTTGAAAAATACCAAGTTTGTGTCCAATCTTAAAAACAGTGCTCTCAACAAAAATTCATTTTTTTCCCATCTTATACAGGGCCTAAGAAATAATTACATTTCCAAAAGTGAACATTTTCGTTTTCGCCCTGTATTTCAGGAACAGCAGTAGTTGGAATATTTCTGTTTGTGGCTTCGAAAGTTTGACGAAAATGTGATACAGGTTCGCGATAACCCCATGTCTCTATCTTCAATCATAGCTGAGATACAGTGCAATCTCAACCAAAATGGGACACAGTGTACCCAAATATTTGAAGCAATATGTATAAATTTGGATAGAAATCTCCGCTACATTTCTCTAGAGCTGAAAGTGCAGATGAAGCACATGATTTGGAATCATCCGGTTTTGAAGTAGCCCACGTTTTTCCATCTTTTTGATTCACTGGAAAGAATAAGGCTTTCGCCTGAGGCGAAAGCCTTGGGGGGGGGCTAGAGCCCCAATAGCCCCCCCCCTGGATACGCGCCTGATTAATGCTGTGGCCTTTTCGTTATCGCCCCAACTGTTTGCCAACGCAGCAGCTTCAAATTGTTTTTGATATGTCGACCACGCAACTTTTCCATCAAATGTTGGTGGCTTGATCTTCATTTTACCACTTTCTGTGTTGTTTTCCGATTCAAGCTAAGCGTCCACAGGTCCGCATCGGACGCATCGGACGGATCGGATCAAACGGATTTCGGTATTCTTTGTATAGAAACTCGTGCAAGCCCGTCCACAGACCCGCACCGGACGCATCGGAGCATCGGCATTTCTACAATGGAGATCCGTAAATCCGATCCGTCCGATGCGGACATGTGGACGCTTAGCTTTAACGAAGTTATTGGATAGTGAAGCTAGAGTTTCTTTTCCATGTGATGTTCTTTTCAGGGACTCTATCAACTTGGCATGCTGTTCAATTATTCCTGATATTTCTTCAAATTTTCCTTTAACCTCATCCACCACTTCTTCAATTTTTTCGTCGACCTTATCAAATTTTTCATTAACTTCCTCAATTATCATTTCCTTGACAGCCTCCATTCTCTCATCCAACGTACTTGCAATTTGACTCACCACCTTATTTTCCATTGTATCCATTTTTTCTTCCAATTTCAAGCCCATTTCCCGAGAATTTTCTTCCACCTTATTTTCCATTTTATCCTTTTTTTCTTCTAATTTCGAGCTAATTTCCCGAGAATTTTCTTCTATTTTCAAGCTCATTTGTTCAAAGGCTTGCTTGAAAAATTCCATACTTGCCTGGTCCATTTTCTCTTTTTGCGATCTGGTTATCGGCATTCAAATCCACTCCACACTGACACCAATGTAACGTTTTCTGCGTTATTAAAACGCCCGGGATAATTAAACTATTTATTTACACTACTTATAACACTAATAATTAATAACTAATGAACTTATTCTAACAAAAGTCTGTACAATTTATTTCAACTGATTTATTTGCACTAGTACTTATTTTCACTCGTCGCTTGTCTCTAACTGAATGAATCCCTCATCCGTCGATGGGCCCCTTATATGTATCACGCCGATTGTTTGTAGTTAAGTCCGGACCATCTGGAACTTTCCTGAATCGTTCGCGGCCGTTATGTCCGATGGAACACTCCACGCGTTTCCAGAAAACTCTCGATCGGGCCGTAGCGCGGAATTCACAGGGCCGTACTTGTCACAATATATTATATAAAAGTGGTGACAGTGGTGATCCTTGTGGTAGACCTTTTTTGGCAGTGAATGGATCAGATAGGTGCTTTTTTATTTTGACCTGGAGACTTCTATCTGAGAGGAATTCTTTAATAATTTTTATGAGATATGTAGGGACTTTAAGTTGGTGTAGTTTGAATAGTAAACCCTTGTGCCATACATTGTCGAAGGCTTTTTTTATATCTAGAAATAGGGTGGCTCTTTTCAGGTTGTTTAGTTTGGCAGTTTGTACGTTGGAAGCGAGTATAGTCAAGGGATGTTGTGTTGAACATTGTGCTTTGAAACCAAACTGATGTTTAGGGATTTTATCTGTAACTATTTCGTTCAATTTGGTTTTTATTATTTTTTCAAATAATTTTCCTATGGTAGGTAGCAATGTAATGGGTCTGTAGTTATTTTTATTCGTATGGTTGCAATTTGGTTTGGGAATCACCATAATATTTCCTCTTTTCCATTCAGACGGGAAGTGTTGATTGTCAAGGCAAAATTGGAATATCGATATTATGAACAGATGTATCTTTATATTTAATCTTTTTATCACCAACCAAGGTATTGAATCAGGTCCTGGGCATGTGTTTTTTTGTTTGTGAAGTGGAGAGAAATATTCTTCTTGGTTAAGTTCGATCGCGTTTACAGCCTTTTTCGCTTTCTCAAAATATTGTTCATCCCATCTTAGTACTTTAGTGTCTGTGTTGTTGTCGAAATTATCATTCGGGTTAAGTTCATACAGTTTTGAGAAGTGTTCTCCAAATAATTGTTCAACTTGTTCAACTTCTGTGCTGTATTTTATTCCATTTTCTTCGATTGTTGATATGCAAGACGATTTTTTGTATCGTGTTAATTTTTTTACTTTTTGAAAGAATGTTTTTCCCTGGGAACTATTTATTTCTTCGCACGCTTCTAACCATTTTTTCTGTTTATACTGTAAGATGAGTTTGTGTATATGTTTGTTGTAGATATTTATGTTTGTTTTGAATTCTGGGATTGGATTGGTTCTATACTCTCTGTACATTCTTCTTTTGTTCTTTATCAAACGAATTATAAATGGTGGAAGCTCATGTGTAAAATTTTTTTTTTGCCGTTTTGGGAGTATTGCTCATGGTACTGGTTTTCAGTGTCTTTAGGAATTCTGTCACCGTGTGGATAGTAATTGGCTGTTCGATGATGTTATCTATGTATTCTTCCATTGTTTCATTTATTTTTCTCATGTCTGTCTTACGAAAGTTGTATTCAAGGTCTTCTGTTGTTGGAAGTTCTAGTTTTACTTGGAGCTTAATAATAAGGGCCAGATGGTCGGAACCCAAATCTGGTATGGCATCAATGGTTTTCATTGATTGGGCAAGTGCATTAGAATAGATGACAAGGTCGAGTGTGGTGTCCTTGTTGTTGGGCATTAGAAAAGTTGGCGGTGTTTTAGCCAACTTGAAGTTTGAATTTTTCAGGAAATCGTTCAGTTATCTACTTTTAGTTGAGCTGTTGGTATTGAAATCTTCAATTATCATGCAGTATTCATGGTTTCTTTAAGTGGTATCAGGAAATGTAGTGTTTCGTTCAGTGGATTGTTAATACGTGGACCATTGCATCTTTTCATATTGAGTGATGGATGTGACATGGCTATGCCTCCTCTTGTATTTTTATTGATTATATTTCCATTGTGCCTGATGGTGTTCCAGTCTCTATAACCTATTTCGTCCTCTGGTTTAGTCTCAGTTTCCACGAATAGTTCTGTTTGGATTTTATATTTTTCGATGGTATTCTTGATCAGGTAATGTTTGGGTTTATAGCTGTTTATATTGCAGTAGATAATATCGAATTCACAATCGAACATGACAACCCATATCTTTATGAAGCGTTTCTGTAGGAGAATATGGTTCGTCAAGCTCTAAATCGAACATGAGAATGTATATCCAGTTGTTGCCGACAAAAGTTATTGCTGTTTCGATGTTGTATTCGTTGATGAATTTTTTCTTCAATTTCTGTATAATTTCTTCTCTATTGGAGTTCTTGGGATTATTCAATTTAGAAACATATGTGTTGATGATCGTATCGTGTACTGTAACGGGCGCATGAATTCTTGATTTTTTACTGTCCTCAGACTTAATTTCTTTACTTTTTTTTGTTGAGTGTCTTCACTGGTAAATTTGGTATGCCTTCTATTGGTTGGGTGGGACGTTTTGGGCACCTAAAGGACCAAGCTTGATGAACCACAACCGTTACACTTTGGTGGGAGACTGGTTTTGCATTTATTTGTGGGATGATTTTCCTTACATTTCATACATTTCACTGGTTCACTGCAGTCTTTGGTGCAGTGAGTATATTGTAGACATTTGCTGCAAGGTAGTGGTGCTGGTACTGGTGCAATGCTGGGGTAAACTGGTAATGTCTACTTTTAAAGAATATTCCCTCTGACAGAAATCTCTCGTATGTTGATACATTGTCAGTTATTATTCGTATCATTGTTGTGGGTGAGTTTGTTTGGAATTGATTGTGGAACAGGTTTTTGACCTTTTTCTTTGGATCTTCTCGAATATACCGGGATAAACTCGTCGATATGTTGAACATCCGGACTATTAGTGCGGAATTTTTTTGTGAATCCTATTAATTCTTCAATGTCATCATCTGATAAATCGGCAATGGTTTCTAATAATTCGGCTTCGCTGGCTTTTCTTTTATTTTTCCCTCCAGGTTCTATTACTACTTCCCTGTCTTCTTGATCTTTGTTCATTGAACTTTGATTTTTGTTTCAAGAATGCGTTTGTTAACTTCTCTTCGATACAAAATTCACGTGTGTTCACTACAGATGCTGCGGCCGAACTGAATTCACATAATATTTCCTCAAATTCATTGTTTTCCCAAAGTAAATAAATATTTTGATGAATACGTAATTTCTATTATTTATATGTAGAAACGGCAAAGTTGCGTTCATATCTGACAGAAGAATGACTATAACCTAACATTTTCAAAATATCGGGCTACTTTATAAAAGTGAATGGAGTATACTAATTCACATAAAAAGGTTAGGGATTTGAGCCTACAGCATCTTGATTTGATTGTGTTTATTTTCCTCATGATGTCGATGAATGCTTCGGAACATTCATGTCTCTTATTGAGGAAGGGTTTTTAAGATTTTGCCCTTCAATAGGGGACTTCGGTACAAGTTGCCAACCCAAAAATTTCGCTTTTTTTCTACAAATGGTAAGGGAAATTTCAGAACAAATTTGTAATAATCAGCTTCACATTATTCATAAATATCCGTAAACTTCGACTCGACTTTGCAAACCAGGTCATTAGAGCAAAATATCGATATTTGTAAAGATCATCTCTGATTGGCTGAAAGTTGTGTTGGATCTCCTGGTTCACGTCAACAATGTCAATGGACCAACTCGAATCTATTCTTCAACGAAGTAATTGTTTGATCTAGGATCACTCTTTATTCAGTTTTTGGGTCTACTGAATCTTCATCACAGTGTTCATATTGAATCTGTATTGGTTGTTTCCTTGGTCGGATTGTATTAATCGGTGGAAAATCTGTTTCTACGTTGGGTTCGTGGCCACTTTGGAAGCTTCAGCAAAAACAATTTCAAAATGTTCAGCCGTGCGATTTTGTATAAATTATCAATCGATCAACTTATTCAACAAATAAGTGTTGCATGATATAAACACTAACAAAATAAAAAACGTACCAACTTTAGGGAAACATAGGGTTTAATAATATAACGAAACAATGAATACTATCACATTTCACTTCAATCTTTCTTGCCTGATACTTGATTTATTCTTGAACTTTTTGCACCTATATGTAATCCCAAACACATGGAAATAATTTCATAGTCTGAATTTTTAGCGTTTTCAAATTTAACTGGGAAATATCTGTAAATTTCAGGTACGCCAACTCACTTGAATTTCTCTTAAATCCGAATCACACTGAATATACTCCATTCCCTTTTATAAAGTATGCCGGTTGCATATTTGTAAGCAGAAGACGCGTCCGCCAAAAGGCGCGAGCCGAAGTAGAGTGGTATATAGCAGATGAGTCATCAAAAACCGCTTGGTAAACGGCAGACACGTGAGACTTGCAAAAATGTGCGGAATGAAGAGCTGTATACAATTATTTCTGCCTATGATTCATAGAACTAGTGGAAAATAAATATCCTACAGATTTCTGCAAATGAATAGTGACAAAATGGATCGGCAGATCATAGTTCCTTCAGTGCCCACTAAAGTTGGCAATTTGGCAAGTAAACTGCCAAAAATTTTTGCATCAAATCGTTCAAGAGCGTTGTACCTCTATGTATATTCAAACTGAATGGATATATTCGATATTTTGTGTAATCTAGATTCAATAATTGACAAATCATGAACAATTTTGCATGCGAGATGATGAAGAGAACGTCAAATTTAAAACTATTAAAATTGAAGTAGACTGGACGAATTGATTATTTTTAAATGAAAACCTTAGTGTGCCATGGAAACATGTGAATATACAATAGTTTGCAACTTTGACAGTAAATAATTCTCAATAAATGTGTGCGTGTCAGAGAAACTAAAATTCAAGACTGAATAACCGAGAAAATGATAGCTTCACTAATGCGTTCCAATTTGAAATTTCAATTGACGTTTTCCCCATCAAAACAAATGTAGAATACAAAGTGTGATACAAAAAATATACGGGGTGCTATTTGAAATAAGAAAGTCAGAGTCACCTCCTGTCAAACCGGATGTGACTTTACTGGGACACCCGGTATATTATGAGTTATTGCGACTCCTGGAAGAAATCGTCAATGAGAAGAAAAGAAGAAGTAAGAAGTAAGAAGAAGTAAGGCTGAAGGACCCTTGGTCGATGGCCATTTGTATTCTTGCAATAAAACACAGTTACTACTACTGTGTATAGTATAAAAATCCGAAATTTCAATTCGTTATCTATATACAGGTGTCCCGAAAACAATGGATAAGCCTGCAACTATAGATAGACACTGTCGTGGTCTAACTTATTCCAAATTTTGACCTTAATGAAAATTCCACGGTTTCGGAGATATTCATGGTTTTCATATTTCCAGAAAATTTCCAAGTGCGATTAGTTTTTCTAGTGCCATTTCTACAAATGGAGAGGTATTTCGATATGGTTTTTTTAAATTTCACATGAGATAGTTCAGCTATCGGAAACAAAGACTTAAATTCATCAAACTAGTGTAAAAAGTTAGAAACTCGTGAATTACAAAGAAAAATTGAAAACTAAATGAAATTTCCTTCAAGTTTGATGAGCTACAGTGTAGAAAAAATTTGAGACGCCCCTGGTAGACATCATCTTAAAAACTTGCTCAGTTATTGCAGATTCTAAAAAGGTATCATAAGCCTAGGCATTCTGTAGTTTTTCATTCTCGTAACTACTTGATTACCAAATAGTCGAAAAATTTCGAAAAACTGTTTTTGTTGTAATCGTTATTCTGAGCTCATGTGTTAATGTAAATGTATGATTATACCTAGCTATTCTGATTTGTTTAACCTTATGGTTATTTTTCAATAGCAAAAGTATGAATCTTTCAAAGAACTTCAATACTATTACCAAATTACTATTCATTGGAAATGAATGCAAAATAAAACAATAAGTTCATTATTCAGATCAAACATTTATTCATAATAAATGTTCAAATTGACGTCCTTGCGCCCTTATACACGCTCTACACCTTTTAATGAACACACTTTTAATGCGACGCGCGTAATGCGACGTATTAATTTGAGCCGCTGCATTTTGGATACGAGCCCGTAACTCCTCAACCGAAGATATTGGCTTGGAGTAGACTAGATCTTTTAGGCACCCCCAATAAAAAAAATCCAGGGGGTTTAAGTCCGGTGATCTCGGGGGCCATGAAATAGGGCCAAGCCGGCCTATCCACCTTTGAGGGTATTTTGCATTCAGGTGATTTCTCAGTATGAGTTATGAACTCGAATAAAAATTCGATAATCCGGGTGACGTGCGTTGGGGTACCTAGCGGGTACAATGAAAAATTTTTGGTTAATTTCTGAATAGGTACTTATTTTAATCATCATGAGTCATCGTTATTACAAAGTTACCTTTCTGCATAAAGTCGAGCAGCAGCATTGGCATTTCCTTGACACTCGCCATAAATGAAATGCATGTTTGCATATTCGAGTGGCGTGTACTGTTGTCTAGGCATGTTCAGAGTCCGAATAACAAATGCCAATTTTCCGAAAGTATCACAAACACAAACAATATCCAAATCATAAAGCTAGTCAATTCAAATATAACAGTAAAAAAATTTCAAAAAAGTACCAGTAGAACACTAGAACAATAACAACACTTTTATGAAAATTCGTTCACAGTCAGTTTCAAAACTATTGTCATTAGAAGTTAAATAAAATTGAAATTACCTAGGTTACTGATTGTGAACGAGTGTCCACAAAAGTGTTATTATTGTTCTATGCAAGCAGGGTTTCATTTTTTATGAATAAATTTAAGCTATGAATGACAGAACTCATTGTTTGATTTCGAATTCTTTATTCATTCCCAATGAATAAGAAATTGGTACTAATTCGTTTTATTTTTTCCATCGAATAGTAATTTGGTAATAATTCGTTTTATTTTATTTGTAATGAATATTCCACATACCTCTATTGTAGCAACACAGGGTATTTTTTAAGTTGATACTTTCCTTTTAACACTGTACAGAATGAAAGAAAATAAGAAATTTTGTCAAATACAATTAGGTCCGGTAAGGTTTTCGAGATACAGGGTGTTGAATGCAAATAATGCCATATTTATATTCAACCAGAGAAACGATACGCTACTGCTTTTTTCAAAATAAAAATAATTTTCGTAATTTCCCACTAGGTTCCAACAAAAATGGCCTCCTGACTTTAACACATGAGCTGAGAATAACGATTACAACAAAAACAGTTTTTCGAAATTTTTCGACTATTTCGTAATCAAGTAGTTACGAGAATGAAAAACTACAGAATGCCTAGGCTTATGATACCTTTTTGGAATCTGCAATAACTGAGCAAGTTTTTAAGATGATGTCTACCAGGGGCGTCCTACATTTTTTCTACACTGTAGCTCATCAAACTTGAAGGAAATTTCATTTAGTTTTCAATTTTTCTTTGTAATTCACGAGTTTCTAACTTTTCACACTAGTTTGATGAATTTAAGTCTTTGTTTCCGATAGCTGAACTATCTCATGTGAAATTAAAAAAAACCATATCGAAATACCTCTCCATTTGTAGAAATGACACTAGAAAAACTAATCGCACTTGGAAATTTTCTAAAAATACGAAAACCATGAATATCTCGGAAACCGTGGAATTTTCATTGAGGTCAAAATTTGGAATAAGTTAGACCACGACAGTGTCTATCTATAGTTGCAGGCTTATCCATTGTTTTCAGGACACCCTGTATATACAGGGTGACTGGTGACGTAAGGGACAACGGCTAAGTGGAGATAGAGGACCTCAAACTGAATGAGAATTTGGGTTTCAAATGTCCCATAAAGGTATTCGTTTCGGAGATATAGGGTGATTTATGAAAAATGCTAAATCTATGAACTCCCATATCTTCGTTAATATGATATGTTTTTCGCTGATATTTTACATGTTTGTTCATACAGGCATTCTCTGTCAGCATAAGAAAAAAATTTGAAAAAATTGCTGGCCCGTACTCAAAAATTTCAATTTACATGTCAAGTGAGAAATATCACACGGTATATTAGATAAAATAAAATCAAATAGAAATTTGGAAAGAGGGAAAAAACTGATGAAATATCTGTTTTTTGTTTGAATGGCACAAATTTTCTTTCGTTTCTATGATATGTTGAAGTAAGAAAATTACAATATTTTTATATTCAAATCATGAAAATTAGTACTACTGATAGAAAAAACCTTGAATTCGAGGCGCTAGAATGGGCCTGGCATCAAAATATTTGCTTACTTGATTTTTTTATGAATCATATTTGCGACTTTTTCTATTTTTGTGTTTGAGTATCCAACTCTATCATCACCCCATCTACAACAAATTTTATTTTGAAATTTTTTATGGCATCGAAATATTAATGGATAAAAATAGATTTTAAGATTAGAAGAAATATTTTGATGCCAGGCTCATTCTAGCGCCTCGAATTCAAGGCTTTTTTCTATCAGTAGTACTAATTTTCATTATTTGAATATAAAAATATTGTAATTTTCTTACTTCAACATATCATAGAAACGAAAGAAAATTTGTGCCATTCAAACAAAAAACAGATATTTCTTCAGTTTTTTTCCCTCTTTCCAAATTTCTATTTGATTTTATTTTATCTCATATACCGTGTGATATTTCTCACTTGACATGTAAATTGAAATTTTTGAGTACGGGCCATCAATTTTTTTTTCTTATGCTGACAGAGAATGCCTGTATGAACAAACATGTAAAATATTAGCGAAAAACATATCATATTAACGAAGATATGGGGGTTCATATATTTAGCCTTTTTTCATAAATCACCCTATATCTCCGAAACGAATACCCTTATGGGACATTTGAAACCCGAATTCTCATTCAGTTTGAGGTCCTCTATCTCCACTTAGCCGTTGTCCCTTACGTCACCAGTCACCCTGTATATAAAAGAAAGATGTTGGTAACACCATTTATAACTCGAGATCGGATGGACCATTTGTTATGAAACTTCATATATGAATTCGTCTACGGTCTGGTTATTATAAAATACAATAAAACTTTGGAAAAATCGATGAAAATTTTACTTATACAGGAAATGCTTTTCCTCCTTTTGAGTAAGGCCACTAGATGTCGCTACAGTTACAGTTACGCTATCGCTTATTCGTTTCTACTTCATTTGATATTCTCCGCGTTAGATGGCGATAAAAACAAATAGTGTGTACAGTGACTATATTCCCTCTACAGTCATTGTAATAGTGTGTAATTTGAGTTGCCTACAACTCTGCGCTGTTGGGCAAAATCAAAATGTCTTAGCGTAGGAGTACAGATGTCTGAAATGATTAGATTTCGTTGAGATATGAGCAAAGTTTCGTTCTTAACACTTCAGATGGCGTTATTAACACATTATGACTGATGATTATCAGTTATTTTTATAGTTTTATTTATTCCAAATAACGTAATCGTGAAGGTACTATATTAAACATTATCACAATTAAATGGCGATGAATTTGTTGAGGCTTTCGCGGCCATCGATTGATGTCATCTGTTTTTTTTTCGAGCATTTCGGTCGTCGTGGTTTGAAGTGGTCGAAAAAAGAACATATGACATCAATTACTGTGTAATTTACATTTTACATAGGGCTTATAGTACCATGAAATTAACAGATCCAGAAGAGGGTGAATATCACAGTGAATTTTTATCGAAATGTCAAGTAAATCGGATTTTGGCGATGAGTTCCAATCGTGATGTCCATTCTCATCTTTTCTCATAATTTTCAAAATGTTTTTGCATTTCTGTTCGGGTAATAAATATATTTGCGGAAATAACTGAATCCAAAATTGCCATTATTAGTGATTGACATATAATGACATATTATTTTTGTGTATCTGTTCTGTGTGATAGCTCATATCCATGGAAACATTTGACAGTTCAAAAATCAGAGAACCAAGCTGTTGATATCCGATCACCGGTGATTACGATTTGTGAAATTCACCGCTGTAAGTATCATTTAGGCGGAACAAAGTTCGCCGGGCCAGCTAGTATAGAAATAAAGAGATTTTTTGTGTGGTGGGCCTGATTATAATAATACGCGGAATAAGGAAATAATGTGGGAGCTCGTCTTGTTTCGAATTCCTAGGTCTTCGAGATATTTATTACTACCCAGATGTATGTATATGAAAAAGAGGCCAGGGTAAGTTCTCAATGGTTCTATTTACTACCTGCTCGAATTACCGACATTGGATCGCGCCATCTAAAGTTGAATGTTCAAACACAAAAACCAGGGCAATCGTTAGATCTCTGCAATATTTGGGTTATTGAATATGTTGTTCGTTTTTCATGAATACAAGCTATATTTTTGAATTAATCATCATGAAAATTTTTGTAGTTTATAGAAGATTAAATTTCCGAGGGCAAATAGTTGCGATTTTTTCCAAAAAATGATGAAAAATCGTCGAAAAAAAATCATTAAGTGTAGTTTCCAAAACGATGAAGTTCAATCTGTTTTTTTTATTGAAAAACTCATTAAATCGAAAAAAAGGAAACTATTTGCCCTCGGGACGTTCTTCAACTTCAATTAAACAAAAAAATCAAGTCTCTGCGTCGTAAATTAGGGTAGTTACTCGTGAAATAAAGAGACCACTTTTTGAATGGAGATTTACCATGATTCAAAAGGTGTTACTTCCCCTTAAGGAATTTGGGAATGTAGTTAAAGATGAACTTTTGGAACAAAGTGATTCTTCTGTGAATACTTTTCCGATAAATTGTGAATGTTCAATAATTGACATGTTAAATGTGTAACATGATTAATAAATTATTATTATTCTTGTTTTCACATCAGTGGTTGATGGAATCAAAACATTTCTTTCTTTAGATTTCAGATGATGAAGATGAAACCCATCCCAATATTGATACACCATCATTATTCCGGTGGAGGCATCAAGCAAGAGTCGAAAAAATGGCTGAGAGGCAGAGAGAAATGGAGGAATTTGAAAGAAAGAAAAAAGAGTATCTTGAAAAAATCAATTCAGCAAAAAGTGAACTGAATAAGGCTGAAGAATCTAATGCTGGAAATATTGAAAAATTGCGTAAACAAATGAAGGAATTGGAAATAGAAGGAGATGAAATCCGCAAGAAGGAAGATGATTTGAAGAAGAAGGAGAAGGTGAGTGAATCACCATAATGAATAGTAACCTTTATTTATTTCTTAATTGATAATTATTCATAACTAGCTGCACCGGCGAACTTTGTTTCGCCTAAATCCTTGACTCATCTATATAGTCTAAACTCTATAGCCTAAATTATACTAATTGTGGATTTCACAAATCGTCTTCACCAGTGATCGGAGATTAACGGCTTGGTTTTCTGATTTTTGAACTGTGAAATCGAGTTGATTCTAGATGAAGCTGCGATCACCGATGATTACCCTTTGTGAAACCCACCGTTAAAGTTGTATAAACTTACCATTGCTATTTTTTCGAGCAGGAGATAAATTAGGCAAAATTAAAGTTCAAAACAAAAAAATTTTGAATCGTATGCCATTCATACTTTCGATCGTAACCTCATAATTTCATGTAAAATGTTTCAATAGCTTTCTTTCGTTTAATTCAAGCCCTGAATATCATTTTCGACTGCTATTCATATTTTAGAATTGAATTAGAATTGAACTGGAAATATATAAGTGACATATTTTCATCCTCGATATCTATTTTTCTGTTGTCTTTCGGAATTTACATAACCTCTACATTTCTCGCAATTTTCGAATTTCCTGTTGACTCGATCCTAACCAAAAATTTGGCTTCGCTATGTGACTGTGAAAAGCAGGTGAATAATCCATATTATACTTTTCCTCAGAACTAATATGAATCCAAATGTCAAGAATATGAAAAAAAATTATTGCTTTAAAGAACTATCGACCATTAACACAGCCCGTTGACCAGAATAAAAAATATCTGAATAACAAATAAAAATCATCAGTCATTTGTGAATAGCGCTACCTGAAGTGGAAAAAACGAAAATATTCTCAATTTTGCCTTATCAAAATTTTTGGAGTGTGTGGTTGGGTGTTTTAATGGTGCGATTAAACACTGTACACAAAACGAAACTTTATTCGAACAAAGGGAATCCAATATGGCTGACGTAACTCTAAATATGAACACGTAGTGGTTCCAACTGTTGGTCCTGAGCGACTTGGCGTAGTAGTGTAGTACTGGCCTTCGTTGTGCCCTTCGCCCTAAGGGATGCGCGGGCACCGGCGTGGTTCTCAAGCTGTCAGTACATGGGGTTGGTTCCATTTCATCTGGAATATTTTTGCCTCCATTGTCGAGGTGATGTTTCGACCTATCTGAAAAGGACATATCTATATATCTATATAAATAAAAGAAAGATGTTGGTTACACCATTTATAACTAGAGATCGGATGGACTATTTGTTATGAAACTTCATTTATGGAATCGTCTTCGGTCTGGTTATTATAAAATGCAATAAAACTTCGAAAAAATTGATGAAAGTTTTACTTATGCAGGAAATGCTTTTTCTTCTTTTGAATAAGGCCACTAGGTGTCGCTACCGTTGATGCGTAGTCGTACGGTGAATAGACAAGTCACTATACGTAGTCGTAGGTTGATATTACCGCTGTTAGATGGCGATATGTGATTCGCATAGAACTCATGGTAACATGGAAGTCTATTGCCAGATCAAAAAGCAGGTAAACTTATCTCAAGTTGGTGGAACAGTGAATTTTTACCGAAAGATCAAGTATCTGATTTTGACGATCAGTTTCAAACGTGAGTTGGCCATCTTCACCTTTTTCTTTATTTTTGAAATGCTTTCGAATTTCTGTTTGGGTAATAGATATATTTGCGGAAATAACTGAATCCAAAGTTGCCCATAATTAGTAATTGACATATTATATTCGTGTTTCTGTTCGCACAGAGACAGTATTGTAAGCGTCAATAATTTTGAAACGTTTGCTCATCGGGCTTCTACTTTTGATATACAATAATGTTTCATGGGTTGCCTAATCTGATCTGGTCGAATGACCATCAATAAATTTGAATATGAGTTCAACATAATTCACAGTGTTGATAATTTTGTCGTGTCGATCGTACTATCGATATTTTAACTTCTCGATTTGTCTTCTAACAAGCTTGATATCGTCAACTAAATTAAAGAAAAATAAAGAGAGATTGACAGCTCATATCCATGGAATAATGAGAACCGCTCCACCAACTGAGATGTTTACCCATTATTTTGAGCTTATAGCAGCATAGCTAAGATGTCTAAAATAATGGCGTGACCACTGATTAGATTTTGAGAATATAAAAAAAGTTTTGTTTTTGCCACTTCAGGTTGTGCTATTAACAAATGACTGATTTTTTAATTCTGGTCGACGGGCTGTGTTAATAGTCGATAGTTCTTTAAAGGAATAATTTTTCTTCATATTCTTGACATTTCGATTCATATAAGAGGAAAGGTATAATATGGATTATACTCCTTCTATTCACAGTCACATGAGGTACTGCAAAAAGAGAACTGTACAACAATTAAAAACAAAAAGTTATATGTTCAAGTTCAACAATTAGTCACCGCTTAAATAAAGAGAATTCTTTTCATGTGAAATACAAAATTATTAAAATGTTGTATATTTTGAACTTTGATTTTGCCAATTTTTTTCCTGCTTGAAAAAAGCAATGGTAACTTTTAAGTATAATTCAGGCGGTACCTACAAAGTTCGCCGGGCCAGCTAGTATATATATATATACAGGGTCTTTCACGAGGAACCTCACCCATATTTATACGGGAAACTACTGAACGTATTTTCATGAAATTCAGCACTTATAAGTATTTCACGATGCTGATGAAATCTAAAATATTTTCAAGGCATGAGCACCTCCGGTTTTTCCGGAAATGACGTCAATTTCCGTTTTTCAAATTAAATCACCATTTTTTTATTGCAGAAATAGATTCCTTAGAAAATTTCAAGTTATTTTGATGTAACATTTTTCAGTTTTGGTTGGAAAATTCTCTCTGAGCGGGAAAATTCGAAAAAAAAATCGAAAATAGAGCTCCGCTGAAACAAGAATAAAGCCCGCAACGGACGGCGAGCGATAATATAATATATATTATAGCTTTGCATTGACATATGTCATTTTAGTATGGAAAAATATCGTAATATCGGAATATATATGTAGGATTTACTCTGTTTGTCTAGGGAAATCACAGGCTCCGGATATTTTAATAAAAAGGTTTATTAACAAAACTACACCAAATGAGAAATGAATCAATAAGGAAAACAGCCACTGAACGTTTAACACCCGATTTTCGTCTACAAATTACGTCTTCTCTTGACAGCGTCCCTCGACAGTTTTTTGTCCCCTCGTCACTCGTCGCCTCCTTCGGTTTTTCTCTCTAGCGCCTTCTCCATTTGTCACGTGGGTCACGCGATAGATGCATAGATATATTTTATGCATCTATGTCACACGGATCAATCAAAAAGCTCGCGTCACAGAACACCTGCCGGTACGTCGTCGTTTGACGTTAGTGCCGTCAGTGGCGTCGATACCTCAATGGCGTAGCAATAATTCCAAAACATAATTATTGAAAAAATACAGATCCCACACTCGGCCATCCGACTATGAATCCGACTCGGATTCGGTTCCGTACTGAACCCAGGGTTTCATGTATTCAGCACATGTGGATGTTCGAATTGGTCCCTCCTGACTTCCTATCTTCATGACATCATACCTTTCGTTTCTCTTCGCCTTAATCACTTCGTATGGTCCTAGAAACTTTTTATGGACTTTCAGTCCTGAACCGAATTGTGTTCTTTTTATCGCCAGCAAATCACCTTCATTGTAAGTAGTAGCTTTCTTTCTTCCTTTGTTATAACTCTTTCTGTTTTCCTCTTGAAGCTTAATCAACTGCTTCTTACATTCCTCTCTCAGCTGTTCTCTTCCTTCATCGAATTGTTTTCTCGCCTCTTCTTTTATTAGTTCCATCATTTCTACATCCTCCTTTCTTTTCATCTTGACTCCCGTCATCGCTTCAAAGGGAGTTGTTTTGATACTTCTTTGGAACGTAGAGTTAAGTGCTCTCTGGACCCTGTCGACAAACTTGAACCACTTGGTTGGGTCTTCTATGCTAAGCTTAGTAAGAACTGGTATGATCGTTCTATTTATTCGCTCCACCTGTCCATTCCCTCTAGGAACTCCGGTTGTTATTGTCAAATGTTCAATACCTTCTTCTTGACAGTACTCTTCAAATTCATTGGCAGTGAATGCCGTACCTTTATCTGTAATGATCCTGCTCGGGTTTCCGAAAGTTTTCTGCTGCTTGACCAAACAATTTATTGTTTCCTTCGCAGTCGTAGACTTTGTCGGATAAATCCACGTGAACTTGGTAAAATCATCTATTACCGCTAGAATGTATTGGTAATTCTTATTCGTGGATGGTATCGGACCCAAATGATCAGCATGATACGTATGCAATGGGCCTTCTAACTTAGAAATCGGATGCAACATTCCTTCCTTTTTCCCCTCTTTTTTATTACCTAAGATGCAAGGTATACAGTTAGCTATAACTGTCTGAATTTTCTCCTTCAATCTGGGTATGAAATACTCTCTATCTACCACGTCTTCCGTTTTTTTCACTGCAAAATGTCCTTCTTCGTGTGCCCTTTTAATGATTTCAATTTGCATTGCCCTTGGTACCACTAAAAGTTCTTTGCCATTCGCACACTTATACAATATTCCGTGTCTAGTGAAATAGTCTTCATGTTCTCCTTTTGTTTCCAATAATTTCATAATGAGCGTAATTTTCTCGTCTTTTCCCTGAGCAATTCTCACGTTTTCCAACAATCCACCTTCTTCGGAGATCACCATTACAAGGGGATATCGGCTAAGAGCATCTACATGGGACATCCTGCTTCCTTTTCTATGTTCTATTTCATAATCATATTCCTCTAGTAAAAGAGCCCATCTTGCCACTCTCGTCGTCAAATCTTTTTTTCTGCATTGTCTGTTGGAATGCTGAACAGTCGGTTACTAATTTGAACTTCATTCCTAAGAGATATGTCCTGAATTTCTTTACAGCCGTTATGATAGCCAAAACTTCTAATTCATAGGAATTATACTTCTCTTCTGCTGGAGTCGTCTTTCTACTCAAATAATAAATTGGATGAAGCTTGGAGTCAACATCTGATTTCTGCATTAAACAAGCTCCATAACCGTGTTTACTCGCGTCAGTATGTAGTTCAGTCAATAAACCTCTCCGGAAAATATGTAACACTGGATAGCCTGTTAATAGTTCCTTCAACTTTTGAAACGATAGTCGCTGTGCATCTTCAAATTTGAATGGTATATCTTTTCGCAATAGGTCGCTTAATGGTTTCGCAATTGTAGAATATGATGATATGAACTTTCTGAAGTATCCAGTCAAACCTAGGAAAGATTGGAGTTGTTTATGAGTTGTGGGTTCCGGATAATGTTTGATAGCTAGTGTCTTTTCTTCTGAAGGGTGTACTTTGCCACCTTCAATCACATATCCTAAAAACTGTACTTTTCTCTTCAATAGCTGACATTTCCTCTTCTTTATTTCTAAACCATGATCTCTAGCGACTTCTAAAACTGTTCTTAATCTTTCGATTCCTTCTTCTATAGTGTTGCTAGGAATTATAAGATCATCAAGATAAAAGATAACAATTCCCTGTGCTGAAAGTTTTCTGAAAATATAATTTATGTATCGCTGAAAAACTGGTGGACTGTTGCTCAAGCCAAATGGACATTTGAGGAATTCGTATTGTCCATTGTGTGTGACAAACGATGTATATTTCACGCTGTCTTCCTCCACATCAACATGGAAAAATCCATTCCTAAGATCAATTGTTGAAAAAAAATCAGCTCCTTCCAGCTTGTCAAGAACATCCTCAATCAATGGTAAGGGAAATCTATCTTTTATGACGTTTTTGTTAAGTTTTCTATAATCACAACAAATTCTCGTAGTGCCGTCTTTCTTATTCACTAGAACTATAGGGCTTGCAAATTCTGAAGAACTTTCTCTGATAATTCCCTCATTCAGCCACTCTTCCATTTGTTTTTCTACTACCATTTTCTCAGGAACAGACAATCTTCTGGGTCCCTGATAAATTGGTTCATCATTCTTCAAAATTATTTTCATTTTGATGTCGGTTGTTTTAGTCTTCTCCGGTTTGTAATTTACCACCATATCCTTTACGATTTGCCTGTGTTGGATGTTTTCAATGTGATTCAATTCAAACTCTTCATCTGTGTTACTTTCTACAGCGATTCTCATTAGAAAATTATTATTCTTCTTGTGCATAATTATTCCATCATCTCCTAAGTACACTTCAGCTACCTTCAAAATATCATTTCCTATTATTACTTCAAAGTCAGATGCTTCTTTGGGTATAACATGGAATATCACATCATATAGTTCTCCACTTATTTCCACGTTCTTTTTAAAAGAGCCCAACGTTTTTACCTTGTTCATCCCAATTCCCTTGAGTACTAGGACATCGTTTGATAGCATTCTATTCGCAAATAATTTCTCATGAATATCTTGTCGCATTGCACTGATGTCGCTTCCTGTGTCGAATAATGCCGATATTCTTACACTCTCAATGATCACCGTCAACGTATTCCTCTGGTGTACTGCAATAGTGTTCATGTGGCTTGCAGTATTAGAATTTGAAGTCGTCTGATTTTTCCCAGGACACTTTGATGCCACATGTCCAAATCCCTTACAACTAAAACATTTTGCACCTTTACTTTTGTCTGGGCAATCCCTTGACATGTGTCCACGGTTTCCACAATTGAAGCAAATTTGTGGTTTGTCATTTTTTCTCGAATCTCTGGTACCGCTTTCACCATCTTTCTTAGACTCGGTCTTCACCTGGTACTTTGTATTGTCTTTTTTTGATTTGAAGAATTTACCTCCACCCAAATTCGTCCTTTTGGTGATGGTTTCATAGAGTTTGACTTTCTCTTTGAATTCTGGAAAGTTTCTAGCTCCATAGAGTATGACTTTGTCCGACGATTCATCTTGAATTCCATCAATTATATATTGGATAACTACTTCAGTTTCAATATTACCTCGACTTGCAATCTCCCTCATGGTCAAAACATACTCCTGCACACTTTCGTCTGATTTCTTTTTTCTCGACATAAGCAATTTATGGATCTGTGCACTGCTGACCTTGACTTCGAATTCTTCAATAAGTCTCTTCTTCAATGTGTTCCAAGTTCGAATACCTTTTTGAGATTGTATAAACAACTTCGCAAGACCCGTCAAAGATTTTTTTGCGAATATTAATTTTTGCAGCTCATTCCATCCTGTTATTTCTGCGATTTCTTCGAAGTCTTCAATCCATCTTCTGACCGGATAATCGTCTTTACCATCAAATTGTCTTATATTATCTTCTACATCTCGAAAAGTTAGCGAAAACCCCTCTTTTCTAAAGCTCCGTCTCACGTTGAACTTATGTTTTCCTGACTCCTCCGTCTCAGCCTCACTATCTTCCTCATCTCCAAGATTCTCATCTTCTGTTTCTAATTCTTCTTGATCTTCATCAAAACCTTTGTCACCACCGTCTGTGTCTCGTTTCTGGTCGTTTTCAAATTTAATCAAGAATGCACATAAGCGATCAGCAATTTCGCTGGATGATCCATCATAATCCAAACCCAGAACATTGCATACTGCTATCATGTCCCCAAGTGTCAATTGTTTGGTGACATCACGTACTTTGGCCAAGTGTTCGTCCGTACCTTCATTCCAAGAAAATCCCGAAAATTTACGCAAAGCTTTTCGACATTTACGCGGTTCTCCTTCGTCTCCGTAACAAATTATATGTAAAGCTTTTATAACAGGGAATTTTGCATGACTTAATTGATATTCAATAGTAGGTATATCACCTAAAGTCAACATCTTGAATGTGGAAAGGTAAACAAGTCAAAATCTTCCTCCAAAGTAGTGACCGCTTGTCCTCGCTCTGCGTCTTCTCTCCCAATGGAAGTTTCTGGAAACGTCACGCAGAAACTTCAATGTATCGTTCGTTTCTTTCCAAATATTTGTGGATGCTTCTTCGTTCAGGTGTTCCCAAGTCTTCGTAACTCCGTCAATGATCAGTTTTGATGCCAATCTTCTTCTCTTCGTCGATGATTTGTTTTGTTTATCCCGGACGAGCCCCCAAAATGTAGGATTTACTCTGTTTGTCTAGGGAAATCACAGGCTCCGGATATTTTAATAAAAAGGTTTATTAACAAAACTACACCAAATGAGAAATGAATCAATAAGGAAAACAGCCACTGAACGTTTAACACCCGATTTTCGTCTACAAATTACGTCTTCTCTTGACAGCGTCCCTCGACAGTTTTTTGTCCCCTCGTCACTCGTCGCCTCCTTCGGTTTTTCTCTCTAGCGCCTTCTCCATTTGTCACGTGGGTCACGCGATAGATGCATAGATATATTTTATGCATCTATGTCACACGGATCAATCAAAAAGCTCGCGTCACAGAACACCTGCCGGTACGTCGTCGTTTGACGTTAGTGCCGTCAGTGGCGTCGATACCTCAATGGCGTAGCAATAATTCCAAAACATAATTATTGAAAAAATACAGATCCCACATATATTATAGCGTCGTCCGCGGGGCTTGGTGCATTTTCATAAGGAGCGATATTGGTGTAATATATGAGATATAATATATCGCTCGCCGTCCGTTGCGGGCTTAACTTCGAGGTTTTTGGATGGAAAATTTTCATTTTTGGGATTTTTCAAGATGTGAGATTTATGTATCCACTTTGAAAATCGAAATCGCGATTCATGGTACAGGGGGTGAAAAAATCGCTTTCAAAGTTAGGGATGACAAAATCGTGAAAAATCAATTTTTTCAAATTAGAACCCCATTGTTTTATGGCAGATATTGGATCTACGTTAAAAAATAATGTGAGTGTATGCATCACACCCTTGCCCAAAAGTGGATATTTTCTGAGTTATTCACAAAAACCTGTTTTTCGTCTTGAATTTTCAGCTATTTCTTTTCCCTTCACTTCAATCAGTTTCCTTCAAATGCTGTACCCTATTGAATTTATATGGGTGCATTTTATGTTTTTTTAATATTCTCCAAACACTCGATCGAGATAATCCCAGATCAATCTCCGCATCTTTGAGAGAATTTTGAGGATTCACACGAAAATATGCAAGAACTGTAATTTCGTTGTTCTCATCTTCTACCACACTTTTTTCTCAGTGTATAGTTTTCTTAACGAAAGATCCGACATTTCTCAAGTTTGTCATGGTTCTGTTAATGGTATCTCTCGTTGGTCTGGGTCGGTCTGGAAACCTCTCAATGAACAGTCGAATCGTTCTATCTACAACTTTATTACATTCTCCATGAAGTAGAATGAGATTTAAATAATCTTCATTGGTAAAATTAGGCATAGTGATCGATTTTATAACTTAATACGAATTATCACCAAATTAATAGTAAACACAAAATGCTACTGAATAAAGAGGAATTTGGCAGATGTAATTAATGATATCTATCATTAAAAAAAAAGAATGTAGAACATGGAAAGTTTTTGCATATGGTTCATAAGGAATTATTTATTTATCACTGGAGAGAAAACCGATGGCCGATTAGTTGAAATAAAGAGGTTTCCGATACAAATTCGAATCCAAATTCGCCATCTATTTAGGAACAACCTGTAACTTTTTTTCTTGCATATTAGGGTAGTAAAATCTAAAACATGGTTTAAGTAACAGTTCCTGAAAATTTCATCTTTTTGGTGTGAAGGGAAAAGAAATAGCTGAAAATTCAAGACGAAAAACAGTTTTTTGTGAATAACTCAGAAAATATCCACTTTAGGGCAAGGGTGTGATGCATACACTCACATTATTTTTCAACGTAGATTCAATATCTGCCATAAAAAAATGGGGTTCTAATTTGAGAAAAAATATTTTTCACGATTTTGTCATCCCTAACTTTGAAAGCGATTTTTTCACCCCCTGTATCATGAATCGCGATTTCGATTTTTAAAGTGGATACATCAATCCAAAAACCTCGAAGTTATTCTTGTTTCAGCGGAGCTCTATTTTCGATTTTTTTTTCGAATTTTCCCGCTCAGAGAGAATTTTCCAACCAAAACTGAAAAATGTTACATCAAAATAACTTGAAATTTTCTAAGGAATCTATTTCTGCAATAAAAAAATGGTGTTCTAATTTGAAAAACGGAAGTTGACGTCATTTCCGGAAAAACCGGAGGTGCTCATGCCTTGAAAATATTTTAGATTTCATCAGCATCGTGAAATACTTATAAGTGCTGAATTTCATGAAAATACGTTCAGCAGTTTCCCGTATAAATATGGGTGAGGTTCCTCGTGAAAGACCCTGTATATATATATATATAAATCTTTTATTATTATTATTATGGTCTTCTTTCAACTTCTTGAAGATGGTTTCTGTTGGAAACTTTCTTTTAGGGTTCGGATGTACGTCCTCCTGGAACAGCACCGCATTTCCAGCAGTCTCTCAAAAAATTTTGAATTCAACCTTTTCATTCATTCTGCAATAGGTTCTACATTGGTTAACTCAGGGCCGGATTAAACTCTTTTCCGCTCCTAGGCCAAAAACAATTTGCCGCCCCTATGAGTAAAGAGAATTTTAAAAATTCAAATTTTTTAAATACGTGATTTTCGCAGAAGTTGATAAAGACAATTTTCTATCTGGAAATAAAACAATCTAATGTTTCAGAGTGTATATTTCATAGTAAAAAATTACAGCTTTCATAATCAAACTAATAATGGTTTTCTTCTTGCCTTCTTTTCCGCAAATTGTTGCAACACAGCTTCGAAGTCTAATTTTTTCAACAATTCAGCTTCAATGCACAAAACGGCCAGATAATTCAAACGCTTTTGAGACATGCTAGATCGCAAATAGGATAAAATTCGCTTCAATGCTGAAAACGACCTCTCTGCTGAAAAGTTCGTTGCAAAAGTGCATATAAAAACATTCTAATTGTAATATCGATGTAGGGAAACACTTGCACTAAGCATTTATCACTTCTAATGAAGGTACTCATCTCGTGTAGAGTTTTTGGAGGTTGTTCTAACTGTGCTAAGTAGGATTTGAAGTGCAAACAGTCATCGTGGAGTTTTTCATCTAAATCCTGACTCCTGAGGAAAACTAGAGATGAGATTAGTAACCGCTACTCCTAATTCTTCAGAACTAATCGATTGCAGTTTTAATAAAAAGGAGAACTTCGCAGCAAAACCCTTGTAGCAATTTTTACGTTGATTCAATTCTCTTGTTAGATAGTCAATTATAACAAGATAAACCCCTACTCTGAAGTTTTCCCTCCCACTCAAAGCAGTATGTCCCATTCGAGTTTCATCAGCAGGAACAGTTCTTGTTGTGGCTCTTCTTTCTTCACTTCGATATTTCTCAAATCCAGAATTGATCTTCGCTCTCTCCTCAAATCGATCAAATTGATCTCTTAATCCTAAGATATAATCAACCAATGACTCATAATACAAAACTACTTCATCTATACCAATGCCAACTTTCTGTATTGCTTCGCTCACTTTATCAAATCTTTCCAAAATTGGACTCCATACAGCGAACATTATTGCGGTTTCCAGAGATGTTAGCTTGATTTTCAATCCTTTTGCTTCACTCCCAGTCTTAGACCTGTCCCGCTCATCAATTTCACTCAAAGCTGCGACAACTTCTTTCCAATTTTGGTTCATGCTGTTGCAAGCTTCATATCTCGCCGACCAGCGAGTTGTAGATAATCGTTTCACTGAAGGGCCAGTCAGATGTTTCATTAGTATCCCCCAGCGAGCAGTCGAGATTGAGAAGAAAACGTAAATATCCTGAAGAAGTGAGAAAAAATCCCGAGATGCCTTACAACGATCCGACGAGGTTCAGCGAATGAGCCGCGCATGGGATCCAATATGCCATAAGAAGAGATTTCTTTTATTTTTGCTTGCAGTCCATTATATATTCCTGACATATTTGCCGCATTGTCATAGGATTGACCTCTACAATTCGCAAAATTGAAATTATGCTCCTCCATCATCTTAATAACAGCGTTATAAAGGTCTTCAGCCTTGTGTCCCGGATTTGGTATAAATCCTGTGAGTAAAATTACCTAAGTTAGTACCAAATTATTCAATGAGCTCATGATGATAACTATTATTCACCCTAGTAAATATCAGTAATTATGTGTGAGTAGAATACTATATTTTATCCACGACTTCCTGGGTAAAATTCGAATTAATCTGCATTTTCAAAAATTAGAGTAGTTTCCAAAGCGATGACATAACATTTTCTGCGTTCGCACTGAAAATTGCAAGCTCAAAATGAAGTTCAAAATTTTCACGTGACATCGATTCCATCAGTAGCCTTTTTTACCGCGCTGATAGCTTGGTGGCTGATCTTACTGTCAGTCAGTCTAAATAAACTGGAATTGATAAAATAGCTACACTTAAAAACATTTTTTTGAAAGTAACATCATTTCAGTATTGGTAAATGAGAAAACATTAAGAAAAAAAAATACAACTTTTCTCAATCTTACCTAAAAATCTTTCCACTGGTTTTCCGTCTTCTTTATTATAGCGAGTAATAAAAGCCAGTTGATCGGTATGCGTTATATCTGGTGTGGAGTCTACGCTTATTGAATAGTATTTGGCTTCTGTAACTTCCTGATCAATTGATTTTAGAACTTCTGTAGCCATAATTTGGATAATTTCTTCACATCGATGATGACAAGTAAGAGACGTTCCCTCTGCCTTGATTTCCGTGCTTTTCAATGTGATCAGCAAGAAAAGGGTCAAATTCAGCTAGAAATTCTAATAGCATCATATAATTGCCATTATGTAGACTACCAAATACTTCCGTCGAACCCCTGAATGAAAGTCCTCTTGATGCCAATGCCTTGATCGCTGCAACAACTCTCTTTAAAACTTCTCTCCAGTACTGTACTTCCCGCTTGTATTCTTTAACATGAAGTGCATCTACCTGGCCAGCTGCTTTTTGCTTTTGGAGTAAAATTAGGACACAATTTTTGTGATTCTGTGAATTCTCGTGCTGTTCAATAGTAATAGGATTTTTCCAATCATTAAATCCGGTAGATGCAAATGGACCTTTTCCATTGAATAAACGGCATGGCAGACAGTAGAGACGTCCTGTGCTGGCAGAGTAAATCAAGAAATCGCGAGTGTGAGTCTCGGCATTTTTCAATCAGGTTTTAAACAATCCTTTCGAACAATATCGAACGCGATCATTGTAATTCCTTCAAAATCTAATAAATCAATATTTTGTTTTATTCCACGATTGATAAAATTCTGTCTCAACTCCTCTGTTATTTCATCCCACAGAGCTGGATCATCACTGAAATTATCTGAACTGCCGCTAATTTCTGGAAAAGCTTTTTTCGGATTTTCACAAGATTCCACTTGTTCCGGAATCTCCATAATGCTTTCAGCTTTGTTTGATGTGTTGTTACCACTTGTTGAAGGTTGATCGAATTCTTGTTGAATTTCACTCAGCTCTGACGAGTCCACTTTTTGTTTTTTATCACCTTTTCGTAAAAAGGTGTCAATCTTGGGAATCTTCTTCACCAGTTCCTCATTTTTTTCTGATCTTTCCTTTGCTCGTTTTCTATATTCACAACCACTTTCACGTTTTCTTGACATTGCGAAATAAAGAATGAACAAGTAGATCTGAAGATAAGTTCCCACAAAATTTATTTATACTAAAAATTGCACTAGCAATGTTTAAAAATGACTGGTGACAACTCTATAGTGGTTAGTTCTCGATTCTGAGTGTATTGCATGGACGGAAAAATAGGACTGACGAGCTGCCAGTGCCGATTCCGAAATTCACGCAAAAAATTTAACTAGTTACTTGCATCCATTGAAAATAATACCTACTCGGGAAACTCATCAATTCTCATTCATTTTTTAAATATTATGCCAGTCTCTAATTTCCCTGACAGTAATCCGTGTTTTATTAGTAGCAATTACAATTTACGATAGGATAGGTTTTCCACGTTCTCTCTGATGCGCTTAACCGCCGACAGTGCCGACTGCTGTTCGGTTTTAGGAAGGCTTCTTTGATTTTCAGATTACCTAGGGGTGTGAAAAATGCAACAATATTTCTATCTTCCATTCAAAAGAATTATACATCGGTAATGAAAAAATGTGCGAAATTTTCGAAGATTGCTATTTCTACATTTTCGTAGAGGAGTTAAAGAATTTTTTTTTATTCACCGAAAAATTTGCCGCCCCTAAAATTGTGCCGCCCCTAGGCCATGGCCTATGTTGGCCTAGGCGGTAATAGGGCACTGGGTTAACTCGTACAGTAGTTGGTTTGGTGGGTTTGTTCAGAATATTGTTGGGGTGTCTTATTCGAGTTATAGTTCTGAGTGCTGTTCTTTCTGCAATTTCAAGATTTTTATTGCTGGATTTCTGCAGTTGGCCATAATTGGGTGGCCATATTCCAGTATAGGTCGGCATATCGTCTTGTATATCTTTGATGCGTTTTTGATGGAGAGTCCTTGTTTTTTGATTATTAACTTAGAGAACAATTTTAATCTTGTAATTGCTTGTTTTTTCATGGACTTGGTATGCTGATTGAAATTCAGTTTTTGGTCGATATGCACTCCTAAGTATTTTATTGAATGTATAGGGTATTTCACTTGGCTGTCTATTGAAATTGTCGATGAGTTGCTTGATGGCTTGTGATTAAAGATAATAAATTGGGATTTTTCTGGATTAGACTTCAGACGCCAAGTGTGAAACCAAGACTCTGTCCTTTCAATTGATCCTTGTAGGTTTTCTACACATTTATAAAGTTTTTTTTTCGTGCGATATTAGGAGGGTGTCATCTGCATATTGTAGAATATACTGACTGTTATCACTTGATGGAAAAATATCGCTACAGTACAGGTTGTACAACAGTGGTGAAAAAGGAGAGCCTTGGGGTGTGCCTTGTTTTGGAGAGAATATCTTCGATATTGAATTGTTGATTTTAATGGTCAGTTTTATGTTTTCAAGGAACTCTCTTATGGTTTCAATTAGATATCTTGGGGTCTTCATCAGATGTAACTTGTATAGGAGTCCTTTGTGCCATACACTGTCAAAAGCTTTGTTGATGTCCATGCTTACTGCAGCTGTTCTGAGATTTTTCAGTGTGCCATTTTGTGTGTTGGACAATAAGATGCTACGGGGGTGCACAGTTGATTTTTTGTTTCGGAATCCAAATTGGTAGTTGGGTATTTTATTGTCTAGAATTTCTCTTAATTTATCTCCTAGTATTTTTTCCAAAATCTTCCCCAACACTGGTATAAGAGTAATGGGCCTATAGTTTTTAGCTTTAGAGAGGTCTGTGTTTGCTTTGGGAATAGTTATAATACTAGTAAGCCAGTAGATCTACCTTTGAAGAGAATTCGCATATGAGATATCAGAAAAATCAAAAGATCGCATGCAAGATAGATCGCAGAAATGGGCACATTGATATCATTATTTGATGAAGTATTAGTTATATTCAGAGAAAAAATCGAAACTCATGAGCAAATAAAGGAAAATGAAAATGAGGGAAACAATTTCCTGTTTTTTCTGAAAAAAAAAAATATTATCCTCAAGAAGTAGACTAAATATACGAAAATGTAAACATGAATTGTTAAATTATTTTCTCACAAACAATTCAAAATGTGTTATAAAACATAGTCATGAGTAATTTTTCAGATATTTTTATTATTATTATTGAACATAATTACAGAGTTGAGCATTGCCAATTGTAGAAAACATTATTTGGATCGATTTCAAACCAACATTCATTCATCACATTTTCCATTCGATTATTAGTAATACATTAAAATTTTTGTATAAAATTAACACTATAATGATCAACACATAATACTATTTGATTGTAGGCTGAACAGGATGATGAGAAGAGGAAATATTTTGATGAAAATGTATATACAGGGTGTTTCCTAATTGAATGTCAATATCCGTGGGGGTGATTTTTGGGCACATTTCAAAAAAAAAAACTTCATTTGAACATATGTCCTAACATCTTTCCTTTTGATATACAATAGGGTGGTAAAGTATTCAAAAATAAATCATTCATTATTGATATCTAAATATTAATATTCAAAGACATGAAGTGATCACAACCAAATATCAATTCTTGGCCACAGCCTACTAAGATAAGAACCAATTCTTCCTTACTTACAAAAATAGTGTAATTTATTTCAATGCAGAGAAAGTTTTCATTTTTTAAGCGAAAGCATCGGATTGAAAAAATCAAGTGATCAATTTTGGTGAGAAATGTTTGTAAATTTCAAAAATGAATTTAATTTTAGGAAAAATCTGTGGCGTACCATCAATGTCTGCCAAAATAGGTAGGTCAAGTTACGTACGAACGCCACTGGTAGGAATAAAAAAAAAGTGATACAATGCCTCTTGATTCATAGTCCATGTATGACAAATTTCGTCAAAATATCAGAAGTGGTATTGTAGTTATTAATAATAAATTATTTATTTTTGAAAACTTTACCAAACTGTATCTCAAAAGGTAAGACATTTAGGACATACCTTCTGTATAAAAAGTACCCGGAATTGTAAAAAAAATCACATAAATTTAAATTTAATCATCAATATTTATTTTGTCTCCTTCAAAATAGTCCCCATTGCTTACAATACAACTATGATATCGGCGAACCCACTTTTCCATGCACCGCTCATACGCCGCCAAAGGTATGGCCTTCAGTTCTCGTTGCGAATTTGTTTTGATGGCTTCAATGGACTCAAAACGCGTTCCACGTAGGGGCAATTTGAGTCTTGGGAATAGAAAAAAGTCGCACGGAGCTAAGTCAGATGAATACGGCGGTTGTTCGATGGTATTTATTGAGTTTTTGGTCTTGTATTCCTTAATAATTATGGCTCGGTGCGACGGCGCGTTATCATCATGCAAAATCCACGAATTGTCTTTCCATAAATCTGGCCGTTTACGACGAACATTCTCACGCAAACGCCTCAATACACCCAAGTAATACTCCTTATTCACTGTCTGTCCTTCAGGAAGAAATTCTGAGTGCACAACACCACGATAATCGAAGAAAACAGTGAGCAAAACTTTAATTTTCGATCGACTTTGACGTGGTTTTTTCGGACCGTCTTTGAATGATTTGTACCAATCGTATGCTTGTGTTTTTGACATACAATTATCACCAAAGGCTTTTTTTAACATTTTCAATGAATCGGCACAAGAAAATTCGTTTGCAAGACAAAATTTGAGGCAAACTCTTTGATCAACTATTTTTTCCATTGTAAAATTCGCAGAGCACTTTTGAGGTCGACTGATACTGACAGCTGTTGTAAACACACTAGTTGACAGATCGCGCTCAAATTTGGCTTGGTAATAAAGGAAGGTCCTACCAACTTTAAGAAAAAAAAAATTACCGATTCCTTTTTGGCGGTTCATTTAAATAACATTTTCCGGGTACTTTTTATACAGAGAGTATGTCCATAAGAAGTTTTTTTTTAATGGGCCCAAGAATCACCCCCATAAATATTGACATTCAATCAGGAAACTCCCTGTATAATTATATAAATATGCACAGAAACTTTTCTTAACATGTCAGGAGTTGACCTTGAATGAGGCATAAAAGCTCGTTTTGTATATATGCCTATTTGCTTCCGAAAAAAACATGAGTATTTTTGGTGTGCTTTTTATAACATGACTTTGACCCACACGCCACAAAAAATATTTGGGAATATAACTGGATATCTCGTTGTAAATCGGCCAGTTACATTGTGATGACATAATGGTTTCGAGTATAAAATGGTTTTCGCAAAAAGAAACACAAATTTTACCGTAGTAGGTAAATTCAACAAAAAGTTGTGAATAAGTGCATGTTTTGCTCATAAGAGTGTGAATTTAATCAAAAAATATATATCATTTGTAGAATTCCGCACATTAGATAGAAAAAAAGGCAGTCACAGTCAACTGGACAGAATTTATTGAAATTTGGAACATACAATGACCTTTATATTCCTAAAAAGAACGTATTCAGATCAAATATTCAGTTTTGAGACATTTGTAGGACAGGGCCGAATCAGAGTAGTCAAACAGGGAAATGAATAAGCTGAACATTTTTCCACAGAACCGATATCAATAATAGCCGTTTTCAGTATCATATCAGGTCTTACAAGGATTGCGAATTATTCTTGTTGCAAATTATTATTATTTTAAACGTTAGGTCTCGTTAAAGTGCAGTCAATCAGCCATTACAAAAAGCAGCGAGGTTTTTGAAAGTGCTCTTCTTTCGGTTTCACCTGTTGTTTTTTAAATGTGTTATACCCGGTAGGGAGGCGCAAAAATGGCAACTCGCACGGTCGACATTATAAACTCTGATGTAGCTAAAACGCGATATGTTTCAAGTCAGAATAAACCGAAATCAATATATTATATGTACTTTATTCTATCAATGTACTATGATTACTTGTTGCATACATTTGACCTACTGATTGATGTATTAAATTGAGGCATCAATTAAAATTTCTCGAGAAACTATATGATTTTGAAAATAAGATACAAACCTTGGAGGTTTGTAAAATATTTATCAGTATATTTCCCCTGCGCTGTGTGCTTACTGTTTTTTCAGAGTGTTTACGCAAGTTTGTAATCTTCAGCTGCTATATCTAACACACATTCCAACTATATTAGCATCAATAATATGAGAGAAAAAATCTCAGAAATATCTTTCAAAGTCTTCAGAGGCTATTGCACAAACCTAGATATCACCGATGATATATACATGATCATATCCAAAATCAATCATCAAGAAGTCAAGTTAATCAAAATAAATAGATCGTGGTCAACATATTCAACATTCAACATGAACTCTGCATTTGAAACATTCAGTACCATAAAATAGGAATGCAGTATGTCCCAATAGCATAATGAAGAATTTCCCAGAAATACGAATTTTACAGGAGAAATGCTACGTGAAGTTTCGACAATATAGAAACTTCAGAATGTGTGATATGCAGTAATGAAATAATATGGAATACATAAATTCGAAAGAAGACATATATATTGACTCAAGAAAAATAATTAATGGCCCTTGTGTTTCAAGGCCTCTTGCAACGACAGAGAATTCTCGCGGGAATTTTCTGTCAAATTCACTGACCGAAAATTCTCTGCCGTTTTATACGATGGAACAATGGAATTTCACAGAGAATTCTACCGAAAGTAGTGTGCAACGACAGAGAATTTTCGGTCAGTGAATTTGGCAGAAAATTCTCGCGAGAATTCTCTGTCGTTGCAAGAGGCCTTTACATTCATTTAATAATGAGAATTGACGTATAAGAATAAAGTTACTTTGAAAATTATGCCTTTGTGTTTCTTCATAATCAGATATTCACCAAGAAAATTTGTTATGTAAACAATTTAAAAATCTCAGAAATATAAGGATGCATACATACATATAGTATAGTAAATGAAAATTTGCTTAGTATTTGGTTGAAGGGTTAATCCATAGGTATACAGCAGAAAGCAATCATCAGGAGTGCAGGGTTCATCGAAATATAAGTGGCCTAACCTGGGGTGACAAATGTCCCACCATTCAAGTGACGATGCATTATGATTAATTCAATAACATCTGCCTGCAAGAGTAATTTAACATTATTGTCACCAGTAGTCAGGATTATTAATTTTTTATGTGAAAAGTATTTAATTCTGCATGTGAATGTTGAAAATGAAACCTGGTGAATATGAATTTTTTCCAATAATAATATGATAAAAGAAAAATACTTTAATCTAATATTAAATAAAGCATATACATATAAGAAAAGAAGAGATGTGGTAATAGCAAAATTTGCCATTACTTAATCGTATCTTCATAAGAAAAAGTAATACGTATTATTAGTACTGGAAAAAATTCTTTATACACCCAGGTTGGAAAGGCCATTATAAACCTTGGACACTATATCCTTAGGCGATACAAACCTCCTGATATGATAGTACTCCGTTGACATACATACATGATCTTCTTATGTTATTGGTGGTGGAATATCACCGTTACCCCTTTTTCACTGAATCATAATGATTTCCGATCAATTTTCAACTTTTCAGAAACAAAATATGCATTGATATCGAAAAGCCATCATCCTTGTGTTCATCTGAAAACTAACAAAAATTTGGAATTTAAGAAATCACCTCTTTTGTCTCGATACTTACATAAGTAATAAGTTTTCCATGTAAAACTGTTTAGACGATGACTAAAACGATTGTTCTCCATTTCGAATAATATCTGGAAAGATTCATAGATTAAGATGTGGCATATAAATTATAAGGAATTTGTCATCAGAATGAATAAATGGAAGCGATGATTCAAAACAAAAATAATGTGAAAACATAATTGTCGTCTCTCATCAAATATGACCGTTCTATTGCATAATTCAGAAATGAGGTTTGTTCTTTGAGAATGCATGAAAAAACTTCAGATATAATATGGGGAGTGAAGCAGTTGAAATCTATGAGACATGGAACGCCCTATTTAGCCCCATAATACTGACCTGTTTGCACGTTTGCAGATAGATTATCAGCAATTTTCCACCAGACCAAATAATCATAATAAAGAACGCTATGACACAATCCTCTTTCATCCAACGTAGTGAGCAGGGTCGTAGAAAGCTTTCTGTTTGCCTGGTGATGAAAACAGTACGAAAACATTGAAAATACCAAAATCTGGAAGAAAAAATAGTTAAAACCTTTGGTAACCAAATATATACATATGTATACTTACCTCCAATTCTTCTAATATACTGAACATTTTGACCATTATCTGATTTAGAAACAAATAAAAGTTAGTTGGTCGATTTGAGATTGAGGTTAAGGTGGAATTCGACCAGATGAACGTCAAAACTCACATCATCGGTTAAAGTTGAATTTAAATAGATACGTATGTAAAATAAGGTCCAATCATTCATTTTCTACCAAATTCATGGCTTATTTATATTAGTTACGCGAAATACATTCCCATTCAGAACATGTCAACAAACCCGGGCTACGTCAAATTTGACAGCGACAGCTACAATGTCAAATCGTTCTCTGTGATCACTGCAGATCGGGTGATTTTACAGGAAAAATGTCAAACTTTGATCGATTTTCCTGAAGAAATGGGGAAATTATGGAAAATATCAATACCAAGCTATTAAGCATTAACATTTCTTCTTTCGATCCGTATATTTACATCACGGCCAGGATATCTGTGGAAAAAGTTTTATCGAGTATAAAATTGCCCATTTTGCCGGAATTTTTCGCGATTTTCGCGAATTTTTTAAGAATACTTCTAGATTGCCTAGAGAATCGAAACTTCGCCCAGGTATAAATGGATTATTCCCCTTTCCTACCGTACAAAAATCTCCTCGATGTATCGCAGCTTCGCTGCGATATTAAGATTCTTCTAGACCAACTTTTTTGACAGATTCCCTCGGGCCGGTCCACAGAGTTACCAGTTTAGTATAGTATAGAACAACCCATTTTCCAGATTCCTGGGTATATTCTTTTATTGAGGCAATATTCATAGATTTGAATGAGATGTTCGTGTATTCCTTTATTTAGTTTTTTAATTATTTTCCATGGAATGCCGTCACTTCCTGGGGTGCTGTTTTTGGAATTATGAATAATATGGAAATATTTCTCCTTGTCTATTTTGATTTCCGTTGTCTCTGTTTCTTCTGGTGTACTGAAGAAGGTATGTACCATTCATTTACTTTTATTTCAAATAGTTTGTTGTACTTTGGGTCTTTGTCATACTGGAAGGCTTTTTCATAATGTTGGGCAAATAGGTCAACTTTTTCTGGATCTTCATTGTATTCGATGTTATTTTCTATAAGGGTAGGAATTCGGGTGTATTCCCTGAGTTTAGAAAGTTTTTTAATCTCCTGATAAAATATTCTTTCCTTGGATTCGTTGATTTTATTGCAAGAATTAAGAAGAATTAATCCAAGTGGTTTCCCTGTACTGATGTATCATTTTCTGAATGTTTTTGTTGTATTCATTAAGTTTCTGTTTGAATTTGGGGTTTTTGTTTTTGCAGTATTCTCTATACATGTTAATTTTTATAAGTTTGATGATGTATGGGGGGAGTTGGTGAAGGAAATGATCATGCTTAACAGTTGGTGTGTTGTTCTTGATGATATTGGATACAGTTTCGTTTAAAGACTCGTTGTAATTTTCATTAATTTCCTGGTATTTTTTTGCCTGCCTCAAAAATTCTTCAATTTCGTCGTTTACCTTCTTTACTTTGCATTTATCGTAGTTGTAGATGCTACGTTTTTCTTCCTCATGTATTGGATTTTCAGTGTCCAGTTCAAGAAGCATTGCCAGGTGATCAGAGCCTAAAGGCGAATACAGACTATTCTGACGTGACGTGATTCCACGTCACGTCAGACGCGTACTGTGCTCCCATTGGCCTGATATGAACGTGAACGCACAGAACGATGTGTTGCATTTTTATATCACTCACATTTTGACGTTCACGTTCATATTAGGCCAATGGGAGCACAGTACGCGTCTGACGTGACGTGGAATCACGTCACGTCAGAATAGTCTGCATTCACCTTAAGTCCGGTAGAAGTTCAACCTTTATGATGTTGTATTGAATATTCGATGTACATATATAGTATAATGTCTGGAGTACTGTCGGGGTTATTTTCCATCAAGAATGTGGGAGGAGTTGACATTTTCATAAATTGTTTGTTACGTGTAAAGTTGGAAATTTGTTTTTTTTTGTCTGTTTACATTAAAATCGCCAATTATTATAGCATATTTACACTGTGAAGCTTTGGTGAATATAGTTTCTTCAATTTTGGACCATGGATGGATATAAACAAAGAAAATGTGTAATTTATCGTTTTGGAAGGGAATCGTAAAGTGTAGAACTTCGTTTTTCTTGTCAACAATCGCTGGCGGGATTGCTTTCCCCATTTTCAGGCTAGGGTGACATTTTATTAGGCTTCCTCCCCTGACTCTATTGTCCTTATTTCCTATTAATTTTAGTATGTTCCAATCTCTGTAGTTGATTTCTTGGTCTTCGTTGATTTTGGCTTCAACAAACATTGCGCAATGGATGTTATTGTTTTCAATGTAGTGATTTATCACATGTTTCTTTGGTATGTAGCTATTTATGTTATTGTATAGAAGTTTTATGTTAGAGTCGAGTTTGCCAGTTATTTTTGTTGTTCTCTGGTGCTGTGGGTGATTCGACTTCTGGATTTTCCATGTCAAACATAAGAATATATATTCTGTTTCCAGAGAATACTGCCGATGTATCGATATTGAATTCAGAGATAAACCGTTTTTTGAGTTTCTGCAGTAATTCATCTCTATTGATATTTTTTGGTTTATTCAGTTTCCTGATGAAGGTATTGATGATGGTGTCGTTTATGGTGATAGATGTGTGTATTCTTGTTTGTTTCTTTGTAGGTTCCTGAATATCTCTAGATTTTTTGTTGAGTGATTTTATGTTAACATTTGGGATACCTTCAATTGGCTTCTTTGGGTGACGTGAGCATTTGAGGGTCCAAGCTTGATGAGTTTAATCTCCACAAGATGTTCATTTGGGAGGTAAATTGGATTTGCAGAATGTTGTTTTGTGTGCTCCTTGATATTTAGAACATTGAGGGTTGATTTACAGCTGTCACTGATGCGTAGTTACCTGAGCGATAGAGTTCAGCGGGTTTGTATTGACACTGGTAAGGACAAATATGTGTCCAAAGATGAAAATTTTAATATCGGGGTTCCGCAAGGTAGTATCTTGGGACCTCTTTTATTCGTTCTATATAAACGACCTACCTTCCATTTTCTGCCACTCACATCAGTCTCCTGTGAAGTTTTTGTTGTTCGTTGATGACGCGAATGCCCTAGTGCGAAATAAGAATATAAGATCGACCGTTGAACAGACACAGGCAGTTTTTCGGGATGTTCGTGAATGCTGCGAACAAAATAAGCTCATTTTAAATGTTAATAAAACTGAATGTGTAGTATTCAGAACCATTCAGTCCAGGGAAAATTATCCTAATGAAATTGAATTGGAGCAAAATACAGTAGATTTGGCGTTGTCCACTAAATTTTTGGGAGTTCAGATCGATTGTAATCTGAATTGGTGTGATCATATTGATATGCTTTGTAGGAGACTAAATAGTGTGTTATATATGATACGGGTTATGTCTCGGCGAGTGGACACAGAACTTTTAAGATCTATTCACTTCGCGAATTTTGAATCACTTTTGAGGTACGGTGTTGTGATTTGGGGTGGTAGCTCTGATTGCTCCAGAGTGTTTGTGCTTCAGAAATATTATACCCTGGGGCGATGATGGGGCTCAAGTATCGTGAGTCGTGTAGGGGTCGTTTCAGGGGGTGCAAATTGCTCACATTGTTAAGTTCATCGTTGCTAATGTTTTTTTCCATTCCTGCGATTACTACAGAGTATGTGTGTCGAGGTTCCGCTTTATCTTTTTTAGGACCGCGGGGGTTCGTTTCTTTGAAATATGCAATTTTCTTTTCGATTTGTAGTCCTTCAAGAATTTGTTGTATTTTTTCTTTGCTGTCGTTGGATTTCAGTAGGTAACCTAGTTTGGTTTTTAAATTACATCTTGGTTTTTCGAGTTTTTTGAGTTCCAAAGATCGGACATATGTATTCGGTCCTTAATTTCTTCATTATTCACCATAATATAGAAAAGGTTGTTGTATTCAGTGCTTTGTATTCTTTTCATTTTCATGGAAAAATTCATGTTTGGTGTTCTCATTGGAATATTTTTCAGATGTTGTTCATTCATATTCGAATTATTCTCGATTTCAATTTGTGTGTTTGTATTTCTTGTTGTTTGAATTTGTTTCTCGGTTCTTTTTGTTTTTTGTGTGGTGTTTTTTATTGTTGGAAATCCCCTGAAATATTCATTTTCGTCGCTATCCGTTATGTTGTTTATTGATGTCCTGTTTATATTTTGCAATGTTTGTGCGTAAACATGTGGGTTATCTCTGGAATTCCCATTGTTTTCCGTCTGAAGATTGTCGTGTGTTGACATTCTGTTTTTTGTTGTTGTATAAGCAATTTTTGGGATGTTGTTGCGTTGGTGAAGTGGGATTTTTATTTCTTTTCCTTTTGTGTCGTACTTTTCTCCATTGTCCGTTATCTTCTATTTCCATTTCGGAGTATTCACCGCCACTTGAAGAATTCATTAGTAATCAAAGGACCCCGCACTTTTTCTATGGCAAATGGCGTTCCGTCAAATTTTCTAAAATTTTGGTATAATGTAGTACTCGACCTACTGATCAAAAATGTCCATGGCCCAAACTCAATCCTATGACTAGTTTGCGAGATACGCCCTGTATCTCGTAGGTTGAAGTTGAGAATTACCCACTTTTACTACGCCCGTATCTCGGTATAGAATCGAATGAACTTCAATTTTTCTCAAGAAACATTTCATGACATCCCCAGGGAGCAACCATATAGAGGAATATGACCGAAAATCGTTACGAATACAGGGTTACCCATAATTGAATGCATGCCCGATTTTGAAATTATAAAATATGTCAGTTTCAGAGCGAGAACGTTAACAAATTGAACTATTACACTAGATATGTTGTTGTTACATCGAAAAAGTCTGAAATACCCAGAATTCATACTGGGCGATCCATTATTATAGAAACTAATCTCAAAGAAGGTTAAATGGACACCCTGTATTTATGGGTTGATTCAAGGTGTTTGCTTAATTTTTTTAGAACATATCATCATGGACTTCAAAGAATACAGGGTGATTCATTCATGAAGTGAGGTGGGAGTTTTCTTTCACCATTGTACTTGAAATAAAAACATCAATACGGCTGAGAGTTTTTATCCACTTCCTATGACCAGATTTTTTTTTATGTAATATGAAAATAATTCATTTATGTTATTCTATTCTTATTCCAGCATAAAAAAAAATCTGGTCATAGGAAGTGGATGAAAACTCTCAGCCGTATTGATGTTTTTATATCAAGTACAATGGTGAAAGAAAACTCACACCCCATCGGAGTTAATCTTGAAATAGAGGGTGATGAAAAAAAAGGTGGTTTTTGGGTATTTTCGTGAGGTTCAAAGTTCATTTCATGACTGAATCACCCTGTATTCCTTTAATTCCATGATGATATGTTCTGCAAAAATCAAATAAACACCTTAAATCAACCCAGAAATACAGGGTGTCCACTTAACCTTCCTTGTGAATAGTTTCTATAATAATGGATCATCCAGTATAAATTCTGGGTATTTCCGACTTTTTCGATGTAACAACATATCTAGTGTAATAGTTCATTTTGTGAACGTTCTCCGAAACTGACATATTTTATAATTTCAAAATCGGGCATGCATTCAATCACGACAAATGACAGAGGGTCATAGAAACAAGTTTGTTCAAGGAAACAATCACAGAAACATGTATAAATTCTTCTTCGCTGAGTTATAAGTTGGTGTCGGCATCTGGTGGTCGCAGTGTGTGTGGATTCAGTTGGTCGATAGAGGACTCTAGGATGTACGAGTAAATGCAATGTAGGCCCTCTACATCTCTCTTGAAATTCATTGGTTGTTTATTTATATGGATCATTTCAAGGAATTTCCTTGTTTTAAGGTTGTTTTCATTTTCAAGGATCTGTACTTCTTAGTAGTTGGCTTGATGGCTTAATTGATTTTCGTGGTTTGCAAGTGCACAGTTGCCAGTGTTACGTCTAGAATCGCTTTTATGTGCTATAATTCTTTTCTTCATAGTTCTTTTTGTTTCTCCTATATACAGGGTGTTTGGAGGGTGAGTAGCCATAGGTAAATGGTAGATAGGTGATGCTCTTGGCTACTTGTTGCGCCTAATAAAATAACATTTTGCCCAAAGTTCAAGGTGTTATAATTTTTTTACCATTTTTCTAGAAATTTCCCATTTTTCTCATTAAAACCTTGAATTTTTTCAAATTTAATGCTCGAGCTGCCCATAAAATGATTTATTTCCTTAGTCTAGTCTTGTCTTATTCAGATCGAATCATAATTTCATACAAACGTCTTCAAAAAACCTGACAGCGTCGTATCAAACATCAAAATGAAACAAAAAATAATGTTGTGTCCACTTTACAAAGTGAAATAAAAAAAAAATTTACATAGTGTTGGGTTTTAAAATGGCTTTAAAAACTTCTATAGTTAATACTCTTTGCAATGGTATGCAACATGTACCATTAATAATCAGATAACTCAACCAAAAACCGTTTTGTCTTCAAGGATGCCTTGAAAGGATGACGACAAAACTATTCCATTGAGCAGGCAAAATCTCTTCCCTCATTCTACCACAGCTAAAAATAGCGTGCTCTCTCTATCATCGGCTAACAAATCCCCAAAGGCGTCGCCAGGGCGGGGGCAGCTGCCCCCCGTGCCCCCCTCAATCAGAATAGAAAAAATGAACTAATTTTCGTATGTTATTTCATAAGTTTTTAAGGGATTTTTGAGCTCTAGGGGGGACAGCTGCCCCCCGTGTCCTCCCCCCCAGCTCAAAAGCTGGGGGGGTAATTACTACATTCGCAAGTCATTTCAAAGGCCTGCAGTAAAGGTGCAGCAATGCAGTTTTGAGTTCACTCAACATTTCGGTAGTTCATCAGCATATTCTGTAGAAAACTGAACATAGAGAACTTCAAATCATTAAATAAAAAGTTTAGTTTTCTACAGAATATGCTGATGAACCACCGAAATGCTGATTGAACTCAAAACTGCATTACTGCACCTTTACTGCAGGCCTATGAAATTACTTGCAAATGTAGTAATTACCCCCCAACTTTTGAGCTGGGGGGGCACAGGGGGCAGCTGCCCCCCCCCCCACGAGCTCAAAAATCCCTTAAAAACTTATGAAATAATATACGAAAATCAGTTCATTTTTTCTATTCTGATTGAGGGGGGTGGCACGGGGGGCAGCTGCCCCCTCCCTGGCGACGCCCTTGGGAGTATTGTTAGCCGATGATAGATAGAGCACGCTATTTTTAGCTGTGGTAGAATGAGAGAAAAGATTTTGCCTGCTCAATGGAATAGTTTTGTCGTCATCCTTTCAAGGCATCCTTGAAGACAAAACGGTTTTTTGTTGAGTTATCTGATTATTAATGGAACATGTTACATATACCATTGCAAAGAGTATTAACTAGAGAAGTTTTTAAAGCCATTTTAAAACCCAACACTATGGTAATTTTTTTTTATTTCACTTAGTAAAGTGGACACAACATTATTTTTTTTTTCATTTCGATGTTTGATACGACGCTGTCAGGTTTTTTGAAGACGTTTGTATGAAATTTTGATTGAATCTGAATAAGACAAGACTAGACTAAGGAAATAAATCATTTTATGGGCACCTCGAGCATTAAATTCGAAAAAATTCAAGGTTTTAATGAGAAAAATGGGAAATTTCTTGAAAAATGGTAAAAAAATTATAACACCTTGAACTTTGGGCAAAATGTTATTTTATTAGGCGCAACAAGTAGCCAAGAGCATCACCTATCCACCATTTACTTATGGCTACTCACCCTCCAAACACCCTGTATATCATTTGATAGTCCTTGCATGTAATCTTGTATACCACATTACTTTTCTTTATGTCGGGGGTCCTATCTTTAAGTCTTGTATGTACTTTTTTTGTTGTTACCAAATTCTTGTTATCAATTATTCGATTTTCAGTCTTTAGGAGTCCTGTCAGAGGTTTATTCAGTTGGTCAATATATGGTAGAACTACAACTTTATCTCTTATTGTCGGTGGGGTTTCATTTGTGTTGAAATTGATGGTTTCATTGGGTTCTGTCCTATTTGGTATGTTGTATATCAGTTTCTTTGCCAGTCTCATTGGGTAACCATTCTCTAGTATTAGGTTAATGATAATAATAATAATAATATATTTATTGATTTCAACAATTACATCACAGTATGATAGAAAAGTGAAACAGGTCAAACACAATACATCTAAAACATACAATATTGTATAAATTCCTGGGTACTGTATGGCTCACATTGGACAATGAATTTAAAAAGAGATTTTCTAAAAGCACTGTAATCATTTATTACTTTGAAGTCATGAGGTAAGGCGTTATAGAGTCTCATAGCACTATAGAATGCAGATTTTTCCATCAAAGTTGTTCGGTGTGGAGGATATATGTAGGGATGCATTCTCCTTGTATTATTCGAGTTTTTGCACTTTGAGAAGTAGTGACTGTGTTTTCTCATAAAAAGCAGAAGCTTGTGAATGTATAGGCCATAGACTGTCAGAATGTTGTTTCCCCTGAAAAGACCCCGACATGATTGTCTATACGGCATTCTGAATATAGTTCTCAGTGCCCACTTTTGGGTAACAAATATCTGATCTGAGAAAGAAGAACTTCCCCAGAATATAATGCCATATGTCAGAACTGACTGGAAATTAGCATAGTACAATGTCTTGAGAATGTCCTGATTTACATGGTTTCTGAGCCTCAGGAAGGTGTAGATAGTTGTGTTGAGCCTCTTCCTTAGATGTTCAATATGCGGCTGCCAGTTTATCCGTTTGTCAACTGTGATACCCAAAAAACCTGCAGAATCATGTACAGCAACCTCAGTACCCTGAAATATGAAACCTTCAGGAGAACTTCTAGGTTGCCTGCTTATGTCAAAAATCATGGAGTTTGTTTTCTGGACGTTCATTGATAAATTACGTTCCTGACACCAGTTTGATACATTTAACAATATAGCCTTTGCCAACTCCATCACGCTGTCAATGTTCTCTCCTTCTACAACAAAATTGCTATCATCCACATAGTTGACAGATTTACAAGGCATTTCCAATTTCAGTACTGCATCGCATAAGGTGTTTACATAAACTATAAAAAGTAGGGGACCAAGTATGCTTCCCTGTGGTACGCCCAGCACAGTGTACAGTTCATCTGATGTAAACGAGACTCCATCGACTGTCAGCACTACTTTCTGTCTTCGATTCCGAAGGTAGCTTTCCATTAGATTGAGCTGGTTGTCTCGTATCCCGCACTGTTCCAATATCCTCAGCAACAACCCATGATCCACAGAGTCAAAAGCTTTAGATAAGTCTATAAAAAGAGCAAGTGGAATACTTCCTCTCTCCAGTATCTCAACAACAGACTGCAGAAGTTCAAAAATTGCTGTTTCTGTGCTCTTTCCTGAGATGTATCCATGCTGATGTTGGGATATCACACCAAACTTGTTGAAAAAGTTGATCAAACGATTGGCTATGACCTTTTCGAAGATCTTTGAAAAGGAGGACAGGATACAAATCGGTCTGTAGTTGGAAAGGTCGTTAGCATCCCCCTTTTTGAAAATAGGTCGTACAATTCCAATCTTGAGGTCCTCTGGAAATACTCCCTCCTTAAGTACTCTATTGATGATCACTGCCAGTGGCCCGGCTATTGACTGGGAAGTCAATTTGATCACCTTCATTGGTATTTCATCATGTCCTATGGCATGCAGGTTCTTGAAAGATTTTATGACAAAGTGTACCTCCTCTGCTGTAACCTCGAACGCAAAGAAAGAATTCTTCAGTCTCGAATGTTCTTCCCAGGTAGTGTCATGAGCTGCGGCATTATGTTGATGGTTGGACAATGCAGAGGCAAAAAGCCTGTTAAAGTCATTGGCAAGCTCCTGAGGATTGCTGTGTGAGGGCTTTGTTTGAACAACTTTTTTACCTGTTAGATCGTTAATTATCTTCCATACTGCCTTCGATTTGTTATCAGAATTAATTACATATTTGTTCAGTTGTTCTTTCTTAGCATTCAATATTGCGTTATCATATTTCTTCTTCGCCTCGACATATGCTGATTTGAAACGAGGATGGACACTAGAAACAAGGAAAAGGTTATCTAGGTTTCTTTTCAGAATTATTATTTCCTGTGTGAGAGGGAAACTTCTAGAATTGTCTTTAACTCTTACTCTGGATTTAGGAAAGCATTGATAGTAGATACTTCTGTACCTGTCAGAAAACCTTTCCCAGACTGTATTCAAGTCCTCACCGTCTGAGAGAACCCAACTCCAGTCCTCAGCCTGCATCATGTTAGTGAAAAGATTAGCTCTATATTTGTTAAAGATTCTTCTCTCGTTATATATACAGCTTTTCGGCGAAGCTTTGAGGGTATCTGTAGAAAAGGTGACAGTTGAGTGATCCGAAATATGGTTTTCAGATGTCTGAGTAATTCCCTCTACATTTGACAAAAAGAGATCCAGACATGTGCGAGATATAGGACGTGTCACCCCCAACTCAGGCAGAGCAATCCCAAACATCTCAAGCAGGGCACAGAACTCGATTTTATCAGAACTTTCGGAGAGCATGTTGATGTTGAAATCACCAGCAATTATGATTTTGTTGCTGGATTCGCAAACTCTCACAAGTATTGATCTTAGCCTCTGAAAAAATAGATTTACATTAGTTATGGGCTGTGTGCAAGGTCTATATATGCAGATTATGATAGCCCCACCCAAGGCCGAACTGAACTGTATGGCAGCACATTCAATCACACCGGCAATACTCAAATCTATTAGATCAAACCTGACAGTATATTCCAGTGTGGATTTGCAATATATAGCCACTCCACCGTGCTCTCCTCGATTGCGACAGAAATATGAACACAAGTTATATCCACTTAAGCTATACAGGGGAAGTTCATCACATGATAGCCAATGCTCAGTTAACATTACCACGTCGACATTCAGAACACTCAAAAGTGCTTCCATCTTTATGATTGCCGTACTCAAGGACTGAACATTCTGGAGAAGTAATTTTAGGCCACCTTGACTCCCTGAGGAGCTCTGGACCACCCCGTCTGATCTGTCGCACTCAAGTCCCTCTGAAAAAAATTCTTTCCAAAATTGAAATCTCGAATAACGACACCCGCTGGCCAAAATGACGGATTTTGCAGCTTCATATAAGCTTCATCGTTTTGAATTCCCACACTAAATGCAGAATTTGAGCCCTTAGTAGGGAGCTTCCTGACTGATATGGAGTCTACTTGAACCTTGGTGGACAGGAATCCCTTCATATCATCCTCGGTGACGTTGACTCCAACTATTCTGCCAACATATAGCCATTTCCGTTTGACGGCACCCTGTATCTTCACGTCATTTACTGGTCCGGTACATATTATGTTCGGTCTTCGGGTCTTCCTTTTCTGCACTTTTTTCCAAGAATTATCTTTGTTTTCAGAATCATCCTAAACATTAGGTTGTTTTTGTTTACTACTATTCTTCGATGTTGACGCTGTTGACAGCGGTGGAACTTCAGTTTCAACAATCCCTTCTGTCATAATTGACGGCTTTGACTTATCACAGACCAGGTCTGTGGACTTATCTTCACCGTAGTTCAAATACGAGACAGCAGGGTCTTTTGAACTTCTATCTATATTATTGACATTAGCTGCTTGTTTGCCTGTGGTTGTACCTTCAGCTTTTTTCTGATGGATTTCTTTGTTATCCTTCTTCTTTGTTGATATTTTTTTCTGATCGACTGCTTGGCCTTGAAGTTGAAGCTTCTCAAGAAGTAAACGATTGTTCAACATAAGAACCTCATTTTTGCTCCTGGATTCTTGCAGAAGTTCATTCAGCAGTTTCACCTGTGTTCTAAAATATTGAACCTCGGGGACCTTCTCTCCGGTGATATCGGAGGACTCGGATGTTGTACGAATACGCTTATCTCTATCCGCCTCATGATTGCAGATCGGTGATTTCTTAGAAATCGCTTGAGTCCAACACGAAGGATGCATTTTAGCACTACACTTAATGCACTGAACAAATTCTATCACTTTTTTATTGCAATGATCACAATAATTTATAATCTTATCGTTAATTATCAATTTCTTTGAAGAGCGTTCAACAAGATCAATCTCATTTTCCGCCATCTTGAAACATGTTATATCATTTTTTCAAATTATCTTGTATGTTGGATGGGTGTGAGAGTCTAGTCACTCTATCTTTCATGTTTGCCACCATATTTAATTTCATTTTCCATAGGTGATAAAACTTGTAGTGTATATATCTACCAGATGAGGTCGGTTTTGTGTACCAGCTGGTTTTTAATTTGGTTCCATCTCTGAGTACAAGGACATCCAGAAAGGGGATGTGGTCATTAATCTCTTCTTCCAAGGTAAACTGCAGTTTTGGATGGTAGCTGTTGAATATATTATTCTCTGCAAACACTTCAAAGTTCATACTTTTCGATTGAAATTGAGGTGATTATTAGATGTTCTGGTTGATACAATTAGAAAATACTCAATCACTAACCTTATTTGAATAAGAATGTTACAAACACGATATTTCCTAACAAAACACTTAGTTCTGTCTGATCATTTCGGCAATTGAAAAGCTATATTTCAATTCAAATTCAATGACCGATATTTCCACTATGGTCGAAGATATTTCGATTTTTTTCAGCATTCATCAGCATTTCGCTAGCACTAATTTTGTTCAGCATTTCGATGAAAAATGCCGATGTAACCGGGCTGCACATAAGTTGGCCCGGAAAATTGAACCTTCGATTTTTCCACTGCAGTCACAGATATTTCGAATTTTTTTCAGCATTCATCAGCATTTCGCTTGCATTAATCTTTGTCAGCATTTCGATGAAAAATGCCGATGTCTCCGGGCTGCACATAAGTTGGCCCGGAAAATTCAATAATCGATTTTTCCACCACTAGCGAAGTTAATTAATTTTTTTCTACAGCATTTATCAGCATTTAGCTAGCATTCACCGTATAATTTTTTTTTTCTAAGAAATGCTGAAATTTCCGGGCCAACTTGATAGACCTTAAAAAATGGGTGTTTATGTTGGACTCACCTTTGTTTTAGCTTCCTTATTAGTTCATCTCTGTTCATTTGAGAGTTTTTGTCCTTGTTAAGAGTAGAAATATGTTATTAATTATGTGATCATGCTTTGTTTTTGCGGAGTGAATTCTCGACTTTTTAATTTTGCTTGGGAAATTTTGTTTTTTTTGTTGATTGGTTTCACTGGAATGTTAGGTTGGTCGTTTAGGGCACTTGAAAGATCAGGCTTCGAGATCTTCCGCTCGACAGGCTTTGCATTTATTTATTTATTTGAGGTTGTGTGGAAGCCAAAAACATTTATTTATTGCATTGTGTTTTCTTGGCATTCGTGTTCACTTTTTTTTATAGAAGAGGTGAATCTTACATCAGACACCCAGTCTTTCTGGGTAGTGTCGGATTCTTACCGACTAAACACCTCTCCGGTTGTTTGGTTCCGGGCATAAGCCTATAAACCATTCATCTTCTTATCTGTTATTTCCTCTTTCGCATTCTTTATGCTGAGTGTTTGTGTTCATCCTTCAATTGGATATCTCTCTCTAAGTTAAGAGTTCTATATCTTCATTTTCGCAATTGGTCTCTGGATCTTTTGTGGTAAATTCTCGCTGATTTTTCATCTTCAACGGGGTCGTAGTCAACTAACCTCCTAAGGTCATCATTTGGATGTTAAATAGCTCTTTTATAGGCTTTTGCAACTTTCGTTTGATGAAAGTAGTAATGGACTCCCATTTTATGTCTTTTCGGATTTGTTCATTCCTAACAAACCAGGGGGCGTCTAATGCCCATCTCAAAAATTTGTTTTCTGTACTTAGTATCCTCTTTATATGGGTTCTCGCTTCATATCCCCATGCTGTTGATCCATATGTTAGCTACGTTCTGGCGACTGCTTTTATGATCCTCAATTTCGTGTTTCTTTTCATTTGGCTTCTTCTGCCTATAATCGGGTATAATCTTTTCATTGCTACATTCGTTTTATCCACTGCATACTTAATGTGCTGTTTCCACATTAGTCCTTTGTCTAATATTATCCTAGGTATTTAGCTTCATCCTTCCATTCAATTTCATTATTGTCTATGGATATCTTCGATTCCATCTTCAGTCTTCTCTTTCGAAGGAGTATTGCTTGACTCTTTTCTCCATTGATTTTGATTTTCCACATGTTACACCATTGACTGATATCATCTGCAGCTTCTTGAAGTCTTTTGTGAATTATTTTTGTATTTGTGTGCCTTATTGCTATGCCTGTATCGTCTGCGTATAGAGCAAGCAGGCATCTTGGATTTCTAGGTATATCATGTATGTTATAGAGTAGCGGTCCTAGTATGAATCGTTGGGAACTCCTGCTTCTAAATATCTGGGTGTGGAATGAACATCACCTATTTTCACACAAAAGTTCCGATCCCTCTCGTGTTCACTATATACAGGGTGAGTCTTTGACTTGTATATATATTTTAACTGTAGATTTTTTATGCTAAAGGAAACCTCTTTTTCATTTTCCATTTTTCCAAATTCGGCACTGTTAAAGAGATATAGCCATTTGAAAAAAAAAGTTAGGCTTAATGCAGGCCTGGAACAATTCTCTGCAAACACCTCAAAGTTCATACTTTTCGATTGAAATTGAGGTAATTATCAGATGTTCTGGTTGATACAATTAGAAAATACTCAAGCACTAACCTTATTTGAATAAGAATGTTACAAACACGATATTGTGTCCGAGGTTCTGTCCGATCATTTCGGCAATTGAAAAGCTATATTTCTCACACCAAAATAAGTTCCTTCTTCGATTGTCCTGAAGTTTAGTTTATAGACACTAATAATTTGTTCATATTTTCCTCGATATTCTAAAACGATCTCATAAAAATGGGTTTTTCACTAACCTATTCTAACTCCATTAACCAAAGTCATATGATTCAGGGTCAATGACCTAACCTTACCACATTCTCTGTGATATTCCACAGAACTATAGAGAAGACGATGCCAGATTGCCGATTTTCTCTTCAAACAATGCGAACTCAAGAAAGCAGTACGTCCCCTATCGTTAGCGGATGAACTATCACAATCGCTAAAGGCGTCTAGGCGTTGCTCTTTAGAAATGCCAAAAGAGTAGTTCTGATTCTCGCCAATATAGCGCTACGTTCCTAATTTCAGTCGCCAACGGCCTACTCTTCCCTTCAGAAGGCCGTGGATGTACCCGCGATGCTCTGTGCTCCAACCAGTCCAACCTAAAACGTTAGTCAGCACCAAGGACTATAAACAAGAATTCTTGTTTATAGTCCTTCAGTCAGCACGGCATAAACGAAGTTCATGCTTTATTTATTTACAGAGAATGAAGCAAACAGGTGATGATTATGTAAATGACTTTCAGTGAATTGATGTAATAGTAGTGTCGTTCTGGTGTCGAGTTATATTGTTTCGATATATATTTTGCTGAAGGACAATGAATTTCAAATAAAAACTGCCTATAAAATGTATAATTTCATGCTTCTTAGAATTAAATTTCATGTCCCACGAATGTGGAATTTTATTATCACATATCTCTACATCCAACTTTTTTCATCATAGAGATTTTAGTCCTGACAAAGTTGAAAAATATTCTGACAACGTTGGTAACTTGTTGAGAGACCAGAGAAAATAATTCGATGAGATTTAACTCAGGACAGCATTCAGATTATTCTTGAAATTCATGATTTTTTCCTCTAATTCAATCTTGTACAATTAGGAATAACTTGAGAACGACGCGTTTTATTGAAAAAATATAAGAATACTTTTGTTTTCTAAAACAATTAATTCTTTCGAAATCGTGAACCGTTCATCTTTTTCAAGTGTTTTTATAGTATTTTTGCGTGAATTTATAAGTCGACTATACTGTAACTTTTTTACCAGGAGAAATATGAAATAAGTTTCAATTGAGGAATATGCACCATGAATAGAGTAAACAACCAAAATTCAGTTCATTCGAAATATCGGTTCCGAATATATGGAGAGAATAGTGTTAATTTCATGGATTTTTGACACCCTGTATCTTCCAAACGAAACCGAATTTTGAAAAATGGTATGGTAAAAAAGTGTTTCTTTTGATGGGAGGAATCTACAGTTAAAATATATGTACAAGTCAAAGACTCACCCTGTATATTCCATAAAATGAATTCCCAAGAATAACTAAATTATATTCCATAAATATACAGTTTTTCTTTTACATTCCAGACTACCCCCTGGAATGTGGACACCATTAGCAAACCCGGTTTTGCCAAGACTGTTATAAATAAAAGACCAGAGAGACCTAAGGAGGAAAATCTCACAGATGAAGAACGTGAAGCTAGAATGAGGAAATTCATTAAGGAAAACGAAAAAGATTTGAAGCATTTCGGAATGTTAAGAAAATACGATGATTCAAGGATATTTTTGAAGTCGCACAATCACCTCGTATGTGAAAACACTGCAAATTATTTAGTTATATGGTGTATCAATTTGGAAATGGAGGAGGTGAGTAAATCAGTACAATTCTCATAATTTGTCTTTTGAGCACTCGTTCCACTTGAAGAAGGCCTATATCATTTCGTCATGATGTTTGTGTATTTCGAAGTTTGCGCCGGGAATGGTCTCAATCGCCTACGTTCTACTCATTGATAAGAAATTCATTCAGTAAGGTAACATATGGTCCCTATTGGATAGGCACAATCGTTGATTTAATCTTAGATAAAATTTCGGTCAGGAATGAATTGAATTGTTGAAGTGCCTATTCCGGGGAAAGAATGTTTTGGGAAAGATTATTGCATAGAAAGCATTGTGAAAGTGAATTCTTTCTTCTTTAATGTTGGCCGACAAATCATAAAAGAATGAATTACGTATGTAATCCAGAAGGATATAGTCCTCCAGTTCGTAATTGACTCGTAATATTCGATATTTCCGTAAAATATCACAACAAAGCAGAAGCAATGCCTCATTTCAAATACCACGAGGGTTTAGTTTAGCAGTTAGAAAATGTGAATTTTCTCAACAAAGGTAAGTTGATTCAAAACATTAGTGAGTAAATTTCGTTTGGGTTATTAACTAATATGTATCCCATGATTCCTCAACCTCTCAGAATCTGTCCACGCATCGTATTGTATCGTACGTATAGAATTTGAAATGAATTAAGCATATTCAATCCATAGTAATTTGTTACTCTCGTTGAAACTGGTGCTGCAGTCCAGAATTCATTGCGTTTGAAAATAAATTCTGAGAGTTAGGGTAAAAATTACTTGTAAATCCCATCTTGCTTTAGTTCGCATTAATTTCGTTTGATTTCGGGCGCCTTTAAATCTGAGTAGGAATGTAGTTTTATACATCGCTTTGTGCTTTTCGTTGATTGATTCATTTCGTTAAAAACATGAATGAAATCGAGATGAAAAGTATGCCTATGATCGCAACGAAGCTTAGGTACTGCATCGATCTGCCGTCATTAGTTATTTTTGTCATCATTATCATGACAAACTGATAAGGTTTTAGGCAGTGCCTAAACTCACAAAAAAAAATACAATCCAACAAAGATATGTACATGAAAAGAAAAGTGATTGAAGAGGGAAAATGAATCCAAGTTCAATGTTTTCAATCACCGCATCCCGTCACACACGGCGAAGCCAGTTGTCGTAGCCATTATTGAAGAAGTTCACCGACACTGAACTCACCTCGGCAGAAGGTAAAGCGTGCCATGCATCAAATACACGATTTGCCAAAAAGTGTTGTCTCTGCACTGATTTGAAATTTTCCTTCTTTAACTTGAAGGAATGACCACGCATAAGGTCGGCCTAATTGATCACAAATAAGTTCCGCAAACTAACACCAAACAAGTCATGAAGAGCGCGAAAGGAGATGATAAGGTCACCACTAGTCCTCCGGTCGGCGAACGATGACAAGTTCATTATTGAAAGTCTCTCGTTGTAGGAAGGGCGCGAAACACCATAGTGGTACGACCCTGAAAACCCTCGAGCAGCGACAATCACGGCTCAGAACTGGGCTCCACACAGGACCAGCGAACTCCAGGATGGGCCGGACAAACAAACGGTAGATAGCTCCGCACGTCAATGGATCACACCTGCAAAACGCCTTTTGGATCAAAAATAAGGATCTCTTGGCTTTATTGACAGTATAGACTAGAGTATATGATACGACCAACTCAGGCTACCAGAAACCAGGATGGGTAGTACGGCCGTTGTGGATTGCGGGCTCCCATGTGAAGACGACGCACTTTTCTATGTTGAGAGGCAACTACCAGTCTCGAAACCACTGCGATATAGAGTCGAGGTCCCTCCGAATCATATTGGTACTAGTGGGGTTACCAAAAATTTTTGTATCGTCGGCAAATTGTGAACATGAGACGGCAAATCCGAGATGTAGATTAGAAATAGTATAGGGCCTAGTACGGACCCCTAGGGAACACCACCCACAACTGGCTTGGGTGAAGTCGGAGACTTCCCAACGCGAACCTGAAAAGTGCGATCCGAAAGAAATGCCTCGATCCATGAAAGAAGGCGACCACGAATGCCAGGATGTTCTAATTTGCGTAGGAGACGCTTTTAGGGCACTCAGTCAAAAGCCTGAGAGGAATCGAGATAAACACATCTACTGGTACACCCTTATCGAGGGAGACCGACGCATTCGAGGATGTTAGTAATGACCGAGCGTCCCGGGAGAAAACCGTGCTGGCATTGAGGGATTATACCGTGGCTCAATGCAGAATGAAGAATTCCTTCTAGTAAAATCTTCTCACAAATCTTCGCTGCAATCGGGGTCAAACTGATAGGGCGATAGGGCGCGGTGATGCCAACTAGAAGGCAAAATTGGCTTAGGGATATTTCTATAGCGCGACTTACTTTATTGGTGTTGTTCATTCAGCCCCATAGGGAATCCAAACAGTTTCTGAACCTCATATCAACGAATTTATAGCGAATAAAGACATTCCCTGACCAATCATCGAATCCCACGTGCCTCATCTTAGGGTATTTACCCATAGAACTTTATAATCACATGGAATGCTGTTACCAGATCAAAAAACAGGTAAATATCTCAAGTTGGTGGAACAGTGAATCTTTACCGAAATGTCAAGTATATCGAATTTTGACGATGAGTTTCAATCGTGAGTTGTCAATTTTCATTTTTTCTGTTCATTTTTGAAATCCTTTTTGAATTGCTGTTTCTTTAATGAATGTATTTGCGGAATTAACTGAAGCATAAATTGCCCATAATTGGCAATTGACAAATTATGTATTTTACAGCTCGTATCCATGGAAACATGAACATTTCACTGTTCCACCAACTGAGACTTTTACCCATTCAACTGTATACTTTTATAGACTATCCTAATTATATAGTTCATGGAAGACTATCGGTTTTTTAAGTCATAAAACGTTCCAGAATGTGTACTACAAACAGAAGAAGGGTGTTGACATCCCACCTATCCTGGCATAGATGGTTGTTGACGTTTTGTAGGAGGGTGTATTGGACAAATTCTCTACGGAGATTCTGATTATTAAAAAGTACGCGGACGACTTGTTTTGCATAGTTCAACGTGATAAGGTTGCAGACGTCGGTGATGTTAGCTCCCAGTCGGCCGGCTCCAAGCGCTGCTATTCCACCACGGTCAATAGTATCATGCTACTGCGGGCGTTATTATTCGACGTTGAAAACGGGTGGCCAACGCTTATAATGAGCTGATTGAATAGATTGATGAAAGGACCACTCCGATATATATTTCTGTTCAATTTCCATTGCTCTAAAGTCTAAAGGACCCACTTCATGATATACATAATATAGGTACCCCGATTTCATTCCAACAGAAGTTTTTGTTTTTTTTTTGTCTTTTCAGATGATATTTTTGGTTCAATTTCGATAGCCCTTAAGAGCCAGCTCCAAAGATCAAACTGTGTGTATGGCTACTCTAAGTCGTTTCGGCAGAAGTTTTTATTATTTTTTTTTCGAAGGTTTAAGATGGCGGCCAAGACATGTGATTAGCTGATTGAATAGATAGATAGAAGGACTATTCGGATGATTTCTTTCGTTCAGTTTCGATGGCCCTAAAGGGCCAGCTCCAAGGACCAAACTGTGGGTATAGGTAGTCTGAGGTCGTTTCGACAGAAGATATTATTTTTTTCAAGTGTTTGAGTTGGCGGCCAAGACATGTGAATAGCTTATTGAATAGATGGATAGAAGGACTATTCGGATGATTTTTTTCGTTCAGTTCGATGGCCCTAAAGGACCAGCTCCAAGGATCAAACTGTTTCGACAGAAGTTTTTATGTTTTTTGCAAGAGTTTGATAGGCGGCAAAGACATGTGAATAACTGATTGAATAGATGGATAAAATTTGGATGAACCTGAAGGCCAGCTCCAAGGATCAAACTACAGGGTTGGGATAAAGTTTGGCACCAAATTAATATCTTTAAAACGAAACGGGCGATATTTTTGAAATTTGGCAGCTGAGTGTAATGGACCACAATTCATCTGATGAGCATATTTTTATTAATGAGATACTTCCGGTTTAACCGGAAATGACAAATTTTTTTTTATTTAAATGGGACACCCTGTATATTTCTGCATATTGTGAAAGTGCACCTTGTTTCGGATCTGTCCATATCGGGTTCCATGCTTTTCATGACGTATTTTTTATGAAAATCTATAAAGAGAAGAAATATAGGGCTTTTACTAGTAGAAAAAATTTATTGAAAATGATTAAAAAAAATCATTTTAAAAGTGCTTGCCATTCACTCAGCTGCCAAATTTCAAAATTACCGTCCGTTCCGTTTTAAATATATTAATTTGGTGCCAAACTTTATCCCAACCCTGTATGTGTATAGGTTGTCTGGAGTCGTTTCGACAGAAGATTTTATTTATTTATCAAGAGTTTTAAGATGGCCTGTGATTAGCTGATTGAATAGATGGATAGAAGGACTATTCGGATGATTTTTTTTCGTTCAATTTCGATGGCCCTAAAGGGCTAGCTCCAAAGATTGAACTATGCGTGTAGGTACTCTGATGACGTTTTGACAGAAGTTTTTATTTTTTGTTCGGAAGGTGGTGGACACGATTTGTGATTAGCTGATTGCATATATGGATGGAAGTACATACTATTCAGATGATTTTTATCGTTCAATTTCGATGGCCTAAAGGGCCATCTCGAAGGATCAAACTGCGGGTATAGGTAGTCTGAGGTGGTTTCGACAGATGTTTTTATTTTTTTTTCAAGAGTTTGAGATGGCGGCCATGAATTGTGATTAGCTGATGAAGTATATGGATAGAAGGACTATTCGGATGATTTTTTTCCTTCAATTTCTCTCGATTGCCCTAAAGGGCCAGCCCCAAGGATCAAATTGTGAGTAAAGTTTTTAATTTTTTTCGAGTTCAAGACGGAGGCCAAGACTTATGAAAAGCTGATTGAATAAATAGAGAGAGGGACTATATTTTTGATTTTTTTCGTTCTGTAGAAACGTCCTCAGAGTACCTACGCGCATAGTTTGATCTTTGAAACAGGCCTTTTGGGGCCATCAAAATCGAACGAAAAAAATCATGCGAATAGTCCTTCTATCCGTCTATTCAATCAGCTATTCGCATGTCTTGGCCGCCATCTTAAACATTCGAAAAAAAATAAAAACTTCTGTCTGAACGACTTCAGACAACCTATACCCACAGTTTGATCCTTGGAGCTGGCCATTGAGGTCGAAATTGAACGAAAAAATCATCCGAATAGTACTTCTATCCATCTATGCAATCAGCCATTCACAATTCTTGGCCGCCCCCTTAAACTTCCGAAAAAAAATAAAAACTTCTGTCGAAACGTCATCAGAGTACCTACACGCATAGTTCGATCTTTGGGGCTGGCCCTTTAGGGCCATCAAAATTGAACGAGATAAATCATAAGTATAGTCCCTCTCTCCAACTATTCAATCAGCTATTCACAAGTCTTGGCCGCCATCTCAAACTCTTGAAAAAAATAAAAACTTATGTCGAAACGATTTCAGACAACCTATACATATAATTTGATCCTTGGAGCTGGCCCTTCAGGTCCATCCAAATTGAACGAAAAAAATCATGGGGGTATTCCTTTCATCCATCTATTCAATCGGTTATTCACATGTCTTCGCCGCCATCTCAAACTCTGGAAAAAAAAATAAAAAATTCTGTCGAAACACAGTTCGATCCTTGGAGCAGCTGGTCCTTTAGGGCCATTGATTGATTGATTTGCTGACGAACAAGAGACTGCGATCAACTTGGTTCTATTGTATCACTCTTTCGTCAGCGGTTCCTCGCGAGAATAGGTTTGTGTCCTTTATCAGGTTCAGTAGCCTATTTATGTGGTTTTTCGGCTTCATTCCCGGTTCCGGATTGATTTCTCCGAAGATTCTGTGGCGCCTTCTCCCCAGGGCGTCGCATTCGAAAATGATGTGAGAGGCTGTTTCTTCCTCTTCACCGCAGAGTCTGCAATCCACGGGTTCTGTATTCCTATGGTGTTCAGATGTTTTCTAAGGCCGCAGTGTCCCGTCAGTAGACCTACTATTATACGTGCCTTTGTTCTGTTTAGATTAAAGAAGTCAGCCGTCAAGGTTTGGCTTGTCTGTCCTACCACGACTTTGCTGTGTGTTTGCCCGTCGCTCTGTTCCCAGTGTTGTCGGTGTCTTTGTTTTATCCACTCCTCAATCAGGGTCCTGCATCGGTTTTCGCTGATTCCAAGCACAGGTTCTGGCCCTGTGAATGGCGTTTCAGATGCTTGTCTTGCTAACTGGTCTGCTTTTTCATTGCCCGCTATTCCCTTGTGACCTGGCACCCACATCAAAGTGACCTTGTTGTGTTTTGCCAGCTCCAGAAGGTCCTGGAGGCATTCCCAGACGAGTCTAGACTTTATCTGTGTCGAGTTGAGGGCTTTAATGGCGCTCTGGCTGTCAGAGAGAATGTGGATGTGGTTTCTTTGGTAGCCACTTTCCAGGTTCTTCTGTATGCATGTCCTGATGGCATGTGTTTCAGCTTGAAATATCGTGGCGTGTTTGCCGAGAGGTATTATGTAATCCCTTCTTGGCCTCACTCTATGTTTTCCAGCTCATGTTTCTTCATCTGTCTTAGAACCGTCTGTGTACCAGACTATTTCTGCAGATGATTGTGATTCTATATTCGAGTCCCATCTGTTCCAGTCGAGTTGTGTTTTGAATGGTTTTTCGAATGAGTAAAGGGGTTGCTTGTAGTCTGAAATCATATCGAGCTCGGCTACGTTAGCTACATGAGTAATTCTGGTGTGTCCAGTTGCGCTGCTTCTCCAGTTTTTTGTTTGGATCAGTCTGTATGCACCCATCCTGGCCTCTCCCATGACATGTATATCAATGGGTGAGAGGTTAAGGATGACCTCCATAGCAGCTGTTGGAGTGCTATTCATTGCACCCGTGATGAAGAGACAGGCAGAGACAGCCTCTGGATTTTCCCAAGGTTGGGTTTTGCCTGTCTTTGAATTGGTTTTGGCCACCACAGTAGTGAGCCATATGTGATTCTTGGTCTTATTACCGCTGTGTAATTTAGGGCCATCGAACTGAACGAAGAAAAATCATCCGAATAGTCCTTTTATTCATCTATTCAATCAGCTAATCACAAGTCTTGGCCGTCATCTTGAACTTTCGAAAAAAAAATAAAAACTTCTGTCGAAACGACCTCAGACTACCTGTACCCACAGTTTGATCCTTGAAGCTGGCCATTGAGGTCATTTCAAATTGAACGAAAATAATCATGGAAATAGTCCTTCTATTAAATCAGCTATTCACATGTCTTGGCCGCCATCTCAAACTCTCGAAAAAAAATAAAAACTTCTGTCGAAACGACCTCAGACTACCTATACCCACAGTTTGGTCCTTGGAGCTGGCCCTTTAGGGTCATCGAAACTGAACGAAGAAAATCATCCGAATAGTCCTTCTATCCATCTATTCAATCAGTTAATAATAAGTCTTGGCCGCCATCTTAAATGGTTGATAAAAAAATAAAAACTCCTGTCGAAACGACTTCAGACTATCCATACCCACAGTTTTATCCTTGGAGCTGGCTCTTTAGGGCCATCGAAACAAAACGAAAAAAATCATGGAAATAGTCATTCTATCCATCTATTCAATCAGCTATTTATATGTCTTGGCCGCCATCTCAAACTCTTGAAAAAAAAATTAAAACTTCTGTCAAAACGACCTCAGACTACCTATACCCACAGTTTGATCCTTGGAGCTGGCCCTTTAGGGCCGTCCAAATTGACCGAAAAAAAAACATGGGGATAGTCCTTCTTTCCATCTATTCAATCAGCTATTCACATGTCTTGGCCGCCATCTCAAACTCTTGAAAAAAAAAACTTCTGTCGAAACGACCTCAGACTACCTATGCCCACAGTTTGATCCTTGGAGCTGGCCTTTTAGGGCCATCGAAACTTTTTCTTCTTTCTCTATGATAGGCACAATTGCCTGTTTATTCTTCATTACTCGTCTGCGTTTAATGGACGGTGAGATTATCGCTCCATCTCTTTCGTGGTCTTCCCAAACTTCTTCTTCCAATGGGGGGGGGGGGATTCATCGCGTGTTATCCTCACCACTATTTGTTGGTCCATTCGGCTTATGTGTTCGTTCCACTTCATCTTTCTGCCTAGCACCCAATCGTTGATGTTTTCCACTCTACATGTCCGTCTCACGTTGTCACTTCGTTCTCTTTCGAATAAAGTCTTTCCAGCGATTTTCCGTAAGATCTTCATTTCGCTGACCTCCAAGATTCTTTTCGTTTTAGCTGTATCTGGTCGTGTTTCTGCTGTGTATGTCATTGTAGGTCTTATGACAGATTTATATATTCGTGCCTTTGTCTCAGTGTGTAGATATTTGTTCTCCCATATGGTGTCATTCAAATAGCCAGCGACCCTCAGTGCTTTGTTTGTTTGTTGTCTAACTTCCAGCTCAATGTCCCCATATCCAGAGAGCTCAATACCTAGGTATTTGAATTTCTTTTTTTGTTGAATTATTTGATCGTCGACAACAAGTTTACATTTGATTGGTATTTTAGATGCTATTTGTTTTTGATGCAGAGATGACCATATCCACTTACTTGGCTACACAGTTAAAGCGATACACCAACCTCTGAAGATCGTCTTCATTTTCCGCAACAAGCACAGCGTCACCGGCGCGCGGCGTAACATAAGGACTGAACGTGAATAAATTCGCTATCACAAAAACGCTTATATCTTTTGAACCACTGGACCGTTTTCGAAAATCAAACTCATTTTCTAATCATCTTCTAATTCTAATAAAAACGGTTTTTGCAATAAAAAACCAAAACTATTTTGTACAAAATTCATGGATTTTTTCTGGAATTCTTCCCATCATGCTTCTTATAGTGTTCTCAGTCACTTTATGGGATGCTGTCTTCCACTTTTGCTTGAATTCCGCTAATGTTTTCGTTGATTTCTTAGTCTTCTTCACATCTCTTTTTACCAGGGCCCAATATCTTCCGATTGGCCTGAGTTCTGGGCAATTTGGTGGATTGGCCTCTTTGGGGACAAAAACCACCTCATTAGCTTCGTACCATTCCTTGGTGGCCTTGCTGTAGCGGCATGCACCTAAATCTGGCCAAAAGATTGTTGACACATCGTGCTCACGCTTCTTCAAGCATTCCTCGATGTATATCTTCGAGTCAACAGAGCCTTGGCCAACGAAAAATTTGCTCCTTTTCCCACAAGTGCAAATTGCTTGCCAAACCAGGAATTTTTTAGGAAAATTTGCTTGTTTCTTCACGCGAAATTGTTCGTCAACATTTCCACGAGAATCTGTTTTCACTTTGCGACAGAGAATTGGAATATCTATGATGCAAATGTTTCACATGTTTCTGACGTTCATAACAAATTTTTTCTCAATAGACGAGTCCCTTCATGCTGGCCAACTGTTTAAAAATGCCTGAAAATCACTTCCCTTTTTTTCGCAATGATTCAACTCTTACCTGAAAGCTTTAATCCTAATGAGTGTATCCTGAAAATATTAGATGTCACGAAGGTCTTCATCAAAAGCTATAAATTTTTGTTTTCTTAGGGTTTCATCAACGGAAAATAAATATCCCCACCAAAATGTTTGAATGGAGAATTTGAATTTTTCGAATCAAATGAGGATTTCGCTTGAGTTTGTTCTTTATAACTTTTCTGATGAATGAGATGTTTCTATTAACAGTGTAAAAATGATGCAAGATACTGCAGAAATATCAAATTCAAATTTCATTAATTTCCGAAGAAGGAGCACTCGTATAAAGACCTGTTGCAAGATGTAAAACTGATTTTTATAGGTGTTTTCTTTGAATTCGTAGAGATCATAGGAAGACTTTCAGTGAATTAATGTATTATTAACCCTGTATTGTGGAGTTTATTAAATATAGGTGTATAATTGGGTTTTCGCTTCTATTTGGATAGAAATTCTACGAGGAATTCAAAGGAAATTGGGGAAATAAATGATTGTTTTTAATGTTCTTTATTTGCATGGAAACTTACTACAGAATAACAACCCAAAAGTATTTACAACTGCCATAGACTATGATCTGGATGTGAATAAGTTCTGATGCCGCATGAGAAATTAGGATCATTGTACTGGAAAATCATTATAATGAAGTATCACTTTGAAATCATAGTATATTCTTAATATGTAAAGTGGTAAATTCATCAATTCAACATCAGAACTTGGCCAGTGTATACCACATCTCAAAATAATAAATACAGACAATATATTCACTAAAAATATTGTTCGCAGTTGATTGAGAAACTCCCTTAAAAATGGCTACTTCACAAACAGTTTCAGTTTTATTAATTCTATACCTTTTCAACTTCAAATTGAGACTAATCACAATCAAATTGGAATCAAACAAATTCAAAATGAGAATATGCAACTTCAAATTGGTAAACGAAATCGAATTGGGAATAAACATATTCAAAATGGGACTTAAAAATCTCATATTGGGAAATGACATTTCCACTTAAATTTGATACTCCAAAAATATTGTCTTTCAGGACAATAATCTACTCAGACTCGGTCCTTACAGTCCAATGCTGAACCCTATAGAATTTGCGTGGTCAAGTTTTAAATCTTCCTCAAAACCAGTTCCGCTTGCGTGAATTGGAAATTATATTGCGTGATAATACCTATAAATATAATAAATATCAACAACTGATGTGCGCGATATGTAGCACATATACAGCGATATTTTCCTGATGTTTTAAACTTAGTTGATATGGTTGTGTGATTTTCATTGTTGAAGAAATATTTTTAATTATCGTATCGATTCTCACATTTATCAACTTGTTCATAAAATAGCATTATATAGTTTAAGTTTATCAACACCTCTGCATTGTAAAATAAATGTTTTCTTCATTTGAATTCTTAGTTACTACAGAACAATTCTCTTGAACTATGAAATAAAACGGAAAATGACTTTTCTCAATATGAAATTGTTTAGTGTCAATATGAATGTGTTTATTCCCAATTCGACTGTGTTTACCATTTTGAAGTTGCTTATTCTCATTTTGCATTTTTGTTTGTTCCCAATTCGATTTCGTTTACCATTTTGAAGTTGCATATTCTCATTTTGAATTTGTTTAATCCCAATTTGAATGTGATTAGTCTCAATTTGAAGTTGAAAAGGTATAGAACTAATCTCTCTGGAGCAATTTATTTATGGATTTTTCAATCTGGATATAAATCTGAAATTAACTAGACATAATCGTCCACGTGAAGGGAACAAACTCATATATTCTTTGCAGCAAGGTTCCCATCCATAGTTTGTCTATCCATGCTTTTCTCCAGTCCAATTTATGCAATATGCCAAAGGCATTAGTGATATTCGGTGTTGAGGCATCTTTCTCAGGAAATTTATCAAAACGAACAGCCGTGTTTTTACTTTTCCTTGAAGAGCAATTGAGAACAGTTTTTTCCAGTACTAGTACTTTGCTTACATTGTTATATAATCATCTACTGGCCTAAAATTCAAATATATCATGAGGATTGAAACATAAAAATCTTTTCGTGCAGATAGATACCTACTTCACCTTTTCTGAATTCCATCTTACAGAAAGATGAAGTCACAGCTCAGTACCTCGAATTACGAGGATCATATCCCTCAAGAATACCTGAAACAGCCATTGATTTAGAATAGATATTCTAATTATCTAATTTCTAAGTCAATGAAAACAGCTTAGGAGCAAGTAAACATATACTCCATTCACTTTTATAAAGTAGCCCGGGAGGCCCTGGACACATTTCACCGCGTATATTTTGAAAATGTTAGGTTATAGTCATTCTTCTGTCAGATATGAACGCAACGTTGCCGTTTCAACATATAAATCGTAGAAATTACGTATTAAACAAAATGTTTATTTACTTTGGGAAAACAATGAACTTGAGGAAATATTATGTGAATTCAATAATTCCAAAGATCTGAAGAATATTGAAAAACTTTTTTTCTCTGTTAATACTGGATAAATTTCACGTGTACGAGTATAAACATGATTGGAAGATTCAGTTATGCTATTTCTTGTACGGAAATCAAGAACCGAGTGTTGAAATTTTACTGAAAAATAATGGACAGAATAGTCCGTTACTTTCTGATAGTTTATCAACCCGACAGAAAAACTTTTAGAAGAACAGAACAGACGGACGTATGGAAATCCACACTTTTCAAAATTCTCAAGAAATAAGCCTACAGACGACAATTAAATACCTCTTTGCGCAACTTGAAATACTCCAGTATGAAAATGTAGTGGTACTACGAATCTTGTGTCACAGGATAAACCTTATAAGAACTAACTCCATTCACAAATAGGGTTGCCAGATGTACTTGATGAAAAAACCGGACAACTCAATCTTCTGTCCGGTTTACAATGATTTTTTCGACCGGACAAACATGAAAAAACCGGACTGTCCGGTCGAAAACCGGACATCTGGCAACCCTATTCACAAAGTTGAAAAAGAGTAAATAGAAAATAGACTTGGCAATGTCGCTTGATTTTCACGATTGCCAACCTGCGTCCGTTTTAAGTAAAAGAACTTGATAAACCTAAACCATGGCCCACCAAGATACTTTATGAAAGTGAATGGAGTATATAAACAAGTCGTTTTCTAGGTTGGAAAGTCATAGATTTCCATTAATGAAAACATAAGAAAACAAAAATTTATAGCTTTTGATGAAGACCTTCGTGACATCTAATATTTTCAGGATACACTCATTGGGATTAAAGCTTTCAGGTAAGAGTTGAATCATTGCGAAAAAAAGGGAAGTGATTTTCAGGTATTTTTAAACAGTTGGCCAGCATGAAGGGACTCGTCTATTGGTTCAAGAGATATAGGCGTTTTTGCGATAGCGAATTTATTCTCGTTCAGTCCTTAGGATAGTTATACTTATTACGCTTACCCATTTTATAACCTTTCAAGTGGCGTACTTGTTTTATAATCTCGTCCATGATTATATTGAAGAGGAGTGGACTCAATGAGTCGCCCTGGCGTATTCCCTTGTCTACGGGTATAGATTCGGTCAGTTCTCCGTAAATTCTGGCTTGTATTTTGTTGGCGCTATATATGTTTTCAATGACCCTAATCAAGTTGAAGGGCATCCGTCTAGTGTATAGCAAATGGACAACATCCTGTAACTTTACCCGGTCAAATGCTTTCTGTAGATCGATGAAACAGATGTAGGCAGGTCTTTTATACTCGATAGATTTCTCCAACATTTACCTTAAAACAAATCTATATATATATAAAAGAAAGATGTTGGTTACACCATTTATAACTCGAGATCGGATGGACTGTTTGTTATGAAACTTCATATATGGATTCGTCTACGGTCTGGTTATTATAAAATGCAATAAAACTTTGAAAAAATCGATGAAAATATTACTCATGCAGGAAATGCTTTTCCTTCTTCTGAATAAGGCCACTAGGTGTCACTACCGTTGATGCGTAGTCGTAGGTAGTTCATTTGATATTACCATATTACCGCTATTAGATGGCGATGTGTGATTCGCTTAGAACTCATAGTAATATGGAAGGCTAATACGAAATCAAAAAGCAGGTAAACCTGGTAAACATCTCAAGTTGGTGGAACAGTGAATTATCACCGAAATATCAAGTAAATCATAAATCAATTTCAAGCGTGAGTTGCCCATCTTCATCTTTCTTCTTCATTTTTGAATTTCTGTTTGGGTAATAAGTATATTTGCGGAAATAACTGAATCCAAAATCGCCCATAATTAGTAATTGACATTTTATTTTTGTGTTTCTGTTTGCACAGAGACAGTATTGTACGCGTCAATAATTTTGAAACGTTTGCTCAACGGGCTTTCACTGATGATATACAAAAATGTTTCATGGGTTGCCTATTCTGATCTGGTCGAATGACCAATGACCATCAATAAATTTGAATGTGTGTGAGTTCAACACAACCGGCAGTGTTGATAATTTTTTTCCTGCATTTTGACTTCATTTGAACATCTCGATTTGCCTTCTAACGAGCTTGATATCATCAACTAAATTGAACAAATTGAAGAGAGATTGAACCCTAAAGTTTTTGGTTATTTGCCGTATTGCTCGACAATAAGGAATTCACCTAATTTGGTCAACCTTTGAAGTAAGCATTGTATGTTGTATGTGAATATGTGATCATGGAATGTTTAAAAATATATGTCTTTTACATTTTTTCAATAAAATAAAATAACATCTGTCAGAATTTTTCATTTACCCTTATTGGTAAACCCCTCCCAGTACATATATTTTGCACTTTAATTTTGCCTAATTTATCTCCTGCTTGAAAAAATTTCACAAAGCGTAATCACTGGTGATCTGAGCTTGATCCAGAATCAACTCGATTTGAGAGCTCAGAAATCAGAGAACCAAGCCGTGGATCTCCGATCACCGGTGATTACCATTCTTTATGAAATCCACCGTAAGTATCATTTAGGCGAAACAAAGTTCGCCGGGCCAGCTAGTACAGCATAAATGCAAGATCTGCCCGTTCTGAAGCCCTGTTAATCTGAGAGTGAGATAATGCTACTTATCTTGTTGGTAATTATTTTGGTTGTCAACTTCATTGTCGAGTTTAGTAAGTTGATACCTCTGTAATTCTCCGGTAATTTTTTATCACCTTTCTTGAACAAGAGAATCGTAATGCTTGTCCGCCACTCATCCGGTATCCTGTGGTGATCAAAGATTTTTTTTACCAGTTCAGTGAGCTGCTGCACAAGAAATTGTCCGCCATATTTGAGCAGTTCATTGGGAATACCGCCCAGACCAGGGCTCTTTCTGTTCTTCATCTGTTTGAGTGCCAGTTCTATATCTGTACTTTTTATTTGTATGTCGTCATCAGTATTTATTACTGGTATATCATTCTGTTCAGTGACATCTTCGTCCATTGAATATAAGTTTTTCAGATATTCAAGCCAGCATTGCTTTGATATGTGTCTGGGCTTTATTAACTCTTTTATTTCCTTCCGTTGGGTTCGTATTAGACGGCAGATTTGTTTTTGGAGAGCATAGAAGTCGCTCTCCATGTTCTTAGAGAAGATTTAACAGTGCCGGACTTTATCTGATCTTACAAGACATCCCGTCTCGCTTCGGATAATTTTGTATTGATTGTATGATTCTGGGGTCCTGAGTGTTCTATATTGAAGGTATGCCTTTTTCTTTTCATCGCATTTTTTCTTAATTTCATTAGAAAACCATAATGTTTCATTGTGCTTTCTGGGCATGCTTGGTTCGGATTCCAAGTGCTTCCTTCGCATCATCTATGATGTTATTTTTGAGTTTTTCCCAGCTGGTGTTGACATCGTCCCCCTCCACTATTGGGTTCATTTCTGAAGTTCTGCTCAGTCTATCTTTGTATAAAGTTCTCATTGAATGGTCCCATAGAGACTCTATATTAAGTTTTTCTTTCTTATTTTTCGGTTCGTTGTTTGTTTTTCGTGATAGGTAGTTTCAATTTAATTTTTCCCAAAAGTAGTTTATGGTCGCTACCAACATTGGCTGAATTCAATGTTCTGAGTTCCGGTATCTGGGCTGGATGTATATGTCTATTACTCATAATATAATCGATAATTGACCTGTGTCCTCTAGTATTCTCAAATGTATATTCATATTCAGCGCGATGATGAAAGAAAGTATTATTTATTATTAGTTCATTAAGTCTGCATAAGTTGATCATGAGTTCCCCATTATCATTCAATATGTCTTCGTTGAAACGCTGCTTTACTCCTGGTTTGATATCAGTACCGATTCGTGCATTGAAGTCTCCTAAGACCAACAACATGTCGTCCGGTACAAGAGATTCAATGGTATCTTGAAGTTCCTCGTAAAAACGTTCTCGTTCGTGTCGGGACTTATTATCTTCTGGAGCGTATACTGAGATTGAGTTCATCTTCTGATGACTTTCCGTGCAAATCGTCACAACTAGTATGCGCAATGATATGTAGGCGCATTTTTGAATATTAGATTTGTACAGTTCCTATAGCTACTCCTTCTTTGGCACGCTTTTGCTTTTCGACGCCACTATACGAGATATCAGCATGTAATCCTGATAGTCCGTTTGACCCTCCCCTTTTTTCTTCGTCTCTTGTATAGCACACTGTTATGTTCGTTCATGGTTCGTTCAGTAGTTTGTTACGTTCCGTTTTTTATTCCCTACCTAGGAAACAAAAAAATATATAAATACTGTCAAACAATTCATTAATCCCTGCAAAAATAATTAATTTTCATACATCAACTCAAGTAGAAATATTTATCAACAATTTCAAAATGGGTTAGTCAAGTTAGGTTCAAGAATATAAATCTAGAATGGAATTTTATATTGAACGGAAACATATATTACTTTAAACTGCAATGTATTTAACATAAAAATATATAAATGAGACTAGCTCTTAGATCAGGGTAGGTTCTCTGATTTAAAATAAACCATTGAAAATCAGGCCAACTCGGCGACACATCTGGAGTGATCACAGGAGGTAGGTACTTATCTTGTGCTCTAAGTACAAATAACAAAATGGTGTCCGGTGCTTGTCCTCACGTTTCCGTGGTATCGGGTTTGCTCAAGTGTTCTGATGGTCATCCAGGTCTAGACGAAGTCTCAACCAAATGTTCAGGCAAAATCGAAAGGGGTGAATCCAGGATAATCTCCAATAATAATGAAAAGGAAAATAAGGGAAGACACACTATTAAAATTTACTTGTATTCTTTGACTATAGATTTCAGCCTCTAGGCCATCATCAGGTCAGCTGAAATAAAGAGAAAATAGACAATGAAATCAGCACGTGCAAACTACATATATAAAATTTACACAACGATTTTTTCTAAAAAAGCATCAAAAATGAACAAGCTGGACAAATTCTGGTGTCAGGTACTCACCGTCGAGAAATAAATACGTACATATTGTATAAATTTCCATTAATTCAATTTTTTTTTAGCAAAGTCGGAAAACGGGTATATCGTATATTAATTTTATTTTAGGTTAAATATAGAAAGTCTATGGTTAAATAGATGGGATGTGCTCCATCCTTGACAGTTCTCGTTCAAGTCATCCGTCGACTTAATCGTCTGTGATGGTCGCAATCAGAGATAACAAAGGCATATACAGAGGCTGGCGGAAAATTAAACTTATATAGTGGGAGCAGGAGTCAGTTTGAACAGATTGGGTGTGGGGAATTCTTTAATTTCATTGAGGAGATGTTCATTGTTCTTGTTCTTTAAAATTTCAAGATGCTGTGTGTAAGTTTATAAAAATCTGTATGCTGGTGAAGTAAAGACAGGTGATCTAGTGTTGAAGAGTGTTCATTCTCAAAAAATCTGACTTTAGCTGCTCTTGTCGTCATACCGATATAGAAGGCGGAGCAGTCATTGCAGGTAAGTTGTAAATTCCGCTCTTTTGTTCGATGTCTTTCTTGGGTTTATTATTGACGAGTGTTCTCTTTAGCGTTCCTTGTGAACTATTGACCAGGTTCAAGTCAAAAATTTTTAATAAGGATTGTATTTTGTTGTTGAGGCCGGATATGTTAGGGATGGCTATATAGATCTTCTTGACAGTGGTGAGTGGGTAGATTCTCTTTAAATTTTGTTTTTGATAGAGGTTAATATGTCGTCTACATATTGCCTAGAGTGATGATTATTTAGTGCTATTTTATAGATGTTGTCAAGTTCTTTGAGATAGTTGACCTCAGATAGTGGGACATTGGTTAAACGGTTGAGAAGAAAATGAAATGCCGTCTTCTTGATCTGAGGAGAGTGATATGAATATTTCGAAATAATTACATCAGTCTGGGTGGGTTTTCTGAATATGTCGTATTCTAGTGAATTGTCAGGCTTTAGTGTGATATTTAGATCTAGGAAATTGATGCTATTTTCGTTTGAAATCTCTAGAGTGAATTTAATTTTGGAGAACGAATTGATAAAAGATAGGAAGGAGTTGAGTTCTTGTGTGGTTCCACACCATATACAAAAAACGTCATCGACATATCGTCTCCAAAGAGTTATCTTTTTGGAAAAGGAATTTTTACTGATCAGAGATTCCAAATGGTCTATAAAGATGTTCGCCAGAAGACCACTCAGAAGGGAACCCATAAGCAATCCATCTGTCATAGTGTAGACACTTTCATTGAATGAGAAAAAAATTTGTTTTGTTATAAGATCTATTAAATGCATAAGTGAGTGTACGTCTTCAGGATCGGTGTTGAAATCATCAACCATATCACAGTTGTTTAGGAATCCTCCGAGGAGAATCAGGGATTTTTCAATTGGAATATTTGTGTGAAGGTTGACGATATCGAATGACACTAAAATATATTTTTGGCTCGAATCTAAATTGATGGAATTGATAACTTTGATTAAATCGGTCGAGTTTTTAATCGACATGGGTGACTTATTACCGATATGTCTCGTTAAGATTTGATTGATGATCTTCGACGTCTTATGAGCTGGTGAATTGAATGCTGATGTTATGGGTCTGATGCTTTTGTCTGCCTTATGTAGTTAAATCAGACCATATAGGTTAGGGATTTCCTGAAAGAAAAGAATTCTTTCAGGTTGTGGATATTTAAATGAGGAATGAACTTCTGGAGAGTTGGTAATGTGACTCTGAGCATCTTATTAAGTTGTGTTGTGTACTTTGCTAGGGGATAAGTGTTTTTATCTGGATGTTATTACTATTGAAAAAGTTGAGGGTTTTATCATTATATAACGTTGTCGGGATGACAACTAGGCCTGCGTTTTTGACAATTGGGTGTAACTGGATTTGTAGATATGAAACTCAAGTTTCTACATCACCATCTCTTGAAGTATCTACATTCAATAGAGTATGAGATATTGATCGAAAAACTCGAGGAAGATATATTTTTTGAAAACATCGAAGCAGATTACAGAAGAACAAGAAAGCTCAACAATCTGATCAAGAGCAGCTAAAGTCAGATTTGAAGAACACATCAAAAATAGACCCGCCTCTGCCATGGTTATCCATTTAATTGAGAATGAACACTCTTCAACACTAGATAACCTGTCTTTACTTCACTAGCATACAGATTTTTATAAACTTACACTTTTAGAGCAACTTGAAATTTTAAAGAACAAGAACAATGAACATCTCCTCAATGAAATTAAAGAATTCCCCACACCCAATCTGTTCAAACTGATTCCTGCTCCCACTATATAAGTTTAATTTTCCGCCAGCCTCTGTATTTACCTTTGTTATCTCTGATTGCGATCATCACAGACGATTAACTCGACGGATGACTTGAACGAAAACTGTCAAGGATGGAGCACATCCCACCTTTTTAACCAGAGACTGTCTATATTTAACCTAAAATAAAATTAATATACGATATACCCGTTTTCCGACTTTGCTAAAAAAAATTGAATTATTGAAAATTTATACAATAGGTACATATTTCTTTCTCGACGGTGAGCACCTGACACCAGAATTTGTCCAGCTTGTCCATTTTTGACGCTTTTTTAGAAAAAATCGTTCTGTGAATTTTATATTTGTAGTTTGCACGTGTGGCTTCCTTATTTTCCTTTTCATTTGATATACCAGGCGCACTAATGGAGTATTTCATCCACAAAACTCCAATAATAAGTTTCAGCCAATAAATTTTGCAACTGAATAAATTGTCTCGGAGAAGAAATCCAAATAATAGTTCTAGGTCTTACTTCCACTAAATTTCCAATGTATTGTCCAACACTGTAGCAAAACTAGCTTATCGCCGAAATACTGCTTCAATCACTCAAAATTTAGCACGCCTAATTTCCAAAATCTTTTGCGTAGAATAACTTTGAATAATATGTGTTATCATCAATCTATCTACCTCAGTCCATCGCTCAATAATAATCGATATGAAATTTTTACGTATCTATCCCCCTACATAATTGAAAACCGGTCGTATACGTGAGATATAATTTTCTGATGGAAATGTTACAATTAGGATATATGATGTTCGAAACACCAATATTTATCGCGGCGCGAATATTTGAAAATAATCAATTCGTATCATACCTCTGATCGAAGATTTTTTTTTTAAATAACACCGAGCATGGTAGAGCATTCCCGAAACCACCAAAACGATCAGGCAACATCCAGCAAGAGAAATCTGAAATTACAAAAACAAACAAAATTTGATGGAAAATTATGAAGCAAGCGTCTTGTCTGGCTTCAACTGAGACACATGCCAAGTGCCCTTGAAATTTTTAAACTCGTCCTCTAATTCATACGTATTCACACCCAACTTCTTCTGAACTCTATATGGACCCTCATACTTATGACCAAGCTTTGCATTAAAGTTTCTAACAGCAGAAGAAAGTTGGTGACATCTGACCCAAACAAAATCATCCACTTCAAATTGCTGAGGTCTATGTCGCAAATTATATGACTTTTTCTTCCTTTCATGAGTCAATTTCAACCGTTCTTTAACGAAGTTTCTCATTTCAGCCAATCTATCTGATTTAGTTGTTACAGGTGTCGAATTATTTAGATAATTCGACACCTATAACAATCAGTATTAGTACTGATTCATCAGAAATTTTATCACGAGCTTTTTCAATTTTATAATCATCCCCATTTAACATCATATCACGACCAAAATTGTGAAAATACGGAGAATTTTGGGTGACTTCGTGTTTAGCCGTTCTATAGGCACATGCTCACTGAGCTAGGTACTTATCCCCAATTTTAATGATTTTTATCCACATAGCTAGCTATCATTGTTTCAATGACACGATTTGTTCTCTCAGTAAAGTTAGGTTCCGGATGATATAATGGATTGTAAAATGGTTTCACATTGAAATCTTTCAAAAGTTTCGAAAATTCTTTGCTCTTAAATTGAACACCATTATCGCACTTTATAATTTCCGGGACTGAAAATAAGAAGAAAACTTGTTCTTCTAATATTTTTACAATAGATGATGCTACGCCTTTATGAAGTGAAAACAATGAAGTGAATTTACTACAAAAGATGAACTGCAGCCAAAACATGTTGATACCCCTTAGAACTACGAGGAAATGGTCCAATTAAATCCAAGGCAATATATTGCCAACATCTAGTGATATCAGGTTTGGAACCCATTTCTCCTGATCTTAGTTTTTGTTCTGGTTTATGGGCGGTACAGATGCGGCATTTGTTTACATACCGTATTACTTCAGATTTCAAACCAGCCCAAGTGTATTTGGCGTGAATTTTATGGTAGGTTTTGAAAATTCCTAAATGTCCACCGCTAGTAGGTTCGTCATGATATTTATGCAAAATAGCTTGTCTCTCACTTTTAGGTACGACCAACTTCCAACAATTACCATCATCCAACTTATCACCTACATATGTTCTTAGAAAGAAATCCATTATCAGATATTCGAAAATTAGGGAAGCGTAACGGATTTTGTTTTACTGAAACTAACATACGAGAATACCATGGATCTAAATTTAGAGGAAGCGTCAATTCAGAAAGTTCGCAAACTGATCTGGATAAGCAATCAGGGACACAATGTTTTTTTCCTGGTCTATGAACTATTGTGTAGTAATATTGCTGTAATATCAACAGCACCACAACAACAACGAGAAGTGGAAACCGATATCATGGCAGAAGATCGAAATGCCACTCCACCTGCTGGCTCGACCACCGTGAGGAGGACTGCCCGCAGGGGAGCTCGCAACGCACGTATTAAGTGGAGCCGCGAAATGAATATTGAAGTAATGCGAGCTTTTTACTACGTGAACCATTGCGATGACAAACCACTTCCTGGATGGAGATACTCCCTCTATACTGAATTCACCAAGAGACATCCAGAACTTCAGCTAACGGAAGGGAACGTTGCGGATCGTAAAAATGTTATTATACGAAAAGGCTACTTGACAAGACAGGAACTAGATGAGATCAAGAGAGGAATGGGCTACACAATCAATCAAGAACAGATTGTCGGAAGTCAGAATGAAGAACCCATCGAGCCGCTGGAAAGACCAGCAGATACGGCGAGGGACCTGTCTGTCACACGAACTGCTCACCAAGACTCCCCACAATATCGCCAACTGTATGACACCTTCTACAGTAACCTGGCGCAATACGAATCTACTGATCCGCTCAACCGCCCCATCCTTTCAAAATTGAACTTCAACTCTACGGCCAAAAATAACATCGAGAGGCTCAACGAAATATTGGCAGAACACCTGAGCACTCAATGGACGTTGAAACAAGTCCACTTATCTCTGTACTGTGCTGCCATCACAGTAATCGGACAAAATGGGCAAAAGATCTACATCCCCAGAACCAGTGAACAGAAAGTTAAAAATCAAACTCCTGCCAGGAAAAGAAGATTAATGCAGGACGTCGATAAACTTCGAGGAAAAGTTGATGTCTTGGATGAGTTCCTGAAGGATAATAAATCGCATGAAGTACTTGCGAAACTCCGAATGGGAAAAATGAATGTACGTAGAGATCTATTTTTTGAGGTAACCTCCCGGATGAAGCGTAGACATTTGCCCCCTAGGTGGAATTACTGTACAAAACTGTACTCAATAGTTCTTGCTAGGGAGTAATATAAGTTCTGCCGTTTCAGTTGGCTCTCATCTCAGGATAAGACTACATGTATCTGATGACGGCGAATAAGCCAGAAACCGGTAATGCATTGTCTTCCTGGGGTGGTGTGCTTCGGAAACTAGATCTCTACTAGTCCAATTCTGATATGTATTTTAGTTTGTTCCAACTTAGGACATGATCCTCCTTTTTCATGATTAATAATTGCGGGCCCCTTCACCGTATGAACCGGGCGTATTCGACTTCCCTCGGTAAGTGCATGAGACTTCATATAAGTACTTGCGAAACTCCCAATGGGAAAAATGAATGTACGTAGAGATCTAGTTTTTGAGGTAACCTCCTGGATGGAGCGTAGACATTTGCCCCCTAGGTGGAACTACTGTACAAAACCACTCAATAGTTCTTGCTAGGGAGTAATATAAGTTCTGCCGTTTCAGTTGGCTCTCATCTCAGGATAAGACTACATGTATCTGATGACGGCCAATAAACCAGGAACCGGTAATGCATTTTCTTCCTGGGGTGGTGCCACCTGGTGGTGTGCTTCGGAAACTAGATCTCTACTAGTCCAATTCTGATATGTATTAAACAAAGTGCGAAAAATAGCCACATCCGCAGGGCTGGACCTGGAATCTCCACGACATAAAGAGTTGATAGTTGATCTGAAAGATCGCTTGAGACAGCAAGCTAAAGCGAAAGGTGCTCGCCTGCGAAGATACAATGAGCTAACAAAGCGAAAACAACAAAACGCTGAATATGTGAGAGACAGAAGAAATTTCTTCGGAAGTCTTGAACAGCCATCCGAAATCTCCTCCAATCAGCATGCTGACATTAACAATGACGAATTTCGACAATATTGGAGTTATCTATGGTCGGAGAGTGGTCAACTTCAGAGGAATACTAGCTGGCTTACGGACATTGAACACCAGGCCTCAGAAATCGTTGAGATGAAGACTGATCTTTTCACAGTCGAAGAAATTTCCAACATTGTCAAAAACACTAGTAACTGGAAGGCGCCAGGACCCGACCGACTTCACAACTTCTGGGTTAAACAATTTCCAGCATGTTTCCCAAGTCTGGCTAGATGTTTTTCGGATGCGCTGGAAGATCCCTTCAAGATACCTACTTTCCTCACTCAAGGAGTACCTATATGCTTCACAAAAAAGGAGATCGCAGCAAGCCAGAAAGCTACCGACCGATAACGTGTTTGTCAGTGGTGTACAAGCTTGTGAACGCTTGTGAATAATGCGATATATCGTCACTGTGCAGCCCACAACATTCTGGAAGAGGAACAGAAAGGTTGCTCTAGAGGATCAGAAGGATGCAAACATCAACTCACCATAGACGCTGTAGTGTTAAAGCAAGCCCAAGCGAGAAGGAGAAATTTAAGTCTATGTTATATCGACTATCAGAAAGCCTTCGATACGGTGCCCCACGATTGGCTTGTGAAAGTACTGGAGATTTATAAGATCTGCCCGAAAATAAGAGGCGTGCTCCAACATCTAATGAGTACATGGAAAACAAATATTCTTATAAACAACATCAATGCTGGAACCGTAAAAATATCGAGGGGGATATTTCAGGGAGATGCCCTGTCGCCGATGTGGTTTTGTATAGCACTGAATCCTCTATCTACTCTTTTGAAAAACACCAACATGCGGTACAGACCAGCAATGAGGAATCCGCGAAAACTTACCCATTTATTGTATATGGATGATCTGAAACTATTCGGCGAGAACCAAAATCAACTTCACTCGCTGATAGATATAGTGCGCTCCTTCAGCAAAGACATTGACATGTCTTTCGGTCTCGACAAATGCGCTATAGTCAACATCAGGAAGGGTAAAATAGAGAACACTCAGGAACAATTTCAGGACATCCACAGTATGTTGTCAGAAGAGACCTACAAGTATCTGGGCATTCCTCAAAATCAACGGATTGACCACACCCGTTTGAAAGCTGAGTTCACTGCGAAATATAAGAACAGGGTAACCAAAGTGCTCAACACCAAGCTGTCTGCTAGAAACCAGATCGATGCCTTGAACTCTTGGGCTACGCCTGCTCTGACCTACACTTTCGGAGTCTTGAAGTGGTCAGACGCTGATCTGAATGAGTTGGGCCGACTCATCCGCCGCCTAATGACGAAGTTCCGATGTCTGCACACCAACGCATCGGTGAAAAGGCTTTATCTACCCAGGAGAGATGGTGGACGAGGTCTGTTGAACATCTATAAACTCTGCAGAACCCAGGAGAAAAACTTGAGGCAGCGACTGCTCGAGTCCGAAGATAGCCTGATGAAATTGGTGACAACAGAGAATAAGGGATACACACCTCTGAACCTACAACACAGAGAACTGACATTCGATATCACCACGAGAAGCGAAGATATGAGTATATGGCGGGAACAAGCTCTGCACGGCAGATTTCCCAAACACCTTGAGGGGGAGAATGTCGATAAATTACCTTCTTTGGCGTGGTTGAATGCGGGACAATTGTATCCTGAAACTGAGGGATTCCTGACGGCTATCCAAGACCGAGTTATAAGAACTCGCAATTATGAGAAGCACTGTTTGAAGCTGAACGTTGAGGACAAATGTAGGAAGTGCGGCGCAGTTGGCGAGTCTATTGAACATATAATCGCAGGTTGTCGAGTTCTTGCCGACAACGCATATCTGGGCCACACAACCAAGTGGCAAAAGTTGTTCACTAGCAGTTAGCTCTTAGACATGGTTTTTTGGATACTTGTCCGCCATATTATAAGTATCAACCTGCAGCAGTGTTGGAAACGGACACAGCGGTTCTCTATTGGGATAGACCCACAACAACAGATAGATCAGTGGACTACAATAGACCGGACCTTGTATTCATTGAGAAGGATCAGAAGTTTGGGGTGATAATTGATGTGGCAGTACCATTGACTCATAACATCGGAAGAACGGAGTCGGAAAAAATAACGAAGTACGAGAACTTGGCAATAGAGCTGAAGAATATGTGGCAATTGTCGAAAGTCACTATTATACCATTGGTGATTTCTGCTGAGGGAGTCATGTCCAAATCATTCAAGAAAAATCTTCAAAAGATCGAGATATCCCAGAGGATCGCGGGATATGCACAGCAGGCTGTAGCTTTGCAAACCTGTCACATCGTGCGGAAATTCCTGAACTAGTGGGAGGAACTGAAATGTTTTTTCACTGGTTCATAGAAGTATTACCAGCTCGAGCTGAGACCGGGAGACCGATGATGAAGAATAACAATAATAAATAACAGAAGAACAGAAAGGATGCAGAAGAAAACACCAAGGGTGCAAGGAACAACTCATCATCGACTCAGTGATCATGAAACAGGCCCATGAGAAAGGACGCAACTTGCACTCAGCCTTCCTCGATTATCAGAAGGCATTTGATAGCACCGCTCATTCGTGGCTCATCGAGGTGCTGCACATTTATGGAGTCAATCCTGTTTTGGTGGAATTTTTGAGGACAACAATGTCTCAGTGGCGAACATCAATACAAGTCACTATGAACAACAAGACGATAAAGCTCGAAGAAATCCCCATTCGTCGTGGGATCTTTCAAGGAGACTCCTTGAGCCCATTATGGTTCTGTTTGGCAATGAACCCTTTATCATTGATGCTCCAAGAAACGAAATTTGGATTTAAGAACAAGACAGCACGGGAAGAACATACTATTTCCCACCTACCCTACATGGACGCCATCAAACTATATGCTGCAAACAAGAAGCAATTGGATGAGCTTCTGAAAACCGTCAGTTATTTTTCAAGTGATGTCCGAATAGAATTCGGCATTGAAAAATGTAGAACCCTGAACATCCATAGAGGAAAAGTCGTGGACGGTGAATCACAACTACCGAATGGAGATATACTTCAAGCCATGAGGGATGGAGAAACTTATAAATATCTGGGATACCAACAGGCTAGATGTTTGGAGCAAAAGCAGTCGGAGGCAAAAATCAGGGAGGAGTATACTGGCCGACTGAGAACGGTGATGAAGTCACTGTTGACTTCTGGAAATCTCATCGAAGCCATCAACAGCTACGCAATCCCAGTGCTGGTTTATTCATTTGGAGTTATCAAGTGGACCAGGACAGATCTGGAGGACATTCAAAGGCAAACCAGAACGATGCTGACGAAACAGAGAGGTCATCGCCCAAGGTCGTCAGCATTGAAAACCACTTTACCACGGAAGGAAGGAGGACGGGGACTTGCGGATATTGTCAACCTTCACATTCGCCAGATTAAAAACCTCAGGGAATTCTTCTTTGAGAAGGCGAATAATTCCAATCTACACAGAGTTGTTACTTTGGTTGATAAGAAGTTCACACCTTCAACTCTGGCTACTGCAGATGAATTGCTGGATCTGCCATCTCCTTCTGAAACTGACAAGCTCAATGGTCAATGGTCAAAAAAAGAACTCCATGGACGGCATCACCATGAGTTAAATCAGCCACATATTGACAAAACCTCATCCAACAAATGGTTGTCGAAGGGTGAACTGTTTCCTGAGACGGAAGGTTTTATGATGGTTATACAAGATCAAGTCATCTCCACCAACAACTACAAGAAATACACCATGAAGGACCGTACAGTGCCAACAGATATGTGTAGGAAGTGTCATAAAAAATCTGAAACAATTCAGCATGTAACTTCTGGCTGCGAACAACTGGCCAACACTGATTACCTCCACCGACATAACCAAGTGTGCAACATAATTCACCAGAAATTGGCGCTCAAGTTAGGACTTCGCAACTCCTACAAGCCGTATTATAAGTATCAGCCGCTGCCTGTGTTAGAAAATGACTCTTTTAGACTATACTACGATAGGCCTATTATCACTGACAGAACGGTGACGAATAACAGGCCGGATATGGTGGTTTACGACAAGAGGGTTAGAAAGGCAATTTTGGTGGATGTAGCTGTGCCCAACAACAACAACATGTTGAATAAGTACCAGGAGAAGATAAGCAAGTACACAGACCTGGCTTTCGAGATCAAGGAAATGTGGCACCTAGAGAAGGTTGATATCGTTCCAGTGATCATCTCGTCGACTGGATTGATACCCAAGAGCTTACACAATAGTCTGAACAAATTAGAATTAAATGTAAACAGCTACATTGAAATGCAAAAAGCTGTTATTCTCAATACCTGTAGAATTGTTCGTAAATTTTTGTCAAGTGTATCGTGATCGAGCCTATTCCCTTTGATTATTGTATCTGGGAAAGGTAAATTTATCCGGCCGGGTGCCGAGATAGTGAATAAGTCCACGATCATAATAATAATAACCCAAGGGGTAAATGGCAAACCCATGAACGAGAAGTGGAAACCGATATCATGGCAGAAGATCGAGATGCCACTCCACCTGCTGGCTCGACCACCGTGAGGAGGACTGCCCGCAGGGGAGCTCGCAACGCACGTATCCAGTGGAGCCGCGAAATGAATATTGAAGTAATGCGAGCTTTTCGTTACGTGAACAATTGCGAGGACAAACCACTTCCTGGATGGAGATACTCCCTCTATACCGAGTTCACCGGGAGGCCTCCGGAACTTCAGAAGACAGAAGGGAATTATCATTCAAGAGAAATCTTCAAGGGATCGAACTATCCCAGAATATCGCGGGATGTGCACAACATGCTGTGGATTTGCAAACCTATCACATCGTGCGGAAATTTCTGAACTAGTGGGAGGAACTGAAATGTTTTTTCACTGGTTCATAGAAGAATTACCAGCTCAAGCTGAGAACGGGAGACCGATGAAGAATAATTATAATAATAATAATAAGCACCGCACGGGTGTGGTTTGGTTTCTGCCACGCCACATGGGGGGTGACGTCCCCACGGCCCGAGTTACCTGGGCCACCAAGGGTAAATGTTTTTTCACTGGTTCATAGAAGAATTACCAGCTCAAGCTGAGAACGGGATACCGATGAATAATAATAATAATTATATTATATATATATAATATATATATTATTATGAGTAAGACCTTGCACTCCATATATTTCAGGAGCTTAAAAGACCAGGACCTGTCTGAAGAATTGTCTTTCGCCTTTCTAAAGTCAGCTAGCCTTAAGCCAGAGATAGAAGGATTTGTGATGGCGTGTCAAGATGGAGTACTGAATACGAGATGGTATAAAAAGAACATCATGAAAATGGACACCCCAACAACTTGCAGGACTTGCCATGGGCAACAGAAAACGATTATGCACATCCTTTCCGCCTGCAGAGTCCATGCTCCATCGGGGTATGTAGAGAGACACAACGCGGCACTCCGAATTCTATACTTCCATCTGAGAGCCGCGTATGGGATAGACAAAGAACCGGTGCTACCATATGTGCCTCTGGAGATTGAAGCGGTGGTCCAGAACGATAGAGCTCGCATATGCTGGAACTATCCTGTCTCAACAACACGGCAGATCAATGCTGTTAAGCCAGACCTACTTCTGCTGGACAAGAAGCTGAAGGAGTTATTTGTCGTGGAATTCTCCTCCCCTGCTGAAAATAATGGTGTGATGAAAGAAGAACAGAAGAGGCAAAAATACAAAGACCTTATGTTCGAGCTTGGAACTTTATATCCAGGTCATGAAATTAGGATGGTCGTAATAATCATAGGATGTCTCGGTGGAATGAGAGCAAACTACGTGGATGAACTGAAGATTATCCCGGTCTGTAGATCACTGGCCGAGGTATTGGCGCACCGAATGCAGAAGGCAGTTTTGCTCGGGTCACTTCATATCATCAGGTCCCATGAACTCTAGAAGCCACTTGCAGCTCATCTCTTTTGTTAAGGGACGCTACGAGGGCAGGATGAAGAACTCCTCCATTGAATACGTGAGGGGCTTTTTAGTGAGTAGCCAAACAAGATCCTGGATTCTCACACTACCGAGAGTGCGGATCCTCTCGGTGCCCATAAACGGTTTTCCCCTCACACGGACGTTGAAAAAAATTATTTATTTATCATCCTTAACAATTATCAAAGAATATCACAAGACATTATTGATGAAATAAAAAATCGTCAAAAAACAACTGCACACATTCCACTAGCTCCTATGGTCTGTACAGTATCTGAAATATTCTTGAAGGCAGTATGGTTCACAGTCCAGGATGAAATTGTAAACCTTCTGTTTGAAAGACCTTGAATCTTTCACTTCCTTAAACCTCCTCGGCAGTACATTGAACAGCTTCATACATGCATAACCACAGTTCTTTTGTGTGAGAGATAGTGAACAAAGTGGATATAGGTAGGGTGAAGTCCTCCGTGTGTTGTTTGCATTCTCAAATTCCTCAAAAAATGTCTATGCTTATTAATAAACATAAGGCATCTGAAGATGTATTGCCCTGTCATTGTCAGTATATTGCTGATCCTGAATACTCCCCTACAAGATGCTCTGAAACGCATACGGAGTATAGTTCTCAACGCCAGCTTCTGCATTAGACGTTTCTCGGCTTCTATGAGGAAAAAATTCCTGAAATTTGGCGCACGGCCGTTTTTCGTCGAAATGGCACTTCCGGTTATACCGGAAGTGACCATCAGCTTTGGTATTTCAAATAAAACTACCTATTTTCCTAACCAGAAATGGATTCCTTTTTGAATTTCACACATTTTTTTATCTGAAACATTTTTACGTAGTTGTCATGGTTACGAAGATATAAGGACTTCTCTGAGAAAATGGCCAGTTGCAGAGGTCCGCGAAACGTATCATAACATGCATGCTATCCATAATAAAGAAACAAATGAAGGATCTTACGAAAATTCAATAATTTTGCTTCGTATTGCATGGCTCTTCTCACAAGAAATCCTTATTTTCCCGTCCTAAAATTAAATTCATTTTTCACGTTCGTTTTTCGCACCTCACACCTTTCGCCCTCGTTCATATTCTCATATTGTTTATGTATGTGACATCAGGATGTGAGGTTTGAACAGAGGAGGTGATTCGAACAAGCGCATCTCGTTTTGAAAATAAACAAAAGAACATAAATTAATAAATACTGAACTTATACAATGACGTATCCTGTATATTTTAGGACTAAATAAGTAGTTACTTACTTGAAGACAAGCATGTATGGATGTTGTGAATTAGTGGAAGAATGAAGACTATCATTATTAATATTTCTCATATCAATAAAACTGCAAATACGAACTTTTTTCAGAAACATGAACTGATGAATCATGTAGCCCATCAAACAATTTGTATGCAGTACATACTGGAACTAGCTAAACAGCTTGATACTGATCCAAGGGCTTGTGTTGATGCATTCTTCACCAAAATCCAAGTAGCTGAAAAAGAATACAAGAATTCCTTCGATGATGAATTGAAGCAGTTCAAAGAAAGGATCCAGAAGAGGGCTGCTGAAAAAATTGAGCAAGCTATAAAGGTAATTCACTTATTTTAGAACACTAATTAAGTAGTCAATTGAATAAATTTAAATAATAATTATGCAAATGTTGACGTAATATTCTTGAAGGTTGTTACATCGCGAACCTTATTCGGCTTTGTTGTTCCCGCCACTGGCTGGTTTTGAACCTTGCCGGTTATCGACATGTGACGTTTTTATTATTACATCTTCTGTCGTGTTGATATACAGGGTGGCCATTTGAAAACGAAACAGACGAGATTACAGACGAAATGAATTTTTTCGATGGAAATGCTCGGACAGGTCGATTTCTGTTTCGAGGGGGACAACTTAAGATGTAGGTTACGGACGCATAGCGCTTCAACCCTTGCTACTACAACCCTTGCTACTACAACCCTCACCCCCAATTTTTGAATAGGGAAGATGGGGTGAGTGATACCTCATTTGAAAGGTATTTTTATACTGATTTCAGCACAGTAATTGTTTTTTCATTTTATGCATTAGTTCTCGAAATATTCTTAACTAAGTATTTGAAAATGAAGTGCTGTTTTCATGGCACTTGTAGTGTTTTTTTGTGAAAAATCGACATTTTGAGCTTCAAAACAACCATGACTGTGGCTTCCTTCCTCCAATCCATTGACATAGAAATCTTTAATCAAGATCTCGATTTTTTACAAAAAAACACTACAAGTGCCATGAAAACACCACTTCATTTTCAAATACTTAGTTAAGAATATTTCGAGAACTAATGCATAAAATGAAAAAACAATTACTGTGCTGAAATCAGTATAAAAATACCTTTCAAATGAGGTATCACTCACCCCATCTTCCCTATTCAAAAATTGGGGGTGGGGGTTGTAGCAGCAAGGGTTGAAGCGCTATGCGTCCGTAACCTACATCTTAAGTTGTCCCCCTCGAAACAGTATATCAACACGACAGAAGATGTAATAATAAAAACGTCACATGTCGATCTGATTTCAAATAGTGAATCGCGTCTAAATTTGCACCATTTTCATCTGTTTATTAGTGCCAAAGCAAACGAGTGTGATATTGAACAATTTTCGAGTGAATTGTCGCCTAATTTCTCTCACCTAGGCTCAGAGGGGGGGGGTATCCAGGGACCTTTAGATCAATATTTGAACTGTTTCAAAATTCTGTCTATCCTCTCGCCTATATTCATGTATTAACACGATTGTGAATTAATTGTTCAATTTCCCTCGAATAAAGTACACATTAATCGAGTTTTTTAAACATCATTCTTATTGCACATCTGTTTTCAGTGCACTGCATTTGTTTATTTCAGAATAAAAATAAATAATTATAAAATAACTTGTATGTACTTGGTTCACAATTATTTAATTTCGTCTTTTCATTTCTCTCATTTCTTCGTGAAATTTATTATTCGTAAATACCGGGTTGAGATGCCGTCGATGGAAAAATCAAAAGCTTCTATCGCCGAGGTGGTCGTCAGGCGTGAAAATGCATTCTCCGCTGCTTTTACACTGCTCAACTTAATCAAGGGCTTGACCACTGAGGTCAATGTAGCCAATATGTGCCTGGCTAAGTTGATCAGGGTGGAGAAGACTTTCAAGGAAGCTGATGATTTAATTGTCAAGCTTAACTCTCAGTTGGAGGAGTCTGAGCGGGACGGTTCACCTTCGAAATTCGCGGCATTTTTCGGAATTTGCCTGCATGTTCGTGCCGCCCATAGTCATGTAGTTACATCTCCTTCTTCTGCGACGCCTTCTTCCCCATCGGTTGATATTCCTATTCCTCGGGTTGACTTGCCTTGTTTTGAAGGTAAAATCGAGTAATGGCCTGGATTCATCGCTCTTTTCGATGCCCTTGTGCATCAAAACAATTCTTTGGCGCCTGGGCAGAAGTTTCACATCCTTACGTCTACTCTCTCTGGTGAAGCAGCTTCTGTCATCTCTGGCTTCGTGATAAATTCAGCCAATTATCCTCTGGCCTATCAAGCTCTTCACCCTCGTCGTCTGGCAGATCTTTATGTGAACCAGATATTGGAATCTCAGCCAGCATCTGTGTCCTCTTTGCCACAATTAAAGCAATTCGTCACAACGCATCAGAATGCCATAAATGCCATCAAGGCGTTGACCATTTCAGATCCGGCGGACTACCTTCTGCTTTCCATGGCTTTGGGCAACCTTAACGAGTCATCTCGCCAGTTGTTCGAGAGGCAGTTGCCCTCTGATGACTTTCCCACCCTCGCTCAATTGCTCGAGTTTGCCAATCGACAGTTGCGAGTAATGGAGAGCACTTCCGTCACCTCATCCCGCGCGTCTGTGCCGAGGAGGTCACCAAGGTCTCAATCACCAGCGACCTCAGCATCTGTTCCTCCGTCGTCTATGCGTTCATCATCTGGTCCATCCTCTCGCCATCATGCGTACGCTAGTTCACACCCCAATAGTTCATCTGATTCGTCGTCCGCGTGTTTGTTTTGCTCTGCGAATCACTCTTTTCGCCAGTGTCGATCATTCTAGGCGAGCTTTCGTTACTGAGAGACAATTGTGCAGAAACTGCATTTCGCTGTTCCATGCTACTGCCACCTGCAGTTTGGATCAATGCTGTCATACATGTGGTGCACGACACCATAAAATTCTCCACCTGGCACCTACTACCACGCCCCCTTCAGTCTTGCACACGGAGGAGAAATCCCCTCCGAAAGACCAACGCTCTTCCTCTCCTTCCAAGTGTTCAACGTCTCCAACCCGTGATGTCACCTCTCGGGGCACCTCAGTAAGGTATAGATTGCGCAAGATCCCTACAACGGCAGGCTCAGCTTCTTATCGGGCTTCGCCCGCTACATCTTCCCGTCACTCTTGCACCTCCTCCGGAAGTGGTACCGAATGACTGCGGGTATGGTCATCTCGCCGTCATCTAAACCTGCCGAATAAACATCTAGTCATCTGCTTTCATCTCCGCGATCTTCCTTGCGTCAGCCCAAAGATTCTGACTACCTCATGCCGACCGCTTGAATACGTCTTGGTAACCTGCGGAATGCAGTGTTCGGCCGCGCTCTCCTAGATTCAGGCTGCCAGCACACCCTCATCACCCGAGAGTGGGCCTCTGAGCTTCGTCTATTCATCCACCCTGAAAACATTCAACTTCGCACCTTGAGTAACGCGGATCAGTTTCGCATTCAGGGGTTCGCATACGTCACTCTCTATCACCAAGGAGATCCTCCCGATCTTATCGTCAAGGCCTATTTTATTGAGAGCCACCTAGATCCTCTTCCTGTCCGAGAGTTCAATGGACGGTGGCCTCAGTTTCAGCAACTCATTCTGGCTGACCTACTCTTCTATCTCCCTCGCACCATAGGGATGTTGATTGGCTCGGATGTGCTTCCTCATCTTATTCTCCCTGGCACGTTGCGCCCATCGTCTGAGCTTCCGGGTGCATTATCTACCACCTTAGGTTGGGTACTCTATGGACCGTATGCTTGTCGTCGCAAAAGGACCGAGCACGTTTTCTTCTCACCTGACACTGTCAGTAGTCGTTCTCGACGTCTTCGGAGCACTATTCAGGCCTCATTTCCGAACACTTCTCCATCATCTTCTGCAAGATCATCAGCTGCTGTATCTTCTTCATCGTCTTCTCATCCTGATTCTCCTTGTTCAAAGTCTGCCTGCCATTTCCTTCGTGACAAGATTGGATCTTCTGACACATCTGAATAAACATTATTATTATTATTATTCTTCTTCATCGGTCTCCCGTTCTCAGCATGAGCTGGAAATATTTCTATGAACCAGTGAAAAAACATTTCAGTTCCTCCCACTAGTTCAGGAATTTCCGCACGATGTGACAGGTTTGCAAAGCTACAGCCTGCTGTGCATATGCCGCGATCCTCTGGGATATTTCGATCTTTTGAAGATTTCTCTTGAATGATTTTGACATAACTCCCTCAGCCGAAATCACCAACGGCACAATAGTGACTTTCGACAATTGCCACATATTCTTCAGCTCAATTGCCAAGTTCTCGTACTTCGTTATTTTTTCCGACTCCGTTCTTCCGATGTTATGACTCAATGGTACTGCCACATCAATTATCACACCATACTTCTGATCCTTCTCAATGAACACAAGGTCCGGTCTATTGTAGTCCACTAATCTATCTGTTGTTATGGGTCAGTCCCAATAGAGAACCGCTGCGTCCGCTTCCAACACTGCTGCAGGTTGATACTTATAATATGGCGGACAAGTATCCAAAAAACCATGTCTAAGAGCTAACTGCTGGTGAACAATTTTTGCCACTTGGTTGTGTCGGCCCAGATATGCGTTGTCGGCAAGAACTCGACAACCTGCGATTATATGTTCAATAGACTCGCCAACTGCGCCGCACTTCCTGCATTTGTCCTCAACGTTCAGCTTCAAACATAGTTGCGAGTTCTTACAACTCGGTCTTGGATAGCCGTCAGGAATCCTTCAGTTTCAGGATACAATTGCCCCGCATTCAACCACGACACTGAAGCTAATTGATCGACATTTTCGCCCTCAAGGTGTTTGGGAAATCTGCCGTGCAGAGCTTGTTCCCGCCATATACTTATATCTTCGCTTCTCGTGGTGATATCGAATGTCATTTCTCTGTGTTGTAGGTTCAGAGGTGTGTATCCCTTATCGTCTGTTGTCACCAATTTCATCAGGCTATCTTCAGACTCGAGCAGTCGCTGCCTCAAGTTTTTCTCCTGGGTTCTGCAGAGTTTATAGATGTTCAACAGACCTCGTCCACCATCTCTCCTGGGTAGATAAAGCCTTTTCACCGATGCGTTGGTGTGCAGACATCGGAACTTCGTCATTAGGCGGCGGATGAGTCGGCCCAACTCATTCAGATCAGCGTCTGACCACTTCAAGACTCCGAAAGTGTAGGTCAGAGCAGGCGTAGCCCAAGAGTTCAAGGCATCGATCTGGTTTCTAGCAGACAGCTTGGTGTTGAGCACTTTGGTTACCCTGTTCTTATATTTCGCAGTGAGCTTTCAAACGGGTGTGGTCAATCCGTTGATTTTGATGAATGCCCAGATACTTGTAGGTCTCTTCTGGCAACATACTGTGGATGTCCTGAAATTGTTCCTGAGTATTCTCCATTTTACCCTTCCTGATGTTGACCATAGCTCCTTTGTCGAGACCGAAAAACATGTCAATGTCTTTACTGAAGGAGCGCACTATATCTATCAGCGAGTGAAGTTGATTTTGGTTCTCGCCGAATAGTTTCAGATCATCCATATACAATAAATGGGTAAGTTTTCGCGGATTCCTCATTGCTGGTCTGTATCCCATGTTGGTGTTTTTCAAAAGAGTAGATAGAGGATTCAGTGCTATACAAAACCACATCGGCGACAGGGCATCTCCCTGAAATATCCCCCTCGATATTTCTACGGTTCCAGCATTGACGTTGTTTATAAGAATATTTGTTTTCCATGTACTCATTAGATGTTGGAGCACGCCTCTTATTTTCGGGCAGATCTCATAAATCTCCAGTACTTTCACAAGCCAATCGTGGGGCACCGTATCGAAGGCCTTCTGATAGTCGATATAACATAGACTTTAATTTCTCCTTCTCGCTTGGGCTTGCTTTAACACTACAGCGTCTATGGTGAGTTGATGTTTGCATCCTGCCGATCCTCTAGAGCAGCCTTTCTGTTCTTTTTCCAGAATGTTGTTGGCTTCACAGTGACGATATATCGCATTATTCACAAGCGTTGTGAACAGTTTGTACACCACTGACAAACACGTTATGGGTCGGTATTTTTCCGGCTTGCTGCGATCTCCTCTTTTGTGAAGCATATAGGTATTGCCTTGGGTAAGGAACGTAGGTATCTTGAAGGGGTCTTCCAGTGCCTCCGAAAGACATCTAGCCAGACTTGGGAAACATGCTGGAAATTGTTTAACCCAGAAGTTGTGAAGTCGGTCGCGTCCTGGCGCCTTCCAGTTACTAGTGTTTTGGAAAATGTTGGAAATTTCTTCGACTGTGAAAAGATCAGTCTTCATCTCAACGATTTCTGAGGCCTGGTGTTCAATGTCCGTAAGCCAGCTAGTATTCCTCTGAAGTTGACCACTCTCCGACCATAGAGAACTCCAATATTGCCGAAATTCGCCATTGTTGATGTCAGCAATGGAGGAGATATCGGATGGCTTTTCAAGACTTCTGAAGAACTTCCTTCTGTCTCTCAAATATTCAGCGTTTTGTTGTTTCCGCTTTGTTAGCTCATTGTATCTTCGCAGGCGAGCACCTTTCGCTTTAGCTTGCTGTCTCAAGCGATCTTTCAGATCAACTATCAACTCTTTATGTCGTGGGGATTCCAGGTCCAGCCCTGCGGATGTGGCTATTTTTCGCACTTTGTTCAATACTTTACGCGATTTATTATCCTTCAGGAACTCATCCAAGACATCAACTTTTCCTCGAAGTTCATCGACTTCCTGCATTAATCTTCTTTTCCTGGCAGGAGTTTGATTTTTAACTTTCTGTTCACTGGTTCTGGGGATGTAGATCTTTTGCCTATTTTGTCCGATTACTGTGACGGCAGCACAGAACAGAGATAAGTGGACTTGTTCCAACGTCCATTGAGTGCTCAGGTGTTCTGCCAATATTTCGTTGAGCCTCTCGATGTTATTTTTGGCCGTAGAGTTGAAGTTCAATTTTGGTAGGTTGGGGCGGTTGAGCGGATCAGTAGATTCGTATTGCGCCAGGTTACTATATAAGGTGTCATACAGTTGGCGATATTGTGGGGAGTCTTGGTGAGCAGTTCGTGTGACAGACAGGTCCCTGGCCGCATCTGCTGGTCTCATCTCCAGCGGCTCCGTGGATTCTTCATCCTGACTTCCGACAATCTGTTCTTGATTGATTGTGTAGCCCATTTCTCTCTTGATCTCATCTAGTTCCTGTCTTGTCAAGTAGCCTTTTCGTATAATAACATTTTTACGATCCGCAATGTTCCCTTCCGTTAGCTGAAGTTCTGGATGTCTCTTGGTGAATTCAGTATAGAGGGAGTATCTCCATCCAGGAAGTGGTTTGTCGTCGCAATTGTTCACGTAGTAAAAATCTCGCATTACTTCAATATTCATTTCGCGGCTCCACTTAATACGTGCGTTTCGAGCTCCCCTGCAGGCAGTCCTCCTCACGGTGGTCGAGCCAGCAGGTGGAGTGGCATTTCGATCTTCTGCCATGATATCGGTTTCCACTTCTCGTTGCTGTTGTGGTGCTGTATTTTGTTGAATGACAGGAGCCCGCTTCCTCAGCACCCTGCCACCGACGGATCGCATGCTGTCATGTCCAACGTCGGCTCCGGACATGCCCTGGCGCTTCCCAGGCAGCGACTCTCTTCCGAGGCTTAATCTTTGCTCAATTTTCATGGGTTTGCCACCATTTACCCTTGGTGGCCCAGGTAACTCGGGCCGTGGGAACGTCAACCCCCATGTAGCATGGCATAAACCACACCACACCCGTGCGTGTGTGGTTATATGTTATTATTATTATTCTTCATCATCGGTCTCCCGGTCTCAGCTTGAGCTGGCATTACTTCTATGAACCAGTGAAAAACCATTTCAGTTCCTCCCACTAGTTCAGGAATTTCCGCACGATGTGACAGGTTTGCAATGCTACAGCCTGCTGTGCATATCCCGCGATCTTCTGGGATATTTCGATCTTTTGAAGATTTTTCTTAAATGATTTGGACATGACTCCCTCCGCCGAGATCACCAATGGTATGATAGTGACTTTCGAAAGTTGCCACACATTCTTCAAATCTATTGCCAAGTTCCCGTACTTCGTTATTTTTTCGGACTCCGTTCTTCCGATGTTATGAGTCAATGGTACTGCCACAACGATAATCACCCCATACTTCTGATCCTTCTCAATGAACACACGGTCCGGTCTATTGTAGTCCACTGTTCTATCCGTTGTTATGGGTCTGTCCCAATAGAGAACCGCTGTGTCCGTTTCCAACACTGCTGCAGGTTGAAACTTATAATATGGTGGACAAGTATCGAAGAAACCATGCCTAAGAGTTAACTTTTATTATTATTTTTTTTTCAAACGTCCGTGAGGGGAAAACCCTTTATGGGAACCGAGAGGGTCCGCACTCTCGGTAGTGTGAGAATCCAGGATCTTGTTTGGCTACTCACTAAAAACCCCTCACACATTCAATGGAGGAGTTCTTCATCCTGCCCACGCAGCGTCCCTTAACAAAAGAGATGAGCTGCAAGTGGCTTCTAGAGTTCATGGGACCTGATGATATGAAGTGACCCGAGCAACACTGCCTTCTGCATTCTTTGCGCCAATACTTCAGCAAGTGATCTACAGACCGGGATAATCTTCAGTTCATCCACGTAGTTTGCTCTCATTCCACCGAGACAGCCTATGATTAGTACGACCATCCTAATTTTATGACCTGGGTATTAAGTTCCAGGCTCTGTTCTTCTTTCATCACAACATTATTTTCAGCAGGGGAGGAGAATTCCACGACAAATAACTCCTTCAGCTCCTTGTCCAGCAGAAGTAGGTCTGGTTTAACAGCATTGATCTGCCCTGTTGTTGAGACAGGATAGTTCCAGCATATGCGAGCTCTATCGTTCTGGACCACCGCTTCATTCTCCAGAGGCACATATGGTAGCTCCGGTTCTTTGTCTATCCCATACGCGGCTCTCAGATGGAAGTATAGAATTCGGAGTGCCGCGTTGTGTCTCTCTACATACCCCGATGGAGCATGGACTCTGCAGGCGAAAAGGATATGCATAATCGTTTCCTGTTGCCCATGGCAAGCCCTGCAAGTTGTTGGGTTGTCCATTTTCATGATGTTCTTTTTATACCTTCTCGTATTCAGTACTCCATCTTGACACGCCATCACAAATCCTTTTGTCTCTGGCTTAAGGCTAGCTGACTTTAGAAAGGCGAAAGACAATTCTTCAGACAGGTCCTGGTCTTTTAAACTATTATTATTCTTCATCATCGGTCTCCCGGTCTCAGCTTAAGCTGGTATTATTCCTATGAACCATTGAAAAAACAGTTCAGTTCCTCCCACTAGTTCAGGAATTTCCGCACGATGTGACAGGTTTGCAATGCTACGGCCTGTTGTGCATATCCCGCGATCCTCTGGGATAATTCGATCTTTTGGAGATTTCTTTTGAATGATTTGGACATGACTCCCTCAGCCGAAATCACCAATGGTATTATGGTGACTTTCGACAATTGCCACATATTCTTCAGTTCTATTGCCAAGTTCTCGTACTTCGTTATTTTTTCGGACTCCGTTCTTCCGATGTTATGAGTCAATGTCTATTACTATTGTCAACTATTATTATTATTATTATCTCCCAAAATCTCACCTTCTGTTATGATAAGTTCTTCTGCCGTCCCTGATCTTCGAACTTTTTCTCCACCCTCTGCACAGCACTCGGATCACGAACTTGTCAACATCGTTCGGCGGCTTTGGGAACTCTATAAGGTGCCTGATGTGCTCCCCTTGACACCCGCTGAGAGGGAGTGTGAGGTCCTGTATCGTGATGATGCCACCCGTAGCACCGCCGGTCGGTACACTGTTAGCCTGCCCTTTTCATCTCATCATCTGGGCACCTCCGTCAATGTGGCGACTAGGCAGTTCACTCGGTTAGAACATCGTCTAGATAATAACCTCGATCTTCGCAACGCCTATCTCATGAGTTCATGCGAGATTATCTCGAGAGTGGCCACATGGAATTAGTCCCTAAGTCATCTGACCGTCCTCGATATGAACCTTATTATATTCCTCATCATCCTGTGCATCGTCCAGATGATCCTCCTACTAAAATTCGAGTGGTCTTCAATGCCTCTTGCGCATCTTCTAATGGTAAATCCCTCGATCTTCTGCTCACCGGCCCGGAGCTGCAAGCGGACATTTCCATCCTTCTTCTTCGTTTTCGTCTGCATCGATTTGTCTTCACTGCCGATATCAGACATATGTTTCATGAAGAAGTCCATAACTCAAAATGGAGTGTAAATATAAATATTAGAATTACACAAAATCTTACTCCACACTTTATTGTTAAAATCTAAGGACATGTTTCGGACCTATATAGATCCATCTTCAGCAAAACTGTAAGTATAAAGGAAATTGTTCAACAGAGAGAATGACAGAAAACAAACATATACTTACAAAATATAAGAAGTACAGTTAAAAAGAGGAGGTGAAAACCGTCAATGAATAAAAATTCCCTGTACATACAGAAATAAACTATAGTCAAAAATATTTTATAATAACAAATTGGCTGCCGTTCCGTCACCACTAGAATTTAAAATACCATATTTCCAAAAAACCAATATGACGAAATAACGCCGACCCCTAGCCACCTGACCAGTGAAGCATAAGAAGTTAGCAGACATAAATAAAAGGAATCTACGAAGGTACGCAAGTATACTGTAACAACTAAAACAGATGGTAAATAATATACAGGGTGTCTCAAGTTCGAGTGCCTATTAGACGTTTCTGGAGAACTAGACATATTTGAAAACTGAAATTTGGGATTATGATATTGTTCGAAATTCTCTATAGACCTAAAATATTTTCAAAGCCAGAGCACTTCCGGTTATACAGGGAGTGAAAATGAATTTGCTCAAAATTTTTTTTTCAATGTTTTCGTTTCTGATATGATTGAATATTCAATGCTGAATACATTTCTGTTGAAACCAGTGTATTCATTCGAATAGTTTTCAAAATATCGAAAAAAAACCTGAAAAAAAGTAAAATATTCATAGTCAGTATTATGTTCATTTTTCTTATTCTGAACATCCTGAGTGTAAACCGTTTTCACAACGTCAAAGTAGAAGAATGTGGAAAAGTCATACATCTTTGGATTTCATAAATATCATCACAGGGTGGTTCAAATTTCGTGTCAAAAACTGTGATCCAAAATTGGCCATAACTTCTGTTTTTCAAATTAGAACCCTATTTTTTTATTATTGCGTTGGATTCTACGGAGAAAAATAATGATAGCACTCTCAGATGCTCTTGGTCCTAAATTCAGTTATTCCCGAGTTATTTGAGCTTTTCTGGATTCATGTCGTACGTAGAGTAAAATTCATCGAATCTAAACAGATTCGATGAATATTCTCATGAAACCATAGTAACAACTGTCACTTGTGAATTATTAATGGGATCATTCATCTTCTATGGTCACAGAATATTCTCATGCAACATATTCGATGAATATTTTTATGAAACCATTGAATAAAATCGAAAAGTAAAGATAAAACCTAAAATTAGACCTGTCACTTGGGAATTATCAATGGGAAAACTTATCTTCTATGATCACAGAATATTCTTAAGTAAAAGATTAGATGAATTTGATTCTACTTAAAAGGCGCATTCGGTATTCCCTTTCGGAGACGGATCGGGCACAGAACATCCAATAATTCGGATCTCTCTCTCTCAGGCTGAAAGAGAGGAGAGAGAGAGATCCGTATTTATTAGATGTTCTGTGTCCATTTTCTCTCGCTCCACTCCGGATTGGTAATAACGAACGCAGTAACAACATGAATCCAGAAAAGCTCAAATAACTCGGGAATTACTGAATTCAAGAGCAAGAGCATCAGAGAGTGCTATCATTATTTTTCTCCGCAGAATCCAACGCAATAATAAAAAAATAGGGTTCTAATTTGAAAAACAGAAGTTATGGCTAATTTTGGATCACAGTTTTTGACACGAAATTTGAAACACCCTGTGATGATATTTATGAAATTCAAAAGATGCATGACCTTTCCACATTCTTCTACTTTGACGTTGTGAAAACGGTTAACACTCAGGATGTTCAGAATAAGAAAAATGAACATAATACTGACTATGAATATTTTACTTTTTTTCAGTTTTTTTTTCGATATTTTGGAAACTATTCGAATGAATAAATTTGTTTCAACAGAAATGTATTCAGCACTGAATACTCAATCATATCAGAAACGAAAACATTGAAAAAAAAATTTTTTGAGCAAATTTATTTCGACTCCCTGTATAACCGGAAGTGCTCTGGCTCTGAAAATATTTTAGGTCTGTAGAGAATTTCGAACATTATCATAATCCCAAATTTCAGATTTCAAATATGTCCAGTTCTCCAGAAACGTCTAATAGGCACTCGAACTTGAGACACCCTGTAGAATAAAATAAAAGAGGAGTAGAAGTCAAGTCCAACAGATGTCGTGGGTGAAACCGAAAACTGAATTTCCAGAAAGTAAAGGCAATGTCAACTAAAGTTCAGGGAACCGAAAAATTCAACACAATCAAACCGTGTTTGCTCGTTCAGAGAAGTTACACTTCCATTCCTAACGGAAGAATTAATCTGCAGTATTTCTAGTAGATTAAGTTTGATACCTTTCTCACATATATGGAGAATTTTCAGATCCCTGTCAATATCAAACGAATGGCCCCGATTAATTATATGGTCCGCAAACGAGCTATTGGTAGAAACCGGAATAGCATTCCCAGCCGAGTGGATCTCAATAATGCGTATGTGTTCATTTACTCTCGTCTTAATTTTCCTTCCAGTTTGTCCAACATATACAGCGTTACAATCTGGGAATGAACATGACACAGAGTATACTCCTGATCTTTGGTCCAATGGTAGACGGTCTTTCGAATTTCCCAAAAATTGGAGAACTGTATTGCAGGTATAGAAGGAAATAATAACATCCCTATCTCTGCAACACATTTCTTACGTCATACGAAACTTTTCCCAGAAACGGTAACGCTGCGAAAGTGGTAGCTTCTCGATCACAAATACGCTGAGGTAGAAGATTTCTATTATGGAATTTCGATACGTGGCGATAAAATAATTTGTTTACTTCCTGAAGGGAGTATCCATTGTTCAAAGAAATCTGTTTAATTATATTTGGTTCTTTTTTGAAGTTGTGACTGGACATGGGGATTGTGAACAATCTGTTGAACAACATATTCAAAGCTGCATATTTATGTGTAACTGGGTGGCAACTATTCGAAGGAATCATCAAATGTGGGTCGGCTTCCTATAGATTGAGAAGTCAAGTTTTCCCCCCACCGACCTAGTGATTCGCAGATCCAAAAATGGTATGGATCGTTCCGACTCCAACTCCATGGTAAACCTTATAGATGGGTGAACCGAATTTAAAAATTCCAGCAATCCCTTCAGCTCTTCGACTGTTCCATTGAAGACCACGAAGCAGTCATCAACATAACGATACCAACACATTATCTTGTGGTAGCATCGAAATTCACGTAACAAAGACTCAACATGTTTCATAAAGATTTCCGCCAGAAGCGGGGAAATATTGGAACCCATAGCCAACCCTCGATTCTGTTTAAAGAATTCAGAATTAAATTGGAAGAAATTCTGATCGAGCCCAAGGTCCAATAATGTGCATACAGGGTGTCCGGGGAATAACTGTACATACTCATACCAGAGATAGAGTTGGACTAGCTGATTACGAATTGACTATAAAAAATTAATTTCTGGATTTCCCTAGAAAGCTACAGGGTGATATTCCAGCTTCATGGAAATACTAAGACCATCATAAAATCCAAACTTATTGACGGATATTATTGAAACTTGGGAGGTTATTGGCACATGCTAAGGTCGAGTCTGAAAGATATCAATTATTCCAGGGCCGGCTCATTAATCTTCATTTAAAGTCTTCAGGGTAAAAAAAAACACTTTGTATTTCGAATTACAAATAACTGATTCGCCTTTTAGAAATAAGCTAAATTATGCTTCAATTTGTGGTATCGCTCAAAGTTGTCACATCAACAATTATTTTTTTCTAAATTTCTTAATTTGGATAAAGTTCGAAAATTTTAATTTATTTTCCTGAACAGGACTTAGTCATTTTGTGGAGGTCGAAAATGAATAATAAACTTTCTTAAAAAAGTCACTGAAGGTGAGGAAGACTATAATAATTTGTTGATATACTGGGTGGCCACCCCAGACACGGATCTCATTGCGATGGAGTTAATGAAGGTAAATTTGGAAACAAAAATTGGTGATGTGTATAGGATATACATAAGCATATTTCAAAATCATTCATATGTATACCGGGTGTTCGGCAACAAAGATATAATTAGACCAAAGTGACACTTCTTCCAATGCAAAAACCTCAAAACTGAATTAGTAAATCGAGTAGTATGAGTAGTGATTTTTCAATTTGTTAGTCTGTTTCTTTAAAGTTTACTTATTCAATATTAAATATTATGAAGTACTCTGAGAAAGAAGAGATATGATTTTCAGTTTGGGAGAATGTTACAAAATATCAATATTCATAACTCGCACATTTGGGCCGAAAATAATCCACACAGTATAAGACTGAGAAAATCACAACAAAAATTTTCAGTAAATGTTTGGTGTGCTGTGATAAACAAACATTTGATAGGGCCTCATTTTTTGACGGTCGCCTTACAAGTGCGATTTATCTAGATTTCTTGCAAAATATTTTACCCGGCATGCTACAAGAAATAAATATTAGAGGAATTTATTTCCAGCATGATGGAGCTGGACCTCATTTTGCTTGGAAGTGAGAAGTTACCTCGACAATACCTATCCAAGTAGGTGGATAGGTCGAGGAGGACCTATTCCATGGCCTCCTCGATCTCCAGATTTCAACCCACCAATATGGTATCTTCTGAAGAAATCCAGTCAAGAGAAAACAGCTGATGAACAGAATTACCAAATGATGCGATATTTTAAGAAATAATGCCGATATGATTCGCAAGGCTGTATCCAATTTGAACATTCGGCAAGAGAAATGTATACAAGCTAATGGTTTTCATTTCGAACCACTTCTGAAATAACGTTGAATTAGCAATTCATTCGTTCCTATTTTCATTTTTATTAGGTACTCTTTACTCTATTTTAGTTTCTTTCATTTGTTATTGTTCAGTTATGCTTATTGAAGCTCTGAACTTTTTTGAAAATTTTCTACTAATACCTTCGCTTTTTATATTCACATGTGATTCTCAGTTCTCTTCATGGTGAAAAATTCAATTTATCGAACTTTATCCAAATTCAAACATTCATAATAAAATAATTGTTGATGTGACAACTTTAAGCGATATCACAAATTGAAGCATAATTTAGCTTCTTTCTAAAAAGCGAATCAATTATTTGTAATTCGAAATACAAAGTATTTTTTTTACCCTGAACACTGTAACTGAAGATTAATGAGTCCGGCCCTGGAATAATGGCATAATTGATATCTTTTAGACTCGACCTTAGCATGTGCCAATAACCTCCCAAGTTTCAATAATATCCGTCAATGAGTTTGGATTTTTTATAGTCAATTCGTAATAAGCTAGTCCAACTCTATCTCTGGTATGAGTATGTACAGTTATTCCCCGGACACCCTGTATATCCAAGCAATGCGAGAACCTTACGTTCGACTGAAATAAAAGCTCCCTGACAAGCCTGAGACACTCATCAGAAGGTATACTGGGAAATAGGTTCACTACATCGAAGGACATCAAAATGGAGTCATCCGGTAATGTAAGATTCTTGATCTTACTGGTGAGATCGAGCGAATTATTGATGGAGAATGGATTTGAAAAACTTGTTAAATCCCTTATCAAATGGTTAAGCCACGATGCCAACCTTGAGACTCGCCGGTCTCTCGCAAAATGAAATCACCGGACGTATTGGGATCTCCGGCTTATGTATCTTAGGCAAACCATATAGGCATATAACATCGGAGTAGATGGATTCATGAGGATCAAACGCTGTTTTGAAAAACCATAATATTGTATCGTCTCCTCACACATGTTGAGGGTTGCTTTGATTCTACCAATGAACCGGTTGGCCATTCGTTTGATATTGACAGGGATCTGAAAATTCTCCATATATGTGAGAAAGGTATCAAACTTAATCTACTAGAAATACTGGAGATTTATTCTTCCGTTAGTAATAGAAGTGTAACTTCTCTGAACGAGCAGACACGGTTTGATTGTGTTGAATTTGTCGGTTCCCTGAACTTTAGTTGACATTGCCTTTACTCTCTGGAAATTCAGTTTTCGGTTTCACCCACGACATCTGTTGGACTTGACTTCTACTCCTCTTTTATTTTATTCTATTTTATTTACCATCTGTTTTAGTTGTTACAATATACTTGCGTACCTTCGTAGATTCCTTTTATTTATGTCTGAATACTGTCACCTATGGGCTTTCTGCTGCTCCTTATTTGGCACTTAGGACCATTCGGCAGCTGGCCTCGGATGAGGGGGTCCAGATTTCCCACTGCAAGGCATGTCTTGCTGGATGACATTTATGTCGATGACATCTTGACAGGCTGTTCATCCGAGTCTGAAGCTCTTGAATTGCGACAGCAAGTGCAGGATCTGCTCATGGCGGGCGGTTTTGAGCTATGCAAATGGGCCACTAATCATCTTCCTCTGCTGGACGGTATTCCTTCTGACCATCGTAGAGAATCCTCCTCTATTGATCCCCTTCTTCTTGACCGTGAACCAAGTCTCAGGATTCTGGGACTTGGGTGAAACCCTGCATCTGATCACTTCTTCTACGCTGCCCGCTTGACTTCAACGACTATCACCAAACGAACTGTGCTGAGTCAGATGCCCAGAATATTCGATCCCTTGGGATGGCTGGCTCCTATCACCTTCTACGCCAAAATCTTCTTCCGTCAGCTCTGTCTCCTTCATCTGGAATGGGACCAGCCTCTCTCGAATGAGGCTCAGCCTTTGTGGTTGCGGTTCCAGTCCCAGCTCCCCACTTTGGCAGATCTTCACATAACGCGACTCATCCCTGCAGTTTTTTCTTCTGATTATCGGCTGATCGGCTTCTGTGACGCCTCTGAGTCCGGCTACGCTGCAGTCGTTTATCTTCGCACTGCTGCATAATCTGGTCAATATCACGTGTCCATTCTAGCGGCAAAATCCAAAATTGCTCCTTGCAAGGCCGTGACCCTGCCTCGTCTTGAACTCTGCGGTGCCCATCTTCTCACAAAGCTCATGCATCATCTGTCCACCCGCGTTTTGCAGCATCTCGGTGCTGAATGCATTGCTTTTTGCGACTCTTCCGTTGCTTTGTCGTGGATCCGCGGTGAAAGTCATCGGTGGAAGTCATTTGTTGGCAATCGAGTCGCTGGGATGCAGGATTTGATTCCTCCGGAGTGCTGGAGGCATGTGGTATCTGAGGACAACCCAGCAGATTGTGCATCTCGGGGAATTGATGCCCGCGGACATTCATAATCACCCATTGTGGTGGCGTGGTCCTCCTTGGCTTCTCTCGACTCATCTTCGTGGCCTCTTTCTTCTGTTGATTCATGTCGAACTAAGCAAGTCGAGGACGAAGCCAAGCCGATCCTCGCTTTAATGTCAGCCGCCATCTCCGCTGAACTCACCATGATAGAACGTTTCTCTTCGTATCTTCGTCTCAAGCGCGTGACTGCCTTTTGCCGTCGTTTTATACTGAATGCACGTCCATATTTTCCTCGCTCGGGTTTCCTCTCCTCTGTTGAGCTTCAGGAGACTGAAATCTGTTTGATACGTCTAGTCCAGTCTGTTCATTTCGCTGAAGAGCTAGCTGAACTTGAAAAACCTTCTTCTCGTCATAGGCTCATCATGAAACTTCGCCTTTTTTGTGACGAGCATGGACTTTTACGTGTCGGAGGTCGCCTTTCTGCCTCCTTATTACCTTATAGTACAAACATCCAGTTCTCCTCCCACAGAAAAATCATCTCACTCATCTGATCATCGATGATGCCCATCTTCGTCTTCTGCACGCCGGTGCTCTGGCTACCCATTCGTTCATTCGTCGACGGTTCTGGATTTTGGACGGACGTAATGTGGTGCGTAATCGTCTGCGCAAGTGCAACCGATGCTTTTCTTGCAAACCTCGTCCTCTAATTCAGCCAATGGGCAATCTTCCACCTGAGCGGCTCTCCTCTGCTGCGGCTTTTCTTACCACTGTCGTTGACTACGCCGGCCCGTTTTATGTGACGAGTGCTCCACTGCGTGGAGCCGTTAGCACCAAGGCATATCTGGTTGTCTTCATCTGCTTCACTGCCAAAGCGGTTCACCTAGAATTGGCGTCTGAGCTGTCCACCCCAGCTTTCATTGCGGCTTATCGTCGCTTCGTTGCACGCCGAGGTCATCCTTCCGTTATATTTTCGGACAACGGAACAACCAACTTCGTGGGGGCACATAACTACCTGCGTGATCTTGGCCGCCTATTGTCTACTCCGCAACATCAGCAGAGTCTTTGCGATGCAGTCCTCCGGAACAGACTGGCGATTCATACCCCCATCTAGTCCCCACTTCTGCGGCCTTTGGGAAGCCGCTGTGAAATCGGCTAAGCATCATCTCACTCGCGTTATCGGCGAGCAAAAGCTCACTTACGAGTAGTTTCTCACCGTCTGCACTCAGGTTGAGGCAATCCTCAATTCTCGTCCTCTGTATCTTCCATCGTCTGATCCTTCTGATTTTGAGGCCCTCACACCAGGGCATTTTTTGGTCTTCCGCTCCCTCACCGCTCCTCCGGATCACGATGTCAGTTTCGTGTCCCTGAACCGTTTGTCTCGTTGGCAGCTTGTCCAGCGATTCCACCAAGACTTTAGGAAGCGTTGGCGTCAGGGGTACTTGCACACCTTGCAGCAACGTCATAAGTGGTTGCATCCATCTACTCCTGTCCTTCCAGGTACCGTTGTCATTATTCGGGATGACAATCTTCCTCCTCTGAAGTGGTCTATCGGCCGTATATCATCTGTTTTCCGGGAGCTGATTCCACAACTCGTGTAGCGTATGTTGCTACTGCTACTGAGACAATTCGACGACCAGTCGTCAAATTGTGTCCTCTTCCTCAGTAGAATGTTCCTGCCTTCTTTCGTCTGTTCACTCCTTTGGTGCATATTACTGAAGGGACTCTTCAGGGCGGGCGGCGTGTTACATCGTGAACCTTATTCGGCATTGTTGTTCCCGCCACTGGCTGGTTTTGAACCTCGCCGGTTATCGACATGTGACGTTGTTATTATTACATCTTCTGTCGTGTTGATATATATTACGATTAAAACCTTCTGAAAATTTGAATAATCTTCTGATTTCAAATAGTAAATCGCGTCTAAATTTGCACCATCTTCATTTGTTTATTAGTGCTGAAGCAAACGAGTGTGATATTGAACAATTTTCGAGAGAATTGCCGCCTAATTTCTCTCAACTAGGCTCAGAGGGAGGGTGTATCCTTGTATCCCTATCCTTAAAAAAACCCGACTTCTGTGTGAGAGCCTTCTAGATTCCGGACATTCATGTTGGGGATGTATATTTTTGTTTGGTAATTAATTATGAAAAGCTATTTCGAATGTTCCTGCCAGTGACGGTTTTGCTGCTGATACAACCATAATGGCTTTCCATGAAGGCCCCATAACACATCTAGACTCGTTAAGGTCATCCGAATCTGGGTCAAGAAATGGAAAATGAAAATAAATGAATCAAAATCACCTTAAGAAAAGAACGACGCTCCCCTCAATGGAAAAGAAATACCACAGACAAAAACAGCCAAGTAGTTAGTATTTCACATAGATACCAGACTTAACCTGAAGGAACACATTGAAAAGAACAGAAAGCAAATATATTCAAAATCAAAGAAATATATTGGCTAAGGAAAGAGAATCACAACGAATCACTCCATGACAATCTGAAATACCATTCGTTAATAATTTTATGGAAACAAGAAGTAGAAATCACCACACTAAGCTGCATGGACCTTTTCACGGTGCTGACACTTTTAAATGTTTTATTTCTATCCCCTTTGATCTTGTGAATTATATTCCACGCCTTAGTGAATAATTTTTTCAACCAGAAGAAAGTTTTTCTCCATCAGTTGCCCTACGGGAGGAAGGTTGTTAATATCCTATAGTTTTATCGTTTATTTCCCCTTGTTCCGAAGGTGATTTCTTTTTACGTTTATCTGTATCCAGTTTTCTCAACTACGGATGGAGAGATGAAATATATATTTTTTCGGCAACCGTCCGGGAAATACCCACTTCCCGGACGCTTTTTCTTTGAGAAAATAACATTTCCCGACCTAGTCCGGAAAGTTCGTATTTTCCGGACTAGGCCGGAAAAACTCACGTCATTGTTGTCATTGTGATCATCACATTGTGATCATCACAATAGCAACGAAATAACGGATAACAGTTCTGTTCAATTAAAATAATAATCAAAATGTATAATAAAGAAATGTGTCGTCTCATTGATTTGTAATTCTACACGGTTGCCGAAAAAATATTGTACGCAACACGCCCGAAAATAGTTTTTTTGGACGAATTTTGCCTATTCGTCAAAAAAAAACCTATTTTCCGGACTTGTTACGTAAATTACTATTTTATTTATTTGTTGCATTCATCGTGATAACATCAGAGAGTAACCATGTTCCATGATATTCTGCTTTGTTTCGAATAAAGTGACTGAAAAAAAAAATCGAATTTGCGGATTCCAGTGTATAACGTCAAGAACTATATTTCAATTGACGAATTAAGGCGAGTGTATACAGCAACTAACATAAAATAAGAACTAAAATAAAATAAAATAAGAAATAAGAGCAGAAAACATAGGTTTATAGAGATCACTAGAATAAAATAAGAAATAAGAATGAACCAATCAAATCGCAGATTTTTTGACAATGATTAGTTGTCATTTCATTTAAGCCATTTTTTCGCGTGAATCACGGTTCAAAACTATTTCAAAAACATTGCATCGCTAAATTGCCACAATTTCAAAACGGTGACGTCATCATAGAAATGTCAATTCAATTTATGAATTTAAAAGTTAGAAACATGATACACGCACATAATAATCAAAATATTTATAATTTTAGGTGTGTTTATATTGGACTCCAATCATTTCATGATGAATTTGAATGTTCTCGTCCTGATTAACGACTTGTTGAAAAAAATTTACGCAATATTCATATTGATTGAATCAAGAGGAAGAAGCCGTAAAATCAATTTCAAAAATTTGAACATACATTTTCAAAACTAAATAATATTTCAGCATTCTAAAATAAGCTGTCATTTTCAAATAATATTCAATGCAATGAAGAACAGTTATTATTATTATTTATTCAAAATAAAAACGGTGAAAACATAATAAATCCAACAAACATAACCTTTATTCCTCAATCAGCTGATTACAAACTTCAAACTGCAGTTCGAACTATTCCGCTACCTGCTTTCAAACCGCTTCAAATTATTTGGTACGTGACGTCACCAGTTCGACGCGAAAACACGAATATTTCAAAACGGACAAAATAGTTTTAAAATATTGTCACGCGAAAATTCGGCTTAGAACTTGTCAAAAGTGTCAATACGGAAAAGATTGGGGAGTGGATTTGGGTCATGCGCACTATCATTTTCCAAATAAAATAAGCGAAAAAGATAGAAGTTGACCATCTCTTATTCTTATTGTTATTCCTTATTTTAGCTTATTTCCTGTATAAACGCTGTCATTGAAATGCATCAAGTGAACATTCTTATTTTATTTTATTTTAGTTCTTATTTTATTTTAGTTGCTGTATAAACTCGCCTTTATCCACTTCGCTCATATTTCCGCGGAAATAAGGATGCAAACAACTTCTAAAAACAATTCATTTTTTGTAAAGTGAACAACACCCAGGAAAAGATAAAGTGAGCTATCATATAAATATGTCCACAATCATTCTGTGTTAAAATCATTCTGTGTTTGACCAAGCACAATGACTCGACAGTGTGAAGTCGATTTCTTAGGATTTCATAAAACATATCATGACTAAAATAATGGACAAATTGAGAGAATTCAAGACACAAATGGTATGCATTGAATGGCGATAAAGGACTCACTCACCAGATGATACCAGCAGAAAAAAACAAACCAACCCAACAACAACAGGAAATCGCTTTGCACCGCTACAGTCTCACATTTCACAAAGACATTAAGAGAGACGAAATTGTAAATGTAAGTCTTTGTAATTCATAAACATCTACAAAATGAATCAATAATACACCACACATACCAAATCATTAGAAAGACCATCTTTCTGTACCCCCGGTGAACTAGCCGAACCAGGGCCCAATGCATGTAACATAAATAATATCAGACATAGAACTAGAAAAAATCACGGTCAATGTTTTTTATTGACTTAAAACCCAAACTTAACAATAAAGTAATATTAGGACAATAGTCTATTGGTGACAAAAAAATTATAGGGGAACCTCCAAGGAAAAAAGGGATATAGTGCGTTGTCAGGAATATGGAGACTCAAAGACTTATCACTCTAAACCTTACATCTGTGTGAAGTATGATCATCAACGTGACACTGGAAAATGCCAGGAATCTAGAGATACTCCTGCAAAGTGTACACTATGCGATGGCGACTATCCGGCCAACTATACAGGTTGCTCTTTCTACAAAGACCCCTTTTGAAAACAACCCAAGACACAGGCTAAACAGAATTACAAATCCTTCAAAACATCGCCAGCCCAAATGATCCCACCTAATTCAAACATCAACGAACAGCATGAGTACTACCTACCAAACATGCAGATTCGATACAAAACAAGCATACCTACTCAAGGTCCAAGGACAACAAGAAAAACAAACATAAGAACAAGGTTCTCAACTTGTGAAATTCCTAGAAGAATTCAAAAGCATGTTTTTCCATCTGATGAATCGAAATAACATGATCCTGAATCTGCTTACTTCGGAATTAAATTAAAAATTGCTACTAATTAATATATTAAGAAATGCAATATGGAATAAAAAAAATTGTCAAGCAAAATATCAGCAGGAGGTGAATACTTTCCCACACATCAATAAGGTGGACTTACTTTTTGTTTCAGAAACTCACTTTACCGATTAAACAAACTTCAATATCATATCACACCACCCATACTGATGTTAGTGGACATTGTGGGTCTGCAATTATCATCAGGAAAATGATGTCACATTATGAACTAGACAAGTACCAACGAAATTCAGGCTGCGATAACACAAACGAACTCCAACAGCGGAAATCTCAATTATTCGTTTTGGATATGAACACTTGGAAAATCACACCTTGAAAACACAGCTAATCCCCATATCGATATTAAAGGTGTAAATCCTTTTACTGTCGATATAAATCTGACCCAAGTTCTACATCTAAAGTTTTTTCATTGGAATGAGTGCATTATAGATTTTTTTTAAATCTAACAATATTGCACGTGTTAAGAAATGTTGACATGAAACAGGTCATCAAATAAAAGATCAATCTGAAGCTCGCTTCATACTCAGTATTGAGTATTTTTATATCAGATGAAATGGAATCGTATCATATAATTCTACGTTTGATGCAAGAACACACTCTCTCTCGTCTCTCCGTTTCAAGCGTAGTGATCATGAATAAGAATAAGCCGACATATTCAGGTTGCAGGGCTTTAACTACCTGCAACAAAATTTTCACATCGAGTTGGATGAAATTACTTAAAATTAAATCTGAAACAAACGAACAAAAAAAACGAAAAAGAATCCTTTGATGAAACAAATTCACATGCTAAAAACTCCCTTCACGAAGTTTTAACTTTGCTTTTAAGATCGGCAGTGAATCTTTTTATCGAAAAATTAGCATAAAGGCAGAAGCATTTTCAAAAAACTTCTGAAACTGCTGGTATGACTGTGTGGTTTAATGTAGAAATATTCGTGTGATAGTGTTTTTGTGTTTAACTTGTCTTATAATTATCATGTAAATGATCGACTGGACTAATAAAGATTATTATTATTATTTCATCGCTTATATTTCGAAAATGTTAGATTATGGTCATTCCTCTGTCAGATACGCCCGCAAGGTTGTCGTTTCTGCATTAAAATCGTAGTAATTACGTATTTATCAAAATGTTAATTTACTTTGAGAGAATAATGAATTTGAGGAAATATTATGTGAATTCAATAATTTCAAAGACCTGGCGAATGCTGAAGAAACTTTTTGGTTGGAAGATTCAGTTATGCTATTTTCTTTCACGGAAATCAAGAAACGAGTGTTGAAATTTTACTGAAAAATAATGTACATAATAGTCCGTTACTTTTTGATAGTTCATTCGGAAAAAGAATAAAAGTACTCAAATAACCCAGCAAAACGAACGGAACAGACGAACCTATGGAATTCCCCACTTTTCAAAATTCTCAAGAAATACCTACAGATGACATTTGAATACCTATTCAAAATTCTCAAGAAATACCTACAGAAGACATTTAAATACCTTTTTGCACAACTTTAAATACTTCAGCATGATAATGTAGTAGTTCTACGAAACCTGTGTCACGGTTGAATCTTAGAAGAACTAACTCCATTTAAAAAAGAGTACATAGAAAGTAGACTTGGCAATGTCGCTTGATTTTCACGAGTGCCAACCTGCGTCAGTTAAGTGAAAGAACTTGATAAACCTAAATCAAGGCTAACGGCGATACTTCATAAAAGTGAATGGAGCATAGTTGATTTCGTTTATTCAAATAAACTATTGATTTTGTTCGAACAAAATAACCAGCTCAGATATCATTATGAGACTCGTAACGTTGGGTACATGTGTCACTGTGAACTACCTCTGTATCAGATTTCCAATGATCCGAAATGACTTATTTGGCAAAGGCGCATTTGTAAGAAACTAAGATAAACTTGTAGGTGCAGATTTTAATAGATTTTTTCAACCGATAATTCAATAAATCTTGCCTCGAATATTTTCAGCTCCAGTAACTTGGCAACACCTCATTTCCGCAAAGTTCTAATATGATAAAATGAATCACTTGATCGAATAGTAAAAAAAATATGAAATTGATTTGATTTTGATTTTCATCTTTTATTCGATCATCAATGAAAAATTAATACGATTTGTGTTCAATTTAGGAGGCTGAAGAAGAAGAGCGTCAAAAACGCCTTGGTCCCGGAGGTTTAGACCCTGTCGAAGTATTTGAAAGTCTTCCTGATGATCTCAAGAAGTGTTTCGAAACCCAAGACATAGCTATGCTTCATGAAGTTATTGCTAACATGGAGGAAGATGAATCGAAATATCACATGAAACGATGTATAGATTCTGGACTATGGATACCTGATGCGAACAAAAAAAAGGATACAGATGAAGACGCACCCACAATTGATGTCTCTGCGAAGAATGTTGATGTTGATTAGACTGTTTCTTTGTGAGTTTCTCTTTACAAGTTTTTCATCTTCTCACATGTATAGGAAGAAATGTAAAAAATTGATGACCCATTCTCCAATTATGGGATCCTAATGGGCTGCCAGAATGACCCGGATAGAAATATGAATTCATAAACAAAAATTTTTTTGTCAAAATACTTTCATAGGATTCGAACTCTCTACGAGTATGAATTAGAATTATGTATTCTTATCTTATAAGTTTCCGACGTTTCCGTTACCAAATTAACGCTAGTTAAGTTCGGCGATCACAACGAGTAGGATAACGAATCCGATAGAGGCGCCACCGTGCATTTTATGGAATATCTCCATAGAACTCACATTAACACTATAAGTTCTATGAATATTTCTCTCCTTACGAATGAAATGTACGAGGATGTATCGATATCTAGTTAGCCTTGACCAGTCCCATGCATAAACAAAATATTGCGATACCATATCAACGAACAATAACTCATTAGAAGTGTCAGTGTAGAGTTCGACGTCGAAAAAGTAAACCATAGTTACGCAATAATTAAAAAAAAAAGATGTCCACCGAAATTGTAAAAATCGAAAAATTTGAGTATCGAGGCATCATCAAGTACCTGTATTTAAAAGGGTTAAGAGGTAAGCCGATTTACGATGATATGCTTAATACCCTTGGTGATTAATATCCTTCGTATGCGACCGTGAAAAATTGGACTGCAAGCTTCGAAAGAGGTAAATTTTCCATTGAAGATGATGACCGATCGGGAAGGCCAGTTTCTGTGTCAGTCCCCGAAAATATCGATGCAGTTCATGACATGATTTTATCAGACCGTCGAATTGGGCTGAAACGGATATCTGAAGCACTGAAGTTTTCATACGAACGCGTTGTTGACCAAATGCGTGCAAGGGTAGAAGAATCGCGTTCGATCTGTGGTCGATTTGAAAACGATGTAGACTTCTGAAACCGAATTGTTACTATGGATGAGACTTGGGTACATTTCTACGATCCAGAAACAAAGCAACATTCGATGGAATGGCGACACTCTGGTTCTCCAAGACCTAAGAAGTTTCGTGTCCAAAAATCTGCTGGAAAAGTTCTCGCTTCAGTTTTTTGGGATTGCCATGGAGTAATCATGATTGATTTTTTGGATAAGGGTAGAACAATAACTGGAGAATACTATTCGACATTACTGACCACTCTACGGGACAAAATTAAAGAGAAAAGACGCGGAAAGCTATCCAAAGGTGTTTTGTTCTTACAGGACATAGCCCCCGTACACAAATCTCATGTTGTCATGCAAAAAATTCGTGATTTAGGATTAGAATTACTAGAACACCCCCCTTATTCACCATATTTGGCTCCGTCCGACTATCATCTCTTTCATCAACTGAAAAAACGCTTAAAAGGTCTTAAATTTTCTTCCAACGAGGAGTTAATAAAAGATGTGGAGGACTGGTTTGCAGAGAAACATTTTTTTTGAAAGGTCTAGAGACGTTGCTGGTTCGCTGTAATAAATCTATTCAATTAAGAGGAGAATATGTTGAGTAATAAAATATTTTGACATTGAAATTTTGTTTGATTCTATAGTATGCTGAGAATTTTTCAATATATCCTCGTACAATGGCGCTGTCTATCCGAAAATCGCTGAACTATGAAATCAGTGGATATGTAGGTAAAGCAGGAACCTTTTCTCGCTATATATTTGAATTTGACCATTCTCTGCCAATGCCGTATTTCAAGTTGATTTTCTGAACGAAATTATCTGTAGATTCACTTTTAATCGGAAGTTTTCATGGGTCACTCGTTTGAAATAAAACAGAAGCATGAGTTGGCTTATTTTCTTCTATTTTTCAAAGAGAAAAAACTAACTTATATTTACAGCGTTATCATAATAATCCGTGCATTAGACGGTTCTCGCTTCTATGAGGAAAAGATTTCTGAAATTTGGCACACGGCCGTTTTTCAAAGGGGGAAATCATGCTAAAATATTTTCATCGAAATCGCACTGCCGGTTTTGCCGGAAGTGACCATCATCTTTGGTATTTCAAATGGAACTACCTACCTATTTTTCTAACCAGAAATGGATTCTTTTTTGAATTTTACATATTTTTTATCTGAAACATTTTTCCGGATTATTATGATAACCCTGTATATAATGTCGGGTTCATAACGTCGTACGACGTTACCGATGCCTTTTCGCCACCCCTTTCTATATTCCCATTGACCCTCTCTCAGGTATCTTGCGCTCATAGCTTTCGTCACCTTCTATCCAAGTTTTCCTTGTTCTACCCCGTTTTCTACGTTGTGTAGGTACCAAGGTACCAATTCCATAACCTTCCTTGACAGTCTCTGGTCACCCATTCTCTGCAGGTGTCCATACTAGGGATTGCAAATTTACCGAATTTGAATTCACCGGTAATTCGATAAATTATTTAAAAAATTACCGGTTTACCGGTTTTTCCCGACATAAAAGAATAAGCCACAAAATGAATAACCAAAGTTTAATTCTTATCAAATAATAACAGCAGAAAAGTAAAACTCTAGATAAATTAAAAAAAAATAATACACCCAACTCAAAGACTAGTAAGAGGCCCTAAAACATTCGAAATAGTAATTTGAATAAAAAAATATCTGTCGTTTCTAACTTTTTCAACGACTCGTCCGATTCCTTTAGGCCCTGAGAAAACAAAGGGTATAAGCTTCGTTTTTTTCTTTTCATTAAACTAAAGGGATCGAAAGAATGTAAATGCGTGAAAAAGAAATATGTAGCAATATTTTTGGAAAGAGGGATTTCAGGGGAAAATCTTAGAAATTGCTTTCGCAGCAATCATGACAACTCGGCCTCCTAGTGTGGACTCCAATTAGCCATAACTGCGGCAGGAACAATTATAACAAAGATTAGGTAGCGGCTAAGTGATGAAAGTAGGTACATATTGATATATCAATACAATAAGATTAGGTGATTAAAGTATTGATATATCAAAATACAATAAGATTAGGTATCCAAACTACACCATTTCCAAGTGTATTTCAGAAAGCGTCAATTGTATTTCAGAAACCGTCATTTGTAATTCAGAAAGTAGGAATATCATTTCTCCACAACTGCATCGAATTTGACCAACGTATAGGTAATATCGAGACAATCCCCCCATGCTCCATGAACCCCAAAGTCTTCCAGAAAACATTTGTAGCGAATATTTGAAAAATGCTCGAATAAGTGTTTTCAAGAATTACAGTTTCTTTTTTTTTTCATTTCCCAATTACAATTGACGACTTCTGAAATTAAATTGACTGATCTGAATTACAAGTGATGTATTCTCAAATGCAATTGATGATTTCTGAAATACAATTGACGCTTTCTGAAATACAATTGACTAATCTGAAATACATTTGATGTTTTCTGAAATGCAATTGACTAATCTGAAATACATTTGATGTTTTCTGAAATACAATTGACTAATCTGAAATACATTTGATGTTTTCTGAAATACAATTGACGCCTTCTGAAATACACTTGGAAATGGTGTAGTAGGCCGAGTTGTCGTGAGTACGGCGAAAGCCATTTCTAAGTATTTCCCCTGAATTCCCTCTTTCCAAAAATATTGCATTTCCTTTTTTTTTTACCGAAATCACCGGTAAAAGATGTCGGTTTCTTCGTCGGTAATTTGAAGAACATTAAGGGCGGTTGGTTTGCAAATTCATATTTCTATCTGGGTCATACTGGCAGCCCATTAGCAAAATTTTGGCCTTCGTACGGCTTCTAGTTTGTTAGATTAAAATAATGAAAGTAAAAGAAATCCAATGAATATTATTTCATTCTGTGGTCACCTCAGTATTCAGAATGAAAGTAGCTCAACCATGAAAAATTCCAACAATTTTGGCCGATTTTTTTTCACCGACGACATGTTCGAATTTTGGAAAACATTTTTCACAGAAAATCTTTTGTTGTGGCGAATTATAATGGACTGTGAGATTTTTCAATAATGTGGAAACTGCTGAGAATTCAACCCACCAAATTTATACCTTGAGCTGACGTATTTCACCCTTCGTGAACCACATGAGAAAGTTTGGGTTGTAGGGCAGAAAAAGGATTGAAGGTCTTCAGCAAGCACCCTTTTTCTTCTATTTTCTCTTTAGTGCTGGACAGCACTATTAGCACTTCCTACTATTCTGATCGCGGGTTTACTAATGTTTGATATAGCTGATTTTCTAATTCAATATTAGCGAAATTTTCTATAATTGAGCGGAATTTCAAAGCTGATGAACATTCTTATGAAATCTAGTACGTTGAAATACTGCTTTCCAAATTGGCAACCGAGAAAAAAAACCCAACTCTGCAGGTTTTCCGCCATTTTGAATTTTTTTCTCAGAATTCTACACCACAATTGAATTGAGCCCCAAAAAATACTAAGATGTGACCAGAAACCGTTATTTCAAATGTCACGCATAACTCACCACAGTTATCAGAATATTGCTCAAAGTTGACAGTAAACACCATGTATCATGTATCTCGCTTATGCGTCAAAACGGGGTATATGTAATAAGACAAAAATGAGTTCCTCGGTGTCATCTACACGGCTATACACAGGGTGATTCACGGTGGATGGCACATTAGACGTTTCTGGAGAACCAGACTTCGGATCGTTTTGAAAATTTAAGGTGGGCGTTTAAACCGAGTAGGAAAGATCAGCCGATAGAGGCGCCACCGTCCATTTCATAGAATACTCAGCGAAGTTTCCAAACATCCAAATACTCAAAACTACCTTCCACTATATGACACGATCGCTAGACGGTCCGTCAAACTATAAACGTTGACCATAGACTAACTAACGTTGACACTGTTGCCGATAGTTTGGAATTTATTTTATGTATTCGTTGTCCTAGAAAATCAATTATCATTTGATTTGGAAATTATTCAGGAAGAAATGATTCATGAAATAATTATTCCAAAATAATATGTTTTGGAATAAAATTCAACATTGTTATATCCGTCACAAATTACCATCAGTTTCAAGGATGCTTAGATCAAGGCGTTGGCAACACGACTATAAAGGGGTATTGGTATAGTCGATTCCAGCAGACTATTCATTTTACGGTAGAATATTCATTATTCCAGCGCCAGTGACAGAGGAACCTTTGGTACAATATTATTTCCATAGTGAATATTTTGAAAATCTCTTGCCTATACATATTTGAATTCTTAGTGCAGATTGATTTATATTAATTTCGTTTGCGACTTATGTGTTAGTTTGAGAAGTTTTTCAACAAAACTCGTTCCTCAACTTTCAAAAAAAACTGTTTTCAATACATGAGTTTTCACGGTTCATTTTAAATAACATTAATTTCTCTTCCCACCATGAATAATAAGTATATTATTCAACGAGCGGTAATGTAAGTCATAACATATGCAGATGAATTTTGCACAACGAACCGTCAGGCGGGTGGTGTGATTCATCAAGTGTGTTATGACCATTACCGGGAATTGAACACTATACTTTATCTTCGACTTCTTCAGTAATAGTCGAATCAATCTGCATTTTTGAAATTGACAACAGTTGTCAAGAGCGATATCTTTAGTCGAGAATCGAATCGCGTAGAAAGCGTCTAAAATTCACGTTTTCCAACTGCAATTTTTGGATATTCAGAACCAAGGAAATGTAGAAATGAATGCTACCTTGATGTCTGAAATGGAGTTCTCGATCGATCCGACTTTTTTATTCATTTCGGAAGCAATTTAATTTTTACTATTTGTATTAGAGTGAGTAATAGGATATATTTTAACTCACGCTTATAGCTCGCGCTACTGCGGCAATGGAAAATAACACGATTTTGAATCGTTACAAAACTGGTCCGCCCTCGTGAATTCACAAATTTCGACCACAATATCATAATATCCGACCCCGAAAACCCCTATATACCTATTTTGAATCTAATGAGGCTATATCACAAGATTTGGGTTATTACTATTATCAGGCTCTTATCTAAATATGTATATGAATTTTTCAAAAAAAAATCATAATATTCAACTCCGAAAACCCCCACATACTACTTTTGAATCGAATTGAAACATAATAACAAGACGCGTCCGCTATCTTGAATTCACGAATTTTGACAAGAAAATCATGATCACCGACACCTAAAACCCCCACAAACCAATTTCGAAACAAATCGCGCAATAATCACAAAAGTTGTCTACATATTATTATTAACAGGCCGCCATCTTGAATTTGTGAATTTTAACAAAAAATCACAATCTCCAACTCCGAAAACCCTCACATGCTAATCTTGAATCTTGAATCGAAATAAACCATAGTAACAAAATTGGTCCGCCATTTTGATTTCACGAATTTTGACAACAATATCATAATATCCGATCCGACCCCGGAAACCCCTATATACCAATTTCGAATCAAATCGGGCCATAATCACACAAGTTATTGTATTATTATTATTATCAGGCCGCCATCTTCAATTTGTGAAATTTGATAAGAAAAATCATAATCTCTGACCCCAAAACCCCCACACGCCAATTTCGAATCAAATCAGATCATACTCACATAACTTGTCCGTTCTTCGCGTAAAATTGCATTTTCTCAGACACCTATCCTAGATAAAATGATAAAATATCCTATCTACATATACATACCAAATTTCATCAAAATCGTTAGTGCAGTATCTGAGATAAGCCAATACAAATATATAAATAAATATTGCTCCTCTGAATATATTAGATAGATTATAGATTTATCGTTCCCCATATCACACTCCATGATACGCTTATGAATAATCTCCGAAGTCCGAATCAGATAGTCTATGGTCCGAATACCCAATGACAAATATCTTCATACTTGCTATATCAAAACTTATTTCTCACCTTATTCAATAATAATGAATGAAATGTACAATGGCGCTCTCTATCCGAAAATCGCCGAACTATGAATTACGTCGATTTGTGGGTAAAGCAGGAATTTTTTCCCGCCAAAATTTGAATTTGGCCATTTTCTGCCAATTCCGTATTTCAAGTTGATCTTGTGAACAAAATTATCAGAAGATTCACTTTTAATCGGATGTTGAACTATTTTCATGGGTCTTTCTGTTGAAATAAAACAGAAGCATGGGTTGGCTCATTTTCTTCTATTTTTGAAAGAAAAAAAATTGACTGTCGGAATGAAATCGATCAAAATTATTTCAACAAGAACCCTAATCCTTTCTGAGTTCACCCACAAAATTTCAGTTCTCAAAGTGAAACCGTTTTCGAGATCAACTTGAAATAAAAACACACTACATTAAACGCCCACCTTAATGGAATGCATTATCGGACCCGTTCTACCCAATTAAAATATTTTCGTCAATGCGGTGTTGCCACTTATATTAGAAAGTAGTAGCAACTTGGCTTTTTCAAATGGAACACCCGGTATATTATATTATTTTTGGAATCTCCAACAACTTCTCGACAACTTTTATTGACATTTCCCTATACCTATCTGTTGCCGTTTTCGAAATATAAAATAATTTAAATTTTTTTCACCGGAAAACATGACCTCTAAAAATGCTGATAACTTCGGGTTGAGAAACACAATGGCATTGAAATTTGGTTTGGAGTTAGGTGATACATAAATGCTTCCAACACTACAGCCTGATTTACGTTACTTCAACACAGGGTGATAAAAAAATACAGTCTTTTCGGTTGTTTGAAAAAGTGACTGAAAGTTGTTTATTTCAAATCGAATGCCCTGTATATTATTGGAAATTCGGAAAACTGATGAAATTCGCTTTCATTCTATGTATACCATGCCTATTTCGGACTTGTGAGCATTTATTTGTCAAAATGTCCCTTCAGAATGATATTTCCATTCGGTATTTGGTAGACAGGCCATGATCACTATTTGACAGTACCTTGTGACATTCTCCTAATAATAAAGGTACCAAGAAACTTGAAAGTCGAACTATTTATATGAATAATAATAAAAAAGTAAAACAATCATGACGAATATTTCAAAATTTGTTCGAATCGCTGGCCGTTCACTTCCAAGAACTTCAGAATGCGGATGTTGACTGCTTTCGTCGTGGCACATTGGATTTCATTGGGATCCAAATCTTCAAAGGCTTGGGAAATCCTTTCCAATAATTCATCTCTCGAACGCACGGGTGTTCTGTAAACTTGGTCTTTCACCTTTCCCCACAGATAAAAATCTAATGGACTAAGATCGGGTGATCTTGTTGGCCAATTCCATGGTACCAAGCGCTTTATCCACCGATCGTCAAAAAGTCTCTTCAGTTAATAATAAACAAATTCATGAGCTCTTCGTTTGAATAGTTTTCTTCCATCGTTTCGAGGGTATTTGCAACTTCCGAAATGATGAAAAGTCGATATTCAAGTTTCTTGGTGAAATATTTGGAAAATGTCACACGGTACTGTCATATAGTAATCATGGCCTGCTTACCAAATGCCGATTGGGAATACCATTCTGAAGGGACATTTTGACAAATAAATGCTCTTGAGTCCGAAATTTGACTAGTTTGGTATAGGCATGATATACATAGAATGAAAGCGAATTTCATAAGTTTTCCGAATTTCCAATAATATACAGGGCATTCCGTTTGAAATAAACAACTTTCAGTCACTTTTACAAGCAACCGAAAATACTGTATTGAAGTAACGTAAATCAGGCTGAAGTGTTGGGAGCATTTATGTATCACCTAACTCAAAACCAAATTTCAATGCCATAGTGTTTCTCAACCCGAAGTTATCAGCATTTTTAGAGGTCATGTTTTCCAGTGGAAAATATTGAAATTGAATTATATTTCGAAAACGGCAACAGATAGGTATAGAGAAATGTCAATAAAAGTTGTCGAGAAGTTGTTGGAGATTCCAAAAATAATATAATATACGGAGTGTTCAATTTGAAAAAGCAAAGTTGCTACTACTTTCTAATAGAAGTGGCAATACCGCATTGGCGAAAATATTTTAGTTGGGTAGAACAGGTCCGATAATGCATTCCATTAAATTTTCAAACCGATCCGAAGTCTGGTTCTCCGGAAACGTCTAATGTGCCATCCACCGTGAATCACCCTGTATGTTTGTCCAGTTTATGGTAAAACACCCTGTATATTCATAGATATTCCAAAGGTATAAGTTCATTCTTGGAAGTGAAATACCCATAATCGTTGTATTTTTTATTTATGTTCAGTAGATACAATAAATTATGCAGCTATTGTCCTAATATGAGGAGATAACACTCAATATGGATGTGTTTCACGGAGCTGGTTCTCATTCATCTGGAAATGATACGTACTAAAAGCAAGATCTGGTTAATTCTTTCAGGTTTCTAGCGATACCCAAACGTCCCCTCTATCACAAATAAATTGAAATGAGTGAAGTCTTGAAATTCAAAATAGTATATTTCACTAGTATGTGCCAGCAGATCTACCCTCATCGGTAGAACTCGGGTGATTTTATAGGCGAAATGTCAAAGTTTGATCAAGTTTCCTGAAGAAATGGGAAAATTATCTTTCGATTTGTATATTTACATCACAGCCAGGATATCTATGAAAAAAGATTCATCGAGTTCAAAATGGCCCTTTTTGTCGGATTTGTTCGCGATTTTTGCGAATTTAAAAAAAATACTTCTACTTCTCCTAGACCTAGAGAATCGAAATTTCACACACGTATGAATCGACTATTCCTTTTTTCAACGGTAAAATGACGTGCAAGCACGGAAAAAGCCTTTCTGGACGTCTAATGAACGATATTTTTCACTACACCTCTCTGAAAACAATCCAACGATATTTGTTCTTCGACAGAAAGCATTTCGATATTGTGAAACATAGATGCATAGAATACCTGGTGTTGGCACAGATTAGATTTTGTATAAGACTTTCTTGTCGATCGAAAATCCGAGAATTTGTGCGGCTTTTCATTTCTCCCGAAAGGGGTCGCGCTATTTGTCGAAGCCGCAGCAGCGCCACGACCGATAAAATTGCGGATTTATCGGTCTAGTCCGGAGAACTCGACCAAAATCTGAAATCTAGAATGCCGTTTTGATCTACAAATTTTGGTCACGATTTTTAGTAAGGAGTCGATACACTTGGTATTATATGCATCTATTGTAAAACAATAATTATTCGAAACAATGACATCTACTGTCATCACGCAATCGTTGCTCTGTGTCTCAGCATAGATGCATCTGTCTCAGCGCACCGTAAAACGGTTTACGTTGCGTCCGCACGGAAAAGGGTCACTTTCGATGCTCTGAATCGACATGTTTTGATAGGGTTTTCAGAGCGGTGTGTTGAAAACATTTTTCCAGACTGCTTATCTTTTTTGCTGATTCAAAAAGCCCCTGTTTGATCTTATAGTTATAGTGAAAAGACCTTAAGGTCTATTGTGCTGTTTTTTGACCTTACTGCAGATTGAATTCAAAAATTACAACAACGTGTAACAAACGAACATCATAAATTACTTGATGAAAATCTGTTCTTCATAAATTTTTCAGTACACATCATACTACCAATATATGAATCTTTTAGAATTTAGCAATTTCATCTTTGGAAATGTCTATGTAATTTCTATCAAATTCTACTTTCATTCAACCTTCTTAGATAAACAGTCGAATGAAGGATATTTTATCCCAAAATTTATTCTAAATTGCTTTCTCGATCTATGGTTTGAAAAATTTATCAGTTCACTGCGCCTTGTGAAAAGATAGAAAGGATATCAATTTATTCACGCTGTTTCCAATAACCGAACGCGGATCAGAACAGATTTAGACGGTGAACAGAATTATCGAACGCTGAAGGAGCAAATGGAATTGAGGGATATGTATTTACCGAACGCAACTTCCGAACATGTATTCAGAGGTCCAATATTATCATTGGAATTAAAATGTGATACGTTTGTTTATCCGATATGTTCGGGTGAATATGAAAACATGGTTAATGTCACCAAACAATTACGATCACTTCCTGCTATTGTAACGAAATGTAGTTTTTTCGAGATAATTTATTCAATAAGGCACTGCAATAATTCCTACAATCATCACCTTATTTTAAATCGATAATCATTTCAGGGACCGACTCACCCAGTTTTTTTTCAAACTTGCTATATCTTCTCAGCTAAGCCGAATTAAGAAAAAAATAAGAAAGGCTGCTTTATCTCATGAATTGACAATTGAGAAAAATGTACAAGTCAAACTCTCACCCTGTATAATATTGGATAAAATAAGATTATCTATCTGAATATAATGACTTTCTATACATCTTCCTGATTATTATTATATCAGCATCATATACCTTCCTTTATAGATTCATAGGATACCTGGTTTACCGACTCCCTACTAAAAATCGTGACCAAAATTTGTTGATCAAAAACGGCACCCTAGAATGTAGTACTGGTCCTACTTCGGGAATATTCCGCAATATTTCGCGGTCGTGGCGATACTGCGGCAACGAAAAACTGCGCGACACATTTCGAGAGAATTGAAAAGCAGGACGAATACTCAGATTTTTGATCTACAAGAAAGTCTTGAACAAAATCTAATCAGTGCCAACACCAGGTATTCTATGCATCTATATTCCTTCTCATATGAAATAATTTTCAGGATTCACCTCATAATCCAGCAGAAGACCCGAGGAACAGTGTTTTTGTATGTAAATATGAATCTGATAATTTCAGCATTTTTGCTGTTCTGCCAGTTCATTGAAACAAACTTTTTATTGTAACCATTTCATGTATTCACTTATATATTCTTCCAATAAAATGTAGTCTCTTCCTATTGTTTTACTTGAAAATCCATTTATTTCTATATACATGTTAAATAATAAAACACTTCAGGGTGGTTCACGTGTTGTTTATTCACATTTTATCAGTGGGCTTTATTCGTACAGATTAATACAATGTACACTCCGTCAGGAACTACAAAAATGGCAGGTTATGTTATTACTTGCTTTGACCTTGCTTGCGTCTGGTTAGAGCGCATGGTACTGAGAGAGAGAGAGACATTCATTAGGATCATCGAAAAGCACATCGATTCAGATCACAGAGTATTTGTACATTGGGCCTACGCTACAGATTCGGTAGATATGGCCTCAGCATATTATTATATCAATTCATAGGGGCCACAAAATTCAAATTGCTTACATACACAAAAAACAAATCACGATTTTGAAATTATCATGAAAACCACTAGCCTCTATACTTGTATTGTTGCAGTTTGGCAGAAAAATTGTTTTGGTAACGGTGGGTTTTACGAAGCGTTATCACCGGTGATCGGAGGTTGAACTAGAATCAACTCGATTACAGTTGAAAAATCAGAGAATCAAGCCGTTGATCACCGGTGTAATACTTCTTTGAATAAGTAGACCGGTCAATTTTCATGCACTTCAGGTAATAAAAGGATACTTTTAATTCCTCATTTGAAGGACTATGATGACGCTAGGGTGTCAAGTTCTATTTGCTCCGACTAGTTCACTATTCGTTGAGAGTAGGGGGGGGGTCTCAAATGACAAAATTAAGATTAATAAAAAAAATTAGTAACTCAAAATTATTTGGGCGCCAGGTAGTTTTATTTCAATATTTGGCTTTCATTAATAATAGTTAAAAACTATAAAAACTACCAAAAGAAAAGATAATAATTATCGGTTGGTGAATGAAAGCAAAAATAGATTTTATTACAGATATATTCATTCAATTCAGTTCGAAATGAACAATTATATACAGGGAGTTAGGGATGAAGGCCGGCTTTCATTTACAAGTTTACTTCAATAGTTGGAAACAGACAAATATCAAGGTCATCAAAGTTCACCAAATTCTCGTAGACAGGTAATAATAATTCAATTGTTATATTTCACTAAATGTATATGGTTCGGGTGTTAATTAAATGGTAAGTATTCCTAAAATTTTGGTGACTGAAAATTTCGATAAAGTCTGGAGAGAATGTAAATAAAGTTCTACTCATCCAGTACGGTTCCGCCCTGAAGAGGCCTCAATGTCACTTCCAAGTTCCAAGGGATGGTTCCTCAGACGAAGAGTAAGGGCTGTTCAAGATCGTGGAAGTGGCCGAGTTCTCGGGGATGTTCAAAGGTGGTTGTTGTTAACCCCTGGCGTTTTTACATCAACCAAACAGCCAATTAGTCGAATGTGAATCCAAAATACGCCTCTATACTCTACGATACTATTCTATACCCAAAAAGCCTAAAATTCGATTAAGTTGTTGATTGAATTTGGAAATAAATTATTGACATCTTTCACAACGTTACCTAGGATGGTGGTCGGCTTTTTTTTTAACGTCCTTCCTCAGTGACTATCAAATCCCGTTTTATACGGAAATTCTGTTCGACTCCCAAAAATCCAACAAATCGACAGAATTCAATGAAGTAATTATCCAAAATATCCGACAATATCGAGTGAATTTATTTCACAAATTTGGAATTTACACTTCGTAACACTCGGAAGAAAATCTTAAATCGCAATGAAAATTTATTGATATCATATGGCGTTGGAAGTAAGAACCACTTTTTATTCGAACATATCTCCGGTTTTGTTGTCTGCCTAATACCTGTAATTTTAGGGGAATTCGAATCCTTCGAGAATTTGAAAATATTCTGACCGTTACAGGACCAAAGTGGCACTTTTAATCCCTCAGGAATTAAAAGTAGACAAGTGCTTATAATGACGAAAATGATATAATCAACAGAGTTACGAGTACGAGATTTCAATGTTTTCAGTTTTCCGGGTCCTAAAGTGCATAAAATGATGTATAAACCTCAAGTTCTTTCAATCCTTTAGCCAATTGTAGACCCCCCTCTGGTCGGATTACAAATTTTTCGCTTCGGGATTAAAAGTGCCGCTTTAGGCCCTGAGTTTATAATATACTATTTCTTTATGAACATAGTATATTGCTTTAGCGTGCTTGTAAGATATCCACAAATAATAATATGAGAATTAACATTGACAAGACAAACATATACAGGATGTATTCAAAGGTGATGCTTTTCTTTTGACAGATGGCAGAACTCCTCAAACAAATTAATTTCACAAAAAAAATTTATATGAATTATGCCCCTGTTTCGAGAATATGAAAGTTGAATAGTTTCTAGGTGGATCCGAAAATTCCTCAGTACGAACCTGCTCTCTTGCCTGCTTCTCCGTAGATGTCAACATTTTTTGTCTTCTTATAATACATGACTCAGAATATCGATTGTGATCAGTAATCTTCGATCGTGTTACGGCGAGGGTACGAATGTTTTATGTTATTTAAGAAATCACCCAACTTCGCGGATGTTCATAAACCTGGTGCAGAGATGTTGAGATATGATGAACAGAGAGATGCAGGCCAGAGTAGTATTAAGTATTGATGCCCAAAATTTTTTATAATTTATTTAAATTGAACATTTCATATAAGAAATTCTTTCATCTGTCAAAAGAAAAGCTTCATCCTAGAATTTCTGTATTGCGTGATTTATATGTGTGAATTTCCCGTTATTGGCAGTGAGGGCGTAAAAACAGATTCGCACTCCATGTGTTTGCGACTGAGAGTTCACGCAGCGGTTAATACATCTCGCTTTTCCGAATTATTTCACGCAGTTTTCCCAATATTCCTTTATTTTTGAGTCGTTGGATTTAAGTGAGTCCTGACAGGATAGTTATTCCTGGGGATTCATGAGATTTGGAGATCTCATCGCTACAGCTTGCAGTTCAGGGGGCCCTCTTCCACGCTGTACAGAACGTCCCAAGGTGAGTGCGCTTCTTTTGGTCCATTTATATATCCTGCCTTTTGATTATTTTTTTTATTATTATTAATACCGCCTATACATCACCCAAAGGTGGAAACTCCAGAAAAACAATCTTGGCGATATACGTCCAGTTTTCTCCACGGTCGCTATCGTAGGAGGGTACGCAAATAAGTTTTTTTATATATACCCTCAATTTCGCACATGGTCCTTCGAGCCGGATAAAGAACTGAGTTTTTCTGGCATTTTCGTAAAAAATTTTGGTATTTATCACACAAAATTTTTTTTTCTTTACTTGTCAAACTTTACAGAGTTCGCTTGATTGGGGTGAGTTTAAATTCTCCAAAAATATATTTTGGAAAAATTTTCCCCAAAAAATAATATAATTCTGAAATTTTCTTGATTTCCTTCATAAATCTCGACGATAATCAACCAGAATATATCACATTCATAAAAAAACACTTTGTCACACGTACGTTTTCACGCTACATCTGGTAGCTATCCTGATATCAAATATTCATGTTCTAGGTCATAGGCGCACATTTTCTATTTTCCTCACTTGATATTGTAGATTCAGAGGTTCGAGTTTCAGTGAAAGACGGGAATCTTTATAGTTTTATTTAATACTTGTGTTAACTTATCGTACACTCATAAGTCTGTAATAAATGCTTACTGCTACAAATAAAAAAATTGCCGCGCCCTTTTTGACAACTCTCTGACATTGACAATGATACATTCGAACTAAAACTTATTGAATTCTTCTAAATTTGGTAAAATAAAGCTATTGAATTCTTCTAAATTTGTTAAATTAAAGCTCCTGTTCAAACATGTGACTTTATTGAAATTTCTTTCAAACATGCACAATTGAGTTACTAACTCATCGAATGTTTTCTCTTCATTTTTCGACAACAACATCCAACTTGACTTGAAGTTCTCGAATTCGTTAGGCAAGATCTTCAAAACCTTACATACAAGAATTAAATCTGGTGAGATATTTTCATTCTTTGATTTCAAACCGTTGTTAAGTTCATTCCATAAATTTCTTAATTGCAATGTGTGTTGAGACATCTTCTCCAATAACCCAACTGAATGCGAAAAAATCTGTGCATATTTTGAAAAGCTGATCTCTAGACGATGCTTCGAAATTCAACTTTAATGCTTCCCATGCCTCATACGCTGTTTGCTTATCCATTATTTTCTGATAAACTGCATCAGTCACTGAACTCGAAATCATTGACTTTGCGTAGCTATTTGCCTTACGAAATAATTCACTGGCCTGTCTGTACTTCTTGATTTCGCTCTCTGAAGCTTCATTTCTTAAGCGTTCTGGTTTCAACAATTTTCCATCGATCACACCTGAAGCTCCTTCATGATAATCCAACATATCACGTAATTTATGCTTCCAAATTGGCCAATCTGTCTCACCAGCCAAAGGTTTTATATGTTTTGCTAACTCCATGATGCTAAGACGGCGTCACTCCACACTCAAAATAATCTTGAACAGTCTTTTTACCAATTAAACTGCGAATTCTGGGCCCATAACCTATTGAATTCTTCTAAATTTGGTAAAATAAAGCTTCTGTTCAAAAATGTGACTTTATTGAAATTCCTTTTTTCTTTGACTAACTTTGACACATGCACTCTTCAAAATCTAAAATAAATTCTACTTATAGAACATAGAGAAACATCTTCAACTTAAATTTACAATTTTAACACTTTCAAAGATGGTTCTACATGGACATCGTGAAAAGGGTGGAACTTTATATAAAGCAGCAATCGAACCGATAATTCCTGAGAAAATGGAGAGAGTTCACATGGTCGAAGCAGAAAATTCCACACTTCAGCTCTATCACGAGAGGTGGGGACACCAAGACAAGCGACACGTAAGAGAGGTTCTCAAGAGAGAGTTGGGTATTACTGTTAAGCTGGTAAGAGACTTTTGTGAACCTTGTATCTTCGGCAAAGCCCATCGTTTACCATTCGGCACTAGACTGAAAGCAACGAAACCTGGGGAACTGTTTTCCGCTGATGTTGTAGGTCCATTTTGCGAATCTTTCAGCAAAAAACGGTTCTTAGTTGTATCTAGGAGCATAGAATAACTGGAGAGAAGGCTCTCCTACGAAAATGAACTGCCAAAAACGTCCGAACTTGTCAGTTCGCCGCAAGGTCACGAGATTGCGACAACGTCGTTCGTTCCTACAACATGGCTATCCTTAATAAAATTATCTTTAATGGTTATTAGTTGTTATTACTTATTAGGTCCCATTTATTACTATATCATAACATATATTCTTTTGAAAGAAAGCAATTCATACTTTTTTTCGTAAATCCGACAATATAATGCATATAGCACGTGTAAAGAAATGGCTAAAAGGATCAGATTGAATATAGGAAGAAAAATCTGTTTCCCGCTCCGAATCTAAGTGTTAGCAGAGGGAATGTAAACGGGGTACCACACAATTCTGCGTATGATACACGAGAACAGATAAGACCTCAGTCTTCCCGTATAATAATAGTAATACTCACCTGAATGTTCGCTTTTTCCGATAAGGATATTGTTTTGACAAAGTTATTACCATATAATTGCGCATAAAAAGTTGATTAGAATGAAGCGATGATATGTCATCAATATTGTCTATGTTATGATATATGGCCATTTTCAATTGAAAAGAAGCATAAATGTATCAATAACAATGACAGCCACATTATATTCTTTGCAATTGTAGCGCCATAGAACAAGATATCTGACATGTTGCTGAATAAACGATCTCAGCGTTATCTATCGGGCGTCACACGAAACTCTAACCTCCGCCGTTATTGGTAGTTCAAAATGATCTGTCGAGCGTATGAAGCCTTCCCTCCAGTTATTCTATGCTCCTAGGTTGTATTCAAGGATAGCTACACTAAGTTTCGGTATGGCTTTGTCATTAAACAGAAATCAGATGTTAAGATTGTTCTGAAACAGTTTTTAGCTCATGCAAAAACACTTGGACACAAAATTCTAGAGCTGCTCAGTGACAATGGAGGAGAATTCGACTGTGACGAGGTCAAGAGGATTCTAGCTGAGAACGGAACCGTGCAGAGATTGACAGCACCATATACACCAGAACAAAATGGAGGCAGTGAACGCGAAAACCGAACAATCGTTGAAATGGCAAGGACTTTCAAGTACTCGAACTGTGAAGTAGAATTTCCAGATTCTATATGGGCAGAGCTAGTGATGTCGGCTATTTACATTCTGAATAGAACAGGAAAATCTTCAGAAGATGGATTCACCCCTTTCGAGCTATGGTTCAAGAAGAAACCAAGAATAAAACATCTGCGAGTAATTGGTTCATCCTGCTACGTTCACATACCCGCTGAAAAAAGGAAGAAGATGGACAAAAAGGCAGAAAAAGGATTTCTTGTAGGATATGACGGAGATGAGCGTTATAGAGTCTACATTCCAAGCAGCAACAAGGTGGTTTTATCCAGAGATGTTCAGTTCCAAGAGAGATTCAGAGAATGTGAAGAACTAGTCAAACTACCGTTGGAAGACGTAGTTAGAATATAAAAATCAGGACCAGACTGAAGAGACTGAAACTTATAAGGAAGTATATTCTGAAGAAGAAGACGATGATGAAATGCAATCCAAGGAAGAAGATTATGATGATCAACCTGAAGAAGAGTTGAAAACGTCAGAAAGAAACTTGAGGGATAGGTCAAAATTGAGAAAACCCGGACATTTTGAGGATTACACAATGATGGTAGAGGAGTTCGCAAACCAAGTAACAGGTAATCCTGAGACCAATGAAGATGCCTTACGTAGCGACCATTCAGCCGAGTGGAAGAAAGCCATGGATCGTGGAATGTCCTCCCTGAAAGAGAATCAGACATGGATTTCAACAGAACTACCACCAGGTGCGAAGGCCATTCCATGCCAAGTGGGAATTCCGACTAAAGAAAAATCCTGACGGCAGTATAAACAAGTACAAAGGTAGATTAGTCGTCAAAGGGTTCAGCCAACGGCATGGAATTGATTATAGCGAAACTTTCAGTCCTGTAGCAAAGATGAGTACAATCCGTTCAATTCTCAGCATTGCAGCTAGTGAGAAGATGCATTTGAAACAATTTGATGTATCAACAGCATTTCTTTATTGAGAGCTAGAAGAAACAGTATACATGAGACAACCACAAGGGAACGAGGATGGAACCAGCAGAGTATGCAAATTGAAGAAAAGTCTCTACGGTCTCAAGCAAGCACCTAGATGTTGGAATAAACGTCTTGGAGTTTATCTAGAAAGACATGGATTCAAGGTCAGTGATGCTTACCCATGTTTATATATGGGAGAAAGCTCATCCTCGTGATTTATGTGGACGATGGTATTCTAGCTTCAACAGACTCACGAGATTTGGACATTTTCATTGGAGAGTTAGAATCAGAGTTTAAAATTATTTCAAAGAATGCTGATTATTTCCTAGGCCTTGAAATTGAACAAACAGAGAAGTTCATTAAAATAACACAGAAAGCCTATGCAAAGAATATTTTAGAACGTTTCAATTTTTCAGGGTGTAAAGCTGAGAAAGAAATAAAATTTCCATACCGACAAGCAGTTGGAGCCCTGTTGTATCTGATGCTTGGAACAAGACCAGATTTGGCGTACAGTGTCGGGTTTATTTCGAGAACACTTGAAAATCCAACTCAAGAAGATGTAACCCGAGTCAAGAGAGTTTTCCGATACATCGCAGGGACATTAGATCTGGGGATAGTCTACCAGAGCAATCCAGAAAAACGTTCTTTAGATGTTTACAGCGATGCAGATTTTGGAGGGTGCAGAACAACGGGTCGCTCAACCTCCGGAGTCCTCGTTGAGTACTCTGGTGGAGCGATTTCCTGGATGAGTCAACGACAAGCAGTAGTCGCCACCTCAACAACTGAAGCAGAGATCATAGCAGCCAACGAGGGAGCAAAAGAGGCGATCTGGCTGAGTCGACTCTTCAGAGCGATCACGAAACTGGAAGAAGTTCCGATCATTCAAGTGGGCAATTCGGCAGCAGTGAGACTCGCTCAGAATCCAGAGTTTCACCGTAGAACCAAACATATTTCCATTAAACACTTTTTTTATCAGAGAAAAAGTGATAGAGGGAAAATTGGTTATCCAACAGATCTCTACAGAACATCAAGTAGCAGACATCATGACGAAGCCGTTGCAAAAGGCACGTTTGAAGCTTCTATGTGAAAAGATGGGACTTATGTGAGACAGGACAAGGGACAACATTAAGGATGTCACATTATTTACCACTTTATCTCACATTTATCTCTTTTATTCAACTTCATTCACAAGGGAAAGTGTTAAAATTGTTACGTTTTATTTCAGCCCTAATGAAATAATTCCTAGATTTTTCCAAAGTGTAACACAAATTCAGGGTTATCGGCTCGCGGCTTAGCTCTAGTGGAGAAGGGGCTGGATTGTTTTGGTTTTTATAATTTTGTTCGCAATAATGGACTCAAAAATAACCGGGGGGCGCCAGGTAATTTGAATGAAGTCAAAAATACACTAATGATTCCAACTTTCCTAAGTTAATTCCAAAACTACCAAATTTATTGAAGGATCTTAAAGAGAAAAGTGTTAAAATGTGATCTTTATTTGAAAGTATATCTATGTCAATGAATTTAAATTTGAGTGCACTAAAGTATCAACAATTATTGAGCAAATAGATGAAGGCCGGCTCTCATGTACATTCAATTTCACAATCAATAAAATATTATTAATAATTTCCCAAAGATGTTCAAAACTATATTCAATCACCAACGGTGATGAAGTCATTCAATTTTCAACGTTGTTATATGAAACAATATCTCGCATGAATTAGTGGAAGCAGATCAACACAGTTTAATTATGACGTATTCAAATAATCTGAAAGGTTGTACTCAGCCACAATATGCCCGAAAATGATTGGATTCCTTTCTGCTCGGTCTCAACCAGAAAAGTCGTTCCAACTCCAGGTTTGGGGTAACAGGGGCCTATGCCTCGGGGAAACCTGTCTGCATAAACCAACACGCCAATTCCAATTCACAAATCATAAGAAAGAAAGCCTGCAATGATAGATTCGAATGAAGACAGATAACGAATTCACGTATTAACGTACAAGATGGAAGGTGGCCTTTCTAGAATGTTCTACTAGAGTATCTAGATTTATCCCGTTCAAAACGGAGATTTCACTCGATTCCCAAAATCAAAGCACAATCGGCGAAATCCAATTTCACAACAATTTTCCGAATTATCCAATATAAAATTGAAGAAAGAAAATCTTAATCAGAATGCTGTTGATCATTCAATACTCGCAGAAACCAAAATCAATAATGACGTATTGTCCTTCATTTCGCGCAGATTGAAATATGGAACTAGTTTTTTTTTTAAATTCCTTCGAAAAAGGAAATATGTTTTTCTGGTTGCCTATATGTTAGGGGTGAAATATCGAATATTCGAGCACCGGACCAACAGAAATTCACCGACAAATATAAAATTCAACCAGGAACAATCCAAAAAGAGTGCCTAATACTTTCATCGACAAACCAATGAATGAATGAAAATACACAAATAATAAACGTTACAACTCCCCCCTGGTAAAATGAAGAGTTAAGCAAACTCTTCAACACATCCATCCTTCAAATCATTCACATGCCATATTCCACAAGATTTATTCAAATCATCTACCAATTCATAAGACCAATTACCAAGTTTAGATTTTATCCTGAACGGACCGACATAACGAGGACTTAATTTAGCGGAAAAAAATTTCGACTTATTTGACAAGGCATGATTTTTATGCCAAACAACATCACCCATTTTGTACTCTACCGATCGTCTCCGAAGATTGTATCTTCCCTCAGAAGCTTTATATGCCCTTTCTAATTTCTCTTTAACCTTATTGTACAAGTGCAAAAAATTACTAGATCTCTTGAGATCGACATCGCCACGAGTTACGTCTATATGTTTACCAGTTATTGTCACATCATGGAGATCTCCACTAATGACATGTTCACGACCAAAGTTGACGAAATATGGAGTGAATCCAGTGACTTCGTGAACCAATGTTCGAATGGCACAACTAGCAGACGGAAGGTATACGTCCCATTTCCTATGGTTTTCTTGTACATAACAAGCTAGAGTAGTCTTGACAACCCTATTCACTCTTTCTACAGGATTATGCTGCGGGTGGTATAGAGCGTTAAATAATGTTTTTACACTATATTTTCTACATAGCTCGGTTAAATTTTTGCCTTTAAACTGGGTACCATTGTCTTCAATAATATACTTTGGTACGCCAAACAAAAGAAACACATCATTTTCCAAATGTTCACAGATCTTCGATGCATTTGCCGATCTTAGGGGAAAGGTTAGGACAAACTTAGAGAAATAATCAGAAATCACGAAAATGAAATTATATCCCTTTGTAGACCGCGGGAGAGGTCCCATTAAATCTACACTGAGCAGCTGAAAAGGTTTCGTTACTACAGGACGACTACCCAATAAACCTGCCGGACTTTTTTGAACTGACTTATGTCCAATACACACTGCACATTTCCTAACGTACTTACTGACATCAGAACGCATCTTAGGCCAAAAATATCGTTCACAAATCTTCCTATATGTTTTGAAAACACCAGGGTGTCCACTTGTCGGAACGGTGTGAACCAGAGACGAACGATTTTCCTTGGGAACAACAAGTTTCCAATTACACCCATCACCAGACGAAACCGAAAAATTACACTTAACATATTTATATAATTTATTATTTTTTACTCTCCACTGTGGGAATTTCAAAGGGTTATCGAGGACTCTGAAACGCATAGACAAATACCACTTATCCTTAACTGAACTGACATCAAACCCAGAATAATTTTCATCAGTCGCAACACTATCGACTATTGGAACGGAACGAGAAAGAAGATCGGGAACAACATGATCCTTACCCTTGCGGTGGACTATCTTGAAGTCGAACTGCTGCAACCGAACAGCCCATCTGCAGAGTCTTCCATTAGGTTCTTTTAAGTTATGTAACCAGATTAGTGAATGATGGTCGGTTACAACTGTAAAAGACGTACCTTCCAAGTATGGTCTCAACTTTTCCAAGGCCCACACAACACACTTGAGTTCTTTTTCTGTGGTGGAATAAGCACGTTCTTGCTTAGTCAGTGACCTGCTAAGATAACATATCACTCTTTCTCCCTGATCTGATTCCTGGGAAAGAACAGCACCTAAACCAAAGTTGCTTGCATCGGTTTGCACAATAAAAGGCAAACTGAAATCCGGACACTGCAATAACGGAGCGCTAATCAGATGTTCTTTGACCGAATTGAAGGTGGCTTCACATTCTGAAGTCCATTTCCACTTGGAATTTTTACGTAGAAGCTGACATAGGGGATTAATACGTGCCGAAAAATATGGAATGAACCTCCGATACCATGAGGCCATGCCCATGAATGATCGAACCTCCTTAACACAAGAAGGACGCGGAATCTTCAAAATAGCTTCTACCTTCTCAGGGTCAACCCTTAGACCGAATTTATCCACAATATAACCCAAATAACGAAGTTCTGACCTACAAAACTTGCATTTTTCCTTATTTACCGTTAGTCCAGCCTCGAACAGTCTTGAAAATATTTTTTCAAGGATTTCCATATGTTTTTCGAAATTGTCGGAAATTATGACTATATCATCAAGATATACGAAAGCGTATGGTTCTAAGTCGGGACCAATTACCTTATCAATAAACCTCTGCCATGCAGCAGGAGCATTCTTCAAACCAAAAGGAAGACGTGTAAATTGATATAACCCCCTGTTGGGGATTGTGAAGGCTGTATATTCCTTTGAAGATTCCTTCATAGGAATTTGCCAATAAGCTGACTTAATATCAATGGACGAAAGATATTTGGCTCCCTTAAGACTATCCAAAATCATAGAAACATAATGCAAAGGGTAAGCATCAGGTTTTGTAACTTTATTTAATTTTCGATAATCCACACAAAACCGATATCCACCTTCTTTTTTTCGAACTAACAATATTGGCGATGACCAAGGACTACGAGATTCTTCAATAATACCTAATTCTAACATTTTCTGAAGCTCCGAATCGATGTGTTGCTGAACTACATGTGACACCGGATAATACCTTTGTTTTATAGGGGGAGAATCTGTTTGTATCTCGAATTCTGTGAGATGAGTACATCCCAAACGATCACCTTGCATTTCAAATTTTTCCCTAATGAATTCATTCAAAATATCACGTTGTCCGTCAGTTAAGTCATGACTATCAGTTATATGACCTTGAGATCTCTTCAACACATTAACTTCATCGCAAGAAAATTCCCAACAATCCCGATTCAAGTTTGGTACAATTTCCATCGCTTTCCAAAAATCCAATCCTAATATTAACGAATGATTGAGTGAAGGAACAATCAAAACGTTCACAAGTTTAATCTTACCCATAAGTTCCATAGGAACACAAACCGACCCAATACTTTCACAAACATTTCCGTTAGCCACACTACAATTTGGTGCGTCCTGCACATTCAAAGATATTCCAAATGGTTTCAAAATATCCCAACTATATTTTCCCATGATAGTTCTTGTAGCACCGGAATCCAACAAACCAAGAAATTCTCTCCCAAAAATTTTAATTTTAAGATAAGGTCTTTCATCATGACCTGATTGAGAAATTATGAAATCCAACAGTACTTTACGTTCTGAACTAACAGAAGAACTTCGATCGAAACTACTAAGATCTTTGGTAGAAGTATCATCACTGGGGTTCAGTCGTCTACCCTCAAAAGAGCCCCTTAATTGTTTTCCGACATCGTAGAGTTACGTGAACATGTTCTACAGTCGCGAACAGTAACACCAGGAAAACCGCATTTAAAACAATGTTTAGTTTTGGGAGCTTTTCAAGCACGAGAAGTGTGACCAAGCTTTTTGCAATTCCAACATGTTACTGATGAAACCTGCAACCCAGCATGACTAGACAATGATGATGCATCAATATACGCCAAATCTGGCTCAAGATCAGTCTTTCGACGTAAGGGTTTTGAAAAGTTTTCAACAGAATGCTTCTTCACTTCCAATTTTGAACAAAGCTCAATGAGATGATCCAAGGAATCCACCTCAGTTAATCCAAGATGCAGTTGAAAGAAAGGAAGTACATTTCTCAAAATCAACCGAAGCTGCACAGATTCTGGAACTTTATAAGATAGACGTGAAAATAAAGTTTTCCTACAAGCCACATAAATGCCGATATTTTCATTTTCTCCCTGGGTTCGCTTTTTGATCTCATCAAACAACCTATCGTCATAGTCGTGTGGGAGAAATTGTCTCCTTAAAGAAGTGCTAACGTCATCCCAACTATTAAATTTCTTCTTATTTGCTCTAAACCATATCAATGCTGAACCACGAAAAAGATCAGAAGCCGACTCAAAAAGTTCTTGTCTTCCTACGTGTCTAGAAACAGATAACTCATCTACGCGCTCAAGAAATGCTAACACCGAAATATCTTTACTATCTCCAGAAAATTGAATATTCCATTTAATGACAGGAACTGACTTAGAATGAGAAACATTGAAATCTGCATGACGTGAAGTCTCATCTTTAGGAGTTGAATTATGAACATTATCCTGCTCAATTTCTTCTCCAGAGGACACCTCATCTTCCAAGTTAATTTTAAAAATACCAGGATTAATCAAACTGGCATCCCGAAGTTGCAATTCTTTAATACGACGTTTCAACTTCGGCATCAGTGTTAACGTTTGCACAAGAAGCTTACTTCTTAGTTTAATTTTATCTAACTCGGTAGGAGTAGTTCTATCTATTCTTTTAACAACGTGAGCAACTTTCGATGAAATTTTCTTAAATAAGTTACTATCAAGGTCGCCCTCAAAACTCTCAATCAAGGAAACTATTTCTCCAATCTTATTCTCAACAATTTCTAATTCTTCGCTACAATCCAAAGTATAATAAGTAGGGTAAGTTAATGACTGACCAGATCGTTCCAACTTCAAAACCTTCCTAAGGCAACTCCGCATTTTATGAATGAAGTCAAAAATACACTAATGATTCCAACTTTCCTAAGTTAATTCCAAAACTACCAAATTTATTGAAGGATCTTAAAGAGAAAAGTGTTAAAATGTGATCTTTATTTGAAAGTATATCTATGTCAATGAATTTAAATTTGAGTGCACTAAAGTATCAACAATTATTGAGCAAATAGATGAAGGCCGGCTCTAATGTACATTCAATTTCACAATCAATAAAATATTATTAATAATTTCCCAAAGATGTTCAAAACTATATTCAATCACCAACGGTGATGAAGTCATTCAATTTTCAACGTTGTTATATGAAACAATATCTCGCATGAATTAGTGGAAGCAGATCAACACAGTTTAATTATGACGTATTCAAATAATCTGAAAGGTTGTACTCAGCCACAATATGTCCGAAAATGATTGGATTCCTTTCTACTCGGTCTCAACCAGAAAAGTCGTTCCAACTAAAAGTTTGGGGTAACAGGGGCCTATGCCTCGGGGAAACCTGTCTGCATAAACCAACACGCCAATTCCAATTCACAAATCATAAGAAAGAAAGCCTGCAATGATAGATTCGAATGAAGACAGATAACGAAGGTGGCCTTTCTAGAATGTTCTACTAGAGTATCTAGATTTATCCCGTTCAAAACGGAGATTTCACTCGATTCCCAAAATCAAAGCACAATCGGCGAAATCCAATTTCACAACAATTTTCCGAATTATCCAATATAAAATTGAAGAAAGAAAATCTTAATCAGAATGCTGTTGATCATTCAATACTCGCAGAAACCAAAATCAATAATGACGTATTGTCCTTCATTTCGCGCAGATTGAAATATGGAACCGACAAATATAAAATTCAACCAGGAACAATCCAAAAAGAGTGCCTGATACTTTCATCGACAAACCAATGAATGAATGAAAATACACAAATAATAAACGTTACAAAATTGTAAATTTAAGTTGAAGATGTTTCTCTATGTTCTATAAGTAGAATTTATTTTAGATTTCGAAGAGTGCATGTGTCAAAGTTAGTCAAAAAAAAAGGAATTTCAATAAAGTCACATTTTTGAACAGGAGCTTTATTTTACCAAATTTAGCAGAATTCAATAAAACTATACTCTTGAACTATTATTTAACAGAATACAGAATTGGTATTTTTGGTTGCATAACCAACACACACACACATATATATATATATATATATATATATATATATATATATATATTAAACAGATAATCGTGGGATAGCAGTCAAGGTTCAATAAGAAGACTCTTTTATCCTATGCTCGAGCTTTCGAAACTATATTGTTTCTTCTTCAGGAGTGCTACAATTTTATAACAATCAATAGGTGAAACAGCTTACGTCATACTTCTTACTTACGATAGTGAGATTCAATATAAAAAGTTGTTCATCAAATTTTACTATAATTAATATTTCAGACAACATGGATCAGCTCACACATACGAGGCAGTACAAACAGGTCGTCAATGACAAGATCAATGACAGTAGTCATTATAAAGCGGGATTGGTAGGTAAAAACGTAAATGTCAAACCTTGACAGCCAAGCACATGCGAACTACACCATAAGTCATATCCTACCTACACTACGTCAAACTACATACTTCTACTTCTATGGTCAAACTAACCTAACCTGACGTCAACAAACAGATTGGACAAGTACTCAAAAATAGCATCATGAAACTAACACAAATATGCTAAGTGACACGCAAATGTCGAAACAACAACTATCAGAAATTCAGTCAAAAATCCTACACATACAATGCAAATCACATGAACCACGACAATCTAATCGAAACTGAACATTACAAAAAACACAATCCCCCAGCTATTCCTCTTTTACAGGTCTTACTTCAATCTTATAATATGAAAAAGGGGGTTTTCTTATGAAGTTAACACAGCCTAAGTACAGAATGCTACAATATGCTACATCACTTTGAGAATTCAGGGCAAAGATCTCAACCACACTAATAATCAAGATATATATAAAACGTTTTTAATTCTTTTCAACAAGTCCACATTATGAGCCCAGTCAATCGAATGACTAACCATTACTACTATCTAAGAAGGAGTTATCAGTCATACTTCTCGTTTTCTCAAGAGAAATCAAATATGAGTACATCGTGCTCAGTGAGTCAATGTCTCTCCTTGAGTTCATGGGATTATCACATTGGGCTATTCTCACCATTTCCATGAATGTACGCCTTTTATAATTTGGTTCAGAGTCTAAGACACATACGTTGTCATAATCAGGGTGGTGATCTTCTGAGATCACGTGCTGAGCCAGGGCACATAAATTCTTCGATGTTCTAATATTGCTTTTATGCAGTGTTATTCTCTGTTGAAGTTTAGTGGACGTTTGACCAATGTATCTCTGATCACAATCCTTACATGGAATGCTGTAAACAACATTAGATTTTGCTAAGGGGCTGTCTCTGTCCTTCAAACTGGTGAATATAGACTTGACAGGTTTAACATTTTTTGTTGCCACTTTAATTGTATCACGCGGTAGTACTCGCATGAGATTACGTGTAAGAGATTCCAGGTAAGGTAACGTCAGATACACCAACCTTGGCTGTTCTGCTGGTTCAGCTAACACCTGTTCATCTGTTGCTACCTGTAGTGGTGCCGCATTCACTGGAGTATTAAACAATAATTTATTGATCAGGCCGATCGGATACCCGTTTTTAATTAAAAGATCTTTAAGAATGAGAAGATTTCTTTCCTTGAAGTCATTATGGGAAATTCTCACAATTCTTGTTTTCAAATTCTTTACAATATTGATTTTCATCTTCAGTGGGTGATATGAAGAAAAATTGATGTATCTTCCTGAGGCCATTGACTTTCTGTACCAATCCACTTTTAAAGTGTTGTTCACTCTGACGACCTTGGTATCCAGAAATGGAACTGAGCAATTAGTTTCTGTCTCTACCGTAAATTGAATTTTACGATGGAAGCTATTCAGACTGCCAAGAGATGCCTGTATCTGTTCTACAGGTACAGCGGTGATAATATCGTCCATAAATTTTTTACAAAATGGCACTTGAAAGTTGAATGTTGGCAGTGTCTTGTTAAGCACAAGATCAACCACATACTGTGCTATAATAGGTGACACAATGGAGCCCATTGGTGTACCCTCCTTTTGTTTGTAGAACACACCGTCATATGAGAAAACCGTTGTATCAAACACAAAGCCAACCAGCCTAGCGAAGTTCTCCCTATCAATTGTACAGTGCCGTCGGATATCCTCCCAATACTCATCAATGCACATGAGTGCGAGCTCCACTGTAATGTTTGTGAAGAGTGACACTACATCCCAGCTTACCACAGCGAAACCCTCGGGGATAACTCTATCATTAATAAACTCAGCAAACTCAAAGGAGTCTTTGATATAGTATGAGTTATCAGTGTTATACGCTTTGGTTAGAGTATCTTTCAGAAAGCTGGCTATACCCGTGTTGGGACAGTTTATTGATGCAACAATTGGCCTTAATGATAATTCATCTTTATGAATCTTGGGGAGACCATAAAATTTCCCAGCTATGCCTCGATAAAAAGTCATAGACTTTGCCACTTCCTCTGATATTAATTTTTTGGATTTTAAATCACTCACCAATCTGTTTGCTTTCTGCTGGTACGTGCTACTGGGATCGCACCTCAGTCTGGTGTAGTTATTTTCATCATTCAACAGAGACATTGCTAAGGTATGATAATGTTCTTTGTTCATAATAGTTGTCACATTACCCTTATCTGATTGAGTTACCAAAAGGGAAGGATGTTCTTTCAAGAACAATCTAGTGATCTTATACGCAGACTGTACATAATCACATGTGAGATCTGAATTATGGCAACAATTCGTGACCACATTCGTCAGACGAGCAGTCTGTCTTGATTGTTATAAAATTGTAGCACTCCTGAAGAAGAAACAATATAGTTTCGAAAGCTCGAGCATAGGATAAAAGAGTCTTCTTATTGAACCTTGACTGCTATCCCACGATTATCTGTTTAATCCTTAACTGGTCAGTCGCGACTACCCCTACATATATATATATATATATATATATATATATATATATATATATATAATATGAAACAAGCTGTAGACAACACCAAATGCAGATTGTGTAATGGCGCCGAGGAGTCGGTGCAACATCTCTCGTCTGGATGTTCGGCTATCGTGGGCACCAAGTACCTGGCAAGACATAATAATATGGGAAAAGTTGTGCATCAGATGTTATGTCTCCAAAAACAACTCTTGCGGCACTTCACGCCGCACCACTTATACAATCCACAGACGCTCATGGAGAACGAAGATACAAAAATATATTGGGATCTGACTGTTATCACAGATAGAAGTATCGAACCTAACCGACCGGACGTAGTGGTGTGGGATAAGGTAGAAAAGACCGCATTAATAATAGATTTTGCTGTGCCTCAAGACTACAACCTCACTAAGTCTTACTCGGAAAAGGTCGCGAAGTATGAGGCACTCGCAAGGGAAATGAAGGATATGTGGCGGCTGAAGAGCGTAAAAATAAAACCTCTTATAATAAGCTCGAATGGTCTCGTCCATAGTAAAACGACCGAACATCTGAAGGAACTGAACTTGCCACAGAATACACTGATGTGGATGCAAAAGGCTGTAATACTGGGGACAGTCAATACATCCGAAAGGTGCTTTATCCGCATTAACGGACAGAGTTGCTCTTGGCGTCCGCGCCCGGGTAATTCTGGATTACTCCACGAACCGTGTGAATAAAAAAAAAATAATATATATATATATATATATATATATATATATATATATATATATATATACAGGGTGAGTCTTTGACTTGTACATATATTTTAACTATAGATTCCTCCCATCAAAAGAAACACTTTTTTCCCATACCATTTTTCAAAATTCGGTTCCGTTTGGAAGATACAGGGTGTCAAAAATCCATGAAATTAACACTATTCTTTCCATATATGCGGAACCGATATTTCGAATGAACTGAATTTTGGTTAATAGTCTACTCTATTCATGGTGCATATTCCTCAATTGAAACTTATTTCATATTTCTCCTGGTAAAAAAGTTACAGTATAGTCGACTTATAAATTCACGCAAAAATACTATGAAACCACTTAAAAAAGATGAAAGGTTCACGTTTTCGAAAGAATTGATTATTTTAGAAAACAAAAGTATTCTTATATTTTTTCAATAAAACGCGTCGTTCTCAAGTTATTCCTAATTGTATAAGATTGAATTAGAGGAAAAAATCATGAATTTCAAGAATTCTCTGAGTGCAGTCCTGGGTTAAATCTCATCGAAAATAATTTTTTTCTCTGGTCTCTCAACAAATTACCAACGTTGTCAGGATGTTTATCAACTTTGTCAAGACTAAAATCTCTATGATGAAAAAACGTTTGATGTAGAGATATGTAATAATAAAATTCTACATTCGTGGGACATAAAATTGAATTCTAAGAAGCATGAAATTATTTTATAGGCACTAATAGGCAGTTTCTATTTGAAATTCATTGTTACCGGCCCTTCAGCAAAATATCTATCGAAACAATATAACTCGACACCAGAACGACACTATCACATCAATTCACTGAAAGTCATTTACATAATCATCACCTGTTTGCTTAGAATATTTGTTTTATATTCTAAGCCTTTTTGCTTCATTCTCTGTAAATAAATAAAGAGTGAACTTCGTCTATGGGATCACTGACTAAAGTTTTAGGTTGGACTGGTTGGAGCACAGAACAACGGTCTTGCGTCACGGCTACAATGGCTTCATCCACGCCGTGGATTCCACGGCCATCTGAAGGGAACGTAGCGCTTTCTTGAGTTCGCATTGTTTGAAGAGAAAATCGGCAATCTGGCATCGTCTTCTCTAGAGTTCTCTGGGTGAATTGAATATGTTCTGTGTTGAATATCACAGAGGATGGGTATAGTTAGGTCATTGACACCGAAACATATGACTTTGGTTAATGGAGTTGGGATAGGTTAGTGAGAAACCAATTTTTATGAGATCGTTTTAGAATATCGAGGAAATATGAACAAATTATTAGTGTCTATAAACTAATCTTCAGGACAATCGAAGAAGGAACTTATTTTGGTGTGAGAAATATAGCTTTTCATACAGCCGAAATGATCGGACAGAACTAAGTGTTTTGTTAGGAAATATCGTGTTTATAACATTCTTATTCAAATAAGGTTGGTGCTTGAGTATTTTTCATATGTATCACCCAGAATATCTAATAATCACATCAATTTCAATCAAAAAATATGAACTTTGAAGTGTTTGCAGAGAATTGATCCAGGCACGCATTAAGCTCAACTTTTTTTTTCAAATGGCTATATCTCTTTAACAGAGCCGAATTCGGAAAAATGGAAAATGAAAAAAAGGTTTCCTTTGGCCTCAAGAATCTACAGTTAAAATATATGTACAAGTCAAAGACTCACCCTGTATATATATATATATAGGAAATAATTGATAGGTTCTCGGCAAGGAAAGGGGCCACTATAATTGATGCACAACCAATTTGTTAACTGTGTCTATATTTCGGACATCGATTATGTCCTTCCTCAGGACTCTACAAAACAAATCCAGAAATTACAAACAATAAATCTAAAATGAAACAATTTTACACTTACAACTAACTAGGCTGGAATTAAATTTCCATCAGAGCTCGCAGTCTCCAACTTTACATTATAATATGTTCCTCTCCACAAAATTTTTCTTAAAACAACATCCTGATGTCATCATCCTACAATCGGACAAGGGAAATATTACTGTGGCAATGAAGAGGACAGAATACGAAGATAAGATGGCCACTCTACTTCGGGATCCAACTGTCTACAAAAAGCTTAGGTCCAGCCCCACATCGGGTACCCAGAGTAGATTGAATAGGTTAGTAAAAAACCTTAAAGATGGTGGTTTCGTTAGCCCAGCGGTTGCTAGTGGTCTCACCTGCTATAAAGGTATACCACCTTGTATATATGGTTTACCTAAGGTTCACAAACCTGATTTGCCACTTCGCCCCATTGTTTCCACGATTGGTTCGTCTACCTCACATCTTTGTGGATTTATGGCCGAAATTTTGAGTGCCTCCTTCGTGGATTACCATACGTATGCGGTCAAGGATGTCTTCGCATTCGCGGAGAAAATAAATGGTTTGATAATTCCATCGCAATACGTGGTGGTTTCGCTAGATGTTGTTAGTCTATTCACTAACATTTCAAAGCAACTGATGGTCAACATCATCAGCCAAGAATGGCATAGGATCTCTTCTCACACCAATATCCCTAAAGATCAATTTTTAAACATTATTGTCTTCATTTTTGACTCAAATTTTTTCTCTTATAAAGGAGAATTTTATACCCAAATCCATGGCTGTCCCATGGGGGGACGTCTCAGTCCCATACTTGCATCCATAGTCATGTCCTCATTGCTCACTACATGTATACCAAAGCTATCCTTCTCGCTTGGGTTCATTTATCAATATGTTGATGACCTCATACTGTCCCTACCTGAGGACAAGGTAGAAGAAATAATAGATGTTTTTAATTCATATGACCAATACATAAATTTCACAGTGGAAGAGGAGACTGAGATGTCGGTTCCTTTTTTGGACACCAGAGTGGTTAGATCCAGTGAAGGTGAGATCAGGTTGGACTGGTACCAAAAACCTTCTTCATCAAGCCGATACATACTACCGTTCAAAAGAACTATAGTACTGTGGCCTCAGCGAAGTTATCAATGAGATCAATGCCCAAACCCCAAATTGAATATACTCAGTCATCTCATGACACGATTGAGGGTGAATGGAAGGAAGCAAATAGAAGGAAGAAAAAAAAAGTTAGGAAAAATGAACCTGCTCTTGTTGTGGGCAAATCGAGTGTCAATGCTACTGTGCGTGGAGTTGAAAAGTCTAAGATATTGCATGTTTCAAATCTGGATCCTAAGACCACACCTGCGGATCTTCAAACGTTTCTGGGAGTTAATTTCTCCAAGGTTAAATGTGAACCTATCGTTTCACTTTATCCGGATAGTTATGCATCTTTCAAGGTGACAATTCCAGTGTCCGAGTATGATAAAGTCTTAATTCCTGAGAATTGGCCGGTTCATGCTAGCGTACATAATTTTTTTCGCCCTTGGAGGACCAAAAAGGTCAACCCATAAATGCCTCAATGTCAAAAAAAAAAACAAAAAATCCGTTCACTTTAAAAGTGCTACAAATTAACGTTCAATGTATATCCAACAAAATAGAACCTCTTGAAGTGTTTTTGAAATCTACCGGGGCATCTGTAGTTTGTGTGGCTGAACACTGGTGCACGGAGTCGAGTATTCCATTTGCTGTATTGCCTGGATATGAATGTGCTGCGATGTACTGTCGATCGACAAGTAAACATGGTGGTACTTGTATTTATGTCAAATCTGAATTTGATTTTGCTGAGATAAAAGTCAGTGACCTATCGATAGAAATGCAGTGTGAATTCTCTGCCATTAAATTTAACATTAATGAGAAACTGATCGCAATCCTCAGTATATATAGGCCGCCTCGAGGTAACTATGAATTGTTCTTTCAGCAGTTTTCTTATGTGTTACATCGCTGTGCATACAAAAGTGACTATATTTTTGTGTGTGGTGATCTTAACATTGACTATCAAAAAGATGATATTCACAAAAAATTGCTCTGTGACCTGCTTATAGGCCACGCACTCAAAATCACCTCGAACGGATTTACAAGGCAATTCACTAACATAAATGGCCAAATGTCATCATCCCAGATTGACTACATTATGATCAACGATCACCTTGAGATCTTTGAAGTAACCGTCCTTGAGACCCACTTTAGTGACCATAAGGCTCTGTTGTTGGAGTGCTCCATAGATGACACTACTGAGGACCACACTAATGTACAGAATAATTACTTATACAGAAGTTATTCCCCTGAAAATTTGTCGATCCTGCGGGAGGTTATCTCAAGTTCAAGTTTCAGTGAGGTGTATTTGGGTTCTGATATTGATGAGTGTTTTCGGTGTTTTTCTGAAGAATTGCAGGGTCTGGTCGACAACTACTGTCCTGCTACATGGTCTAACATCTCCAAAAAGCCTAGAGTAGGATGGATAACGCCTGCACTCAAGAAAGCGAGCGAACAACTAAAAAATCTCCATTGGCTATCAAAAAATTTGAATAGTAAGAATACAATAGAACTATATAAATCTGCCAAGCTTCAGTATAAAATAATGTTAAAACAAGCGAAATTTGACTATTACGATACTAAAATAAATTCTAACAATAATAAAAACAAAATATTATGGAAGATTGTTAACTATGAAACTGGTAAACTAACAAATAGGTCCAAGACTATAACTCTCAAAGTAAATGACGTCATATTTTCAGAACCTGAAGTAGTTGCTTCAACTTTTTGTAATTATTTTTCCACTATAAATAGCATTGCTCTGTCGAATCACTTTGGTAATTCTGTGAGACATTTATGCACCTTAACTCAAATGTCTAACAATACCTTTTTTTTCTTCCCTGTAACAGAAAATGAAATTTTGCATGCCATTAAATTATTAAAAAATAAAAATAATGTTAGCACAGATATTGTTTCTGCCAAAATTTTGAAGTTAATATCTGGTTCCATTGCACAGCCTATTTCTCATTTGTTGAACTTATCTATATCTTCAGGAAAGTTTCCTTGTGCATTAAAAAAAGCAACTGTAATACCTGTACATAAGAGAAGTGACCAACAAAATATTGCTAACTACCGTCCGATTTCAATACTGAGCGTCCTCTCCAAAGTCTTTGAAAGAATTGTTTACGACCGTATGATTAATTATCTGGATAGGTTTAAGAAAATAACAAATTGTCAACATGGCTTTAGAGCTCGAAAGTCAACTCAGAGTGCTGCTATTTCTTTTGTAGAATACGTCTATCAATCACTGGACCATGGACTTCATGTGGCGGGTATATTCTTTGACCTGTCTCGTGCATTCGATTGCTTAACACACAAATTAATATTGCACAAATTATACAGTTTGGGTTTCAGAGGCATTTTCCTTGATTGGATTGAAAGCTATCTAATAGACAGAAGTATATCAGTTAAGATTCAAAATACTTTTTCGAGTGAACGGCACACTGATCTCGGAGTTCCTCAGGGTTCCGTGTTGGGTCCACTTCTGTTTATATTATTTATCAATGATCTTCCCGATCATATTACTGCGGAGAGAATAGTCATCTTTGCGGATGATACATCTTTGGTGGCCTCAGCTCGGAGTCCTGGGGAGCTCTCCGAGAAGTGTTCTCTATTGGTTAATAGCTTCAGTGATTGGTGTAGAGCAAATTCACTCATTTTAAATTTGGGGAAAACTAAATTTGTAGTCTTTAATACCAGAGTTACAACAGAACAAAGCTTTCCTATTGTTATTGGGGAACATGAAGTTGCCTCCAGTACCAGTGTCAGATTTTTGGGGACGTACCTGGACGCATCCCTAAAATGGTCCAACCACATAGAAGCGGTGTGCAAAAAACTCAACTCTGCTTACTATGCAATAAACAAGGTCAGAGACTCTCTTCCAACTCAATCTCTTATTAATATTTATTACTGCTCTGTATATAGTCACCTGAGCTATAATGTTGTTCTCTGGGGTAATTCGGTCGACTACAAAAGAGCATTCATATCACAAAAGCGCATTTTGCGTCTAATTTTTAAACTAAAGCCACGTGATACATGTAGGCCATGGTTTGTCAAATATAAAATTCTCACTCTACCCTGTATTTTTATATTTAAGTGCTTGATGTATGTATACGATGATTTGTCAAATTTCACTAAATTAAATAGTTTTCATAGGTATAACACTCGTAATTGCGAAACCTTGTTTGTCCCTGGGCATGTCACGGCCAAGTATGAAAATTCTCCTGCCTATCGTGGTATAAAAATTTACAATCATCTACCTAGTAGAATTAAAAGGCTGAACCGTGACAGGTTTAGAGATACTATAAGATCTGTACTTGCTAATAAGGGCTACTACACTTTAGGCGAGTACCTCATGGATAATACCATTGATGATTCTTAATTTTTTTTTTCTATGACGTATCCAATACATTGTTAAATGTCTATATGGATCAATAAACTTTCTTTCTTTCTTTCTTTCTTTCTTTCTTTCTTTCTACATACATTATCTCTCACATCATAGCTGGAACCTTAAACTGAATGTGATAAACCAACTTAAAAATAGGATTACAACCATTACTCACATAAATTATCGCCATGGTTCACTGTCCCGTATGGAACATATTTTGATCAACAACGGATATCCGAGAACGCTTGTGAGGAAGATCCTTTGGAGCACCACTGCCATACCACCAGACTCCCCTCCCCGTGCCGTTCCTGTCGAGGGAGAGAATTCACATGCTATTCCTTTAGACGCACCACCAAAATATAGATCCTTACCCTATGTGTCACAATTATCCACCAAGCTCTCACACATTTTCTCTGAGATAGAGCAATTAAGGGTGGCCAAATATAACCTCATTACAGGCAGATCTGTTCTTACCAAACTAAAGGACAAGATTCCCCGACCTTTAATTTCTGACTGTGTTTACAGTATACCATGCTTGGACTGCGAGGGAGTATACGTTGGCCAGACATCACAAACCATCACAAGAAGAATCACTCTTCACAAAAGTGATGTGAGAGTTCACCCTGAACGTTGTGCTTTGGCCCTCCACTCATCAAGACTAGGACATCGGTTCAACTTTGAGGATTTCAATATCTTGGATAGAGCATCCAATTATCAAAAAAGGACCTTTTTAGAAATGTGTCACATTAGAGCTAACTCTAATAACGTTAACAAAAAAACTGATGTTGCAAAACTCAGCAGCATATATAGTTACCTTCTTTCAAGAGAATTTAATTGTAATCCCCCTTGATGTTTCAATTCTTTGGTGAACGTTTTTTTGGCTGGGAGACCCTACGATCTGCTTACACCTCGTTTCCTAATTTTTTGATGATACCTGGTATATGTGTCATTGACAGTTCTTTCTTTTGTCGCTTGTCCTTCTGTGGCTGTCGTCTTCAGTCTGTGTCCTGTCGTTTTCTTTTACCTCGTTGACATTTTGATGTTCTATGGTTACCACCTTATAACCTCATTCTGGAATATATGAAGAAATATTTTCCTTGCGACATTATATCAATTGGTTATTATTTTAATTTGTTTATGACTTACCATGATTGTTCGTTCCTGTCACGCACTACATTCACAGTTATGGTCTAATTTAATTCCAGCCTAGTTAGCTGTAAGTGTAAAATTGTTTCATTTTAGATTTATTGTTTGTAATTTCTGGATTTGTTTTGTAGAGTCCTGAGGAAGGACATAATCGATGTCCGAAATATAGACACAGTTAACAAATTGGTTGTGCATCAATTATAGTGGCCCCTTTCCTTGCCGAGAACCTATCAATTATTTCCTATATTATATACGGCAATACTCCTTTAAGTATTATATATATATATATATATATATTGTAACATATCTGAATTTCCTACCCTGCAACGTGGAACTAAGTTGAATGAAATTATTTGATATTATTTTATAATTCTATGAATGATGAATATTAGTACGACTTCAATCAATACTTTAGACAATTCGCATCTTTATAAATAGGAGATTTTAATCATATCGAAGATCCACCATGAAGTAAACTTGTTCTTCTGTGACCATCGAAGAAATACGATTCTGTGGCAGAAAAACTAACCTCCAAAACGACAACGAATGGAAGGCTCTCTTGCACTTGGCTTTAACGCGGCGGCTGCGTGTGTTCCTTCGAAATGGCCTCTTCTAGGAACCCGCCTTTTTAGTATATTTTAAAGACGCTTCTTTGTTATCTGGTATGTACACGATCTCCATTTAAATAACCATGTTTCATTTCACAGGATTTAATCTCATGTAAGCTTGTTCTATTTTATTATTGCATTTCTATTGAATATTGTGGAACTCTGCTCTGCTACCAACCCATTTGGAATATTCTTATACTGTTCGTAAGGCCTACTGCACATTTAACTATCCACTCGACACTATGGTATAGGCATTTGGAGTTGTTGCTTTTAGGATAATATTTTACGTACAATAATCACTGGTTTGGAGGCCTAGGATAAACTGTTTATATCATCTGTGCCAAGGAGAACATCTCCCACAACAGTGGCTTGAAAACTCCTCTGGGTGCTCTATAACGAACGTCCCAGTGAACCAAGCCTCGTCTTCGGGCCACGGCGTACCCGATAAGCAAGGAAAGCTTTGAAGGTGCCATCGTTCATCAGTTAACAGGAAATATAAAGAGTTTATCGTCACTTCCAAACCAACGCGACTGCTATGATCTCACACATAACACTTGAAAGGAAGGATTCTCACACTAGGAACTACAAGGATACTGCTTATGAATTTCATTAATAATCAGGTGACACACTCTTTATGCCTATAACCTTTGGCTGTATTGGATTCTGCTTTTTATCACAATTGTGCCAGTACTAACCTTACCGGAGTATAGGAAGCTCCATATTGTACATATCACCAGTGCTTGTCTTATTAATAATTGTTCTATGGATTGTAAACATATCATCTGTAATGCTAGAAGGTTTTTTGCTTTGAGTTTCAATTGATTCTCGTTCGTTTTTCCTTCATATGGCTATAGTTCCTCGAACTATGGTGCTGGACGATTAAAGGCTCTTGTTCCATCTTTATGTCCAACCTTGTGTATTATTTATCTATTTTACCTCATTATTTCCCATCCTATACTTCACTAATCTGAGTTATTACGAATCTGAATTACTACGACATAACATAGAGTTCTACCAATCTAGACGATCACATCACAAGCCAAAAATATAAGTATAAGACCCCCTTTAACGTAATTCTACCCTCAGCTCAATATATATATATATATATATATATCACTGTATTCATAAGAGCCTTAATAATTTAATTTAAACTTCACGATAAGGGTCTACTGGCTCAGGTTTGGGGAGTGAATGATGTACTACTCTTTATTCTATGCCAAGCTTTCGCATTACTTTAATGCTTCTTCAGGGCTTCTATTAGGACAAAAATAATACATGTAATTAATAATATGTCAAACAAATTTAAAAACACAACTAACTGAATGCGAGGTTTTTCATAAACATACACCTGCCATAAACCATACGTTAAAAACAATATACAATCATTTTTATTTTATTTCCTTCTTCATGGAATCTGCCTGATCTCAAAAACGACATACAAGAATTCTCATTTACATTAAACGAAACTTCAGACTTCAGCACAAAATTTTCTTGGTTATGTTCTCTGTTCCATAGAACTTCGTCTGTTTCACTCCTCTATGTTCCTCATTGTCTCTACCCATCCAAAGGACCGTCATAAAAGACACTCATCTTCAACCTCTCTAGCAAATAACTGTATATGGAGCTCAGTTTATTTGTATCTGTCTTTTTGTTTACAGTGTTTTCCTCTTTGTTTATATTTATCATCTCGTGGACCAATCTCTTCTGGTAATTTTTTTCGGTTTTTAATATTTCTACATTTTCAAAATCTACATGATGATCCAGACTATGTGCATGAGAAGCCAAAGCACATCTTTCTGGATATTTTCTTATATCCGACCTATGTAGCGCCATTCTACTTTTCAACCACTGTGAGGTGTGTCCAATGTAACATTTTTCGCAGCTTTCACAATTTATTTTGTAAACGACATTACTTTGCAGGGGTGTTGGTATAGGGTCTTTTATTTTGGTGTACAGTGACCTTATGGTTTTTTGGTTGTAAACTGCAATCTTTACATTATCTTCTCTAAACACATTTTTCAATTTTCCTGTTAAGTTTGTAACATTAGGGTACGATGCATAATGTGTCCTAGTTGTTGTCGTATTTTGTTCTTCTGTTTGTCCAGTCTGTGTTTCACTGTCCGCATATAGTAGTTTCTTTAACATGCTGTTAGGGTATGCATTTTCTCTAAGGATCTGATGTAGTTTTCTTATCCCTTCTTCTATGAATGACTTATGACATATTTTTGATATCCTCTTTTTCATTTGATTTATTGTGAATAGAAATGAATGATCTTATCTGAATATTCTTTCTGTACCATTTCAACTTTACTTTCTTGTCCTGCCTATATGCTCTGGTGTCTAGGAATGGTACCGATTGTTGTGTATCTTCTGTTTCCAATGTGAACTGTATATCTGCGCAGATAGAGTTGAAACAATCAAGTGTAAGTTGGATTTGTGTTTCTGGTACTATCATAAAAAGGTCATCTACAAATTTCTTCACTATCAGAACAGTAAACGGTAACCTAGGTAAGGTTAAGTTTAATTGGTGGTCCATAACATATTGTGCCACGATGGGGGATAACTTGGACCCCATTGCACATCCAAAAACTTGTCGATAAAATAAAAAGACTACCAAGAGACCCAACACAGACGATCCAAAAAAAGTGCAACTCATACATAGAAATGTTGAAACAGCGAAAATATATAACATCCCAAGAGGCCAAAGAAATGAAAACATACAACGCTGTAGCCCCAAAAATTTATGGAAACCCAAAATTACATAAGGAGGGACACCCACTGAGGCCAATTATTTCCAGCATAGGAAGTCCAATGAATTCACTGTCAAAATTTATGGCGGATACGCTAAAGAGTGCATACAATACTGACAATAAATACTATGTAAAAGACACATTCCAGTATGCACAAGAAATCAATGACTTTGAAATACCAGACGATCATAGGCTGATATCCCTCGACGTTGTGAATCTATTCGGAAATCTAGAAAAGAGTAAAATTATCGAAGTTCTTAAGCTTGAGTGGAACACTATAAAACAACACACCAAAATAGACATGGAATTATTTATGGAAATAATCACCTCCCTCCTTGAAAACAATTATTGTACGTTCCAGGGAGAATTTTATCGACAAGTTTTTGGATGTGCAATGGGGTCCAAGTTATCCCCCATCGTGGCACAATATGTTATGGACCACCAATTAAACTTAACCTTACCTAGGTTACCGTTTACTGTTCTGATAGTGAAGAAATTTGTAGATGACCTTTTTATGATAGTACCAGAAACACAAATCCAACTTACACTTGATTGTTTCAACTCTATCTGCGCAGATATACAGTTCACATTGGAAACAGAAGATACACAACAATCGGTACCATTCCTAGACACCAGAGCATATAGGCAGGACAAGAAAGTAAAGTTGAAATGGTACAGAAAGAACACTCATTCAGATAAGATCATTCATTTCTATTCAGACCACAACATAAATGTAAAAATCATATATCTACTAATACCAATATGGATTATACGCCTGCTAATAGTTGTCTGAAAGTGAAGTCAGATCTTTGGTAAAGATTGAATTGTACGCATGCGTCAACTCGAAATTCAATTATGACAATAGACTTGGAGGTTATGTCATCATTTATTTACATTTTAGGCTTCAAGATTTTCTTGCTTGGATGAAAACGTTCTACTAAAACATTTCTATTTTAGTTTTCGCAAAGAAATGAATGTTATAAGTTTTCAGAAAACTATTTGATTCATATTATTGAAGGGAATGCATTCTTTTAGCCGGAATAAATATTGATAATTCATGTATCAAGGATTCATCGAGAAATTTTCGTCAGAAGTTCTAATGGAATTCCGACTACCCGATAAAATAAAACGTAGGTATGTAGTACCCTGGGTAATTAATAGAAATCATTTCATCTTAAAAAGAAAAATATTCAGTTTACCATAATTCTAGAGGAAAGTTATTCAAACTTGTGGGATCAATCTCAGACACATAAATTAAAATTTCGACAGGCGTAAGCTGTTAGGGACTCTGATAAACAGTTCAATGGGTCGCGTAACCCACGGGAAGCGTAGTCAACGGTTTTTTTTTGCTTATCATCAGATTTTATGGTTTCTTAACCAATAGTGTAAGACCACGTCGTCTCAAACGAATTTCTTCTAGAATATTCCAAGGGGTCAAAGAGGCAGGGGGGAGTTTGATTCAAATAGGCAAATTTTCAGGAACTAAAGGGAGAACCGAAAGAGATTTTGACGGAAGTGCCGACAGTGGCGTGTAGTAGAGAGGCACAACGTGTGCATCTATGGGAGGGAACATTCGAATACAAAATTCGTAGGAAGTACCTATATTAATTGGAAGTAAAGTTCGGTCGGGTTTTCAAGATTTTAAAAGTAAATTAACGGTAATTTGGAAATTAATCAATTTGTTTTATTTTTGTGACTATCAGTGTTTCGGGAGTGTTTGGTCTGGTAAGAGAGACATTTTTCTTTAATAAATGATTATTTGAGATAGGTATATACCAGAAGGTACTGCGTCGCTCTCTATTTTATTGGTTTTCGGTATCATTGTTTTTCTTTATGCTTACTGTTGGGTTTTTGAAAAGTTAGAAACATAGCAGCTTTGTTTTTTTTTGTTGCTCAGTAAATGTAGAAGAGATTTTGTTTAAATTATAATATTGTTGATTTCAATGACAGTTTCTTTTATTTCATCCCCTCTCAGAAAACGATTACATTTTTCATAAGACCTTGCGTTTGCTCAAGGCACGAATCCAGGTTCCCTTTCGGCTGGAAAAGTGTATAAGCTTGAAAAGGTAAGGTTCTCTTTTGAAATTTCTTATTTGCGGGTACAGGTGTGTTTAGAAACACCCCGCAGGTACTACATTTGGTGACAGCGGTGGGATTGAATATATCTGTTTTCTGAGAGTGTGGGTTTCACAATAAATTAGAAAAGAATAATAATTCTGGTTCAAAATTTTGTAATTCTGGTTGGGGAAACAAGTGTGAATTGAATTCGATAATTTTGATTCGTTCTACTGGCGATTTAAAGTGGGTAAATGAATTAAGTTGAGCATGACATGCTAACAGGTCTGTTTAAAAGAAAAAATATTGGGAGTTGAGACGTTTCGGTAATTTAATTTTGTTTTTGTGTTTATAGGTGATGGTCATCGTCATCGGAAAGGTGGATCCTGCGTGTGATTTTTAAACATAATATATTGGTTTCAGGAATTACATATTCAATTTACAACATACCTACTATTCATTGGAATCTGTTTGTTCGTGTTGTTCATGATATTTTCTCAGGAAAGAATTGATATTTTTTAATCGAGTGGACGTTTAGATTGACCTAAATTTATATTTTGCTTTGTGTGGTGATAGTATTTCTTTTTAATTGTCAGGGTAGGATATTCTATTTTCAGGTTCAGATCGTCTTAGGCTGCAATCAGGCATTTTCAGCTTTAGAGGAGTCACAGGTAGGTGAAAGATATAATTTATTGCACGGAAGATCATAAACTTAAAATGTCGCTTTCAAATTCTAACGCAAATCTACCACTAGTTTCTAAATTCTTCGGTACCTCAATGTTAGGAATAATTTCAATGACGTTAGAAGATTTTTCGGGTAGAGACTGTGAAAAATATTTCGATAAGTTGGAATTGAGATCGAAATTAGATGGTTGGTCGGAAGATGATACTCTAAAATTGTTAAAATTCAAATTGAATGGGGACGCTTACGAATATTTCAAGTCAGACCGTACGCTAGACCGGCTTACCTATGTTGAGCTTAGGGAGAGACTGTTGAAGAAGTTTACCTCAGTTAAATTACCAGGGGAAAATCTGTGGAACTTAAGTCGATGTTTCCAGAGACAAGGCGAAGACGTATCTTCGTTTTGTACGAGGTTGCGCATACTTGGGGAAAATTTGCTCAAGGAGGATTTGAGTGGGGCCACAAAGGAGGAGGAACCAGGTATAAGAAAAATAAATAGGGAACTGATTTTAAACCAGTTCAAAATGGGGCTTAGGAAGGATTTAATGAAGGACACTGGAATCTGGTTGTTGAGGGAAGACAAATTGAACTTAGAAAAAGCAGAGGAAATTGCCAAACAACAGGAAACGATCTTAATGATGGTACAGGGTTTTGAATCGAATATGAGGTTTGCGACAGTGGGTGTTGGGAATTCATGCGGAAGAAAAGGGTATTTTGCAAGGGAAAGTTGTTACAGAGGTAGGCGAGAGGGTCCGAGAAGAATTAGACCGAAAAAATGTTTTTCTTGTGGCCAGGCGGGACACTTTGCCCGGGACTGTCGAAATTCGGGAATAACAGGTAGTACTGCACAGAGTATTATGGTTATTCCGGAAGTAAATATCGAGGAGATGGAAGATATCCCGCATATAATCGAAGCAAGGGTGAACGGAACACTTACCCGATGCTTGGTTGATACAGGAGCGGCTGTCACACTTATTCGGCGGGGTTTGGTTTCGAGGGGCGAAATCAATCCGAACGAAGCAGACAAATATCGGCTTTCGAGTGTGTCAGGACACTCTATAAAATCTTGGGGTACGGCCCATATTTCAATGGGACCCGAAAACGATGAATGGAGCTCTACCTGGACGGCCGTTGTATGTGACGACATGATTTTAGGGAATGTCCAAGTTATTTTGGGCAGAGATTTCTTGTATGCGAATCATGCACATATAGATTATGTACATGATCCATCTGTGACCATAAGAGGGACCGTGTTCAAACTTTTGGGCAAAGAAATTCTCGATGAACGTACGTTTCAGGACGTTAGAGAGATCGGACAGATCGCCAGACGGGAAGAACAAACGCAGAAAATTGGGGGTAGGAACACTTACAGGGAAAATAAGGGAGCCAATACTGACGTGGAGATTTTGAAGAAACCAGGGGATAGTGTGGAACCAAAAGTTGGAATAATTTGTGTGAATGCATACACACAAACTGAAAAACATTTTGGAAGACTAGAAAATGGCTCGGAAATTTTGGATAGTGAAAAACCAAAAGTCGAAAAAATTTGTATGAATGCAAAAGTTCAAAGCGAACAATATATCGAAGAAACCGTGGGAAAGCCAAGAAAGAAGAAGAAAAGATGTAAGGTGATGGAGCGCGAAAAATGCGAGTCACCGAGGGGTTTTGGGAGCGAGTGCCTTATGACGGATCGCCAATTCAAGTTGGGGGATAAGGTACTCTTGAAAGAAATGCGTGGGTCATCCAAGGAAATAGGGGAAAGCTGGATTGGGCCCTATCAAATAACGGGATTTCGAAGTCATATGACATGCAAGATAAGGGAATTTAGGGGTACTGAGGAAAAGGTTGTCCATGTCGATAGACTGACAATTTACTTTGAATCAGATGAGGAGTTGGATAGCGATGCGGAAGAATGGTTGGAAGGGCCAGTTTTAGCTTTGGGCAGGTCCAGCAAAATTACACGTCCACCAGATCGATGGACCAGGTATTGAGGAAACACATTTCCGCACGGAGTGGTTTGAGTACCATTGGGCAGTGACGACCCCACGTTCCGAGTTAATAAGTACCTAATATTGCAAAGGCCGTTTAAATCATTTTTAATTTTTTTTTGGTACAGGTAATAGGGGCAATTCTGGTTTTAGTAGCCCATTTTTTGTTGTAATTTGTGATTCAATTTTAAGGCACCAAGTTCATTTCCGTCGAAATGAATTTTAGTAAATTTTGTGGATAATAATGAATATAGCTTTGTTTGGTATTTTTAGTAATTATTCAGAAGAAGCAGTTAGGTACGTTTTTTTTTGAGGCCTCAATTCGAAAATTTGAAAAGACTAATGGAAAATTTTATTCTGGTAGTTTACGGTTCGCGATTATTCAGAAGTTAATTTGATCAATTTAATTTGGATAATTTGGGTGTATAAAGATAATCTGAAAAAACAGATTATAAGGAAGCGTTTTGGTCGCTGGTTAACGCGAGCACAAGGCCTTGCATGTTTTGGATGATATTTGGATATTTTGATTTATGATTTTTTTTTATTGCATTTTTTTGGAATAAGTTTCAGATTGTACTGGTACCATTATTCTGATGTGGTTGATTTTTTTTTGTATGAATTTTGATTTTTTTTTGTGTGAGGATGTATCTGTATTTGAAATCTAAGTGAACGTTAGAACAATGTGCGCATAAGGACAGTAAAGACAATCGTCGAAAAGTTTTGTGAACGACAAGAAGGGATTAAATCATCAGGCAATCATCCGACGAATAACCTTCCTGTTCAGCCCTACTTCATTATCACGTTACGCCAGGCAAGATTTCCATTGAAGAAGACAAGGACTGCATATCTTGTTAAAAGTTATTCATGGTATAATAAATCACGAAAATCGAATTATTCAAAGAGTAAATGGTTACAATTTCATCTTCCGGGATTGAGTACGACAACAACGACGCTAGACGATTAGGTACCACCCTCCGTCAATCAACGAGAACAGAAGAAATTCGATATGTGTTCAGTTTTATCGATACTGCGGCGATGTACCATGGCACCAGGGGTCCTAAAGACAACAAATTTGGACGAACGATGACAGGGCTACAGGGCATAAACAATAATAATGCTACCGGTGCGAGATAAGTAAAGGTAGAGCAGTGGCGTAACAACTGCGTGAGAGACTTGGGTTGGCTGGATATGAGGAAGCGAAGGTTATTATGAAACAGAGGACCATAAGCTACAGCAAAAGGGGATGTGTAGTGAAAAATCGAGGAAGGGACGCGAAAAACTTAGAAACAATTCGGGAAAGGTGCGCGCAAGACAATTGTTCGAAAGTGTTCAAGGACAATCGGGAATCATTAATTTTGGAAATTTTATTAAATATATAGAGCATAGATTTTGCTAATTTTTGCTAATGATATTTTATGTTTCATATGGCTATGTGCACCTAATGGTTTTTTTGTTTGTTTTTGAATTACAGGCAGTAATAATGTTATTGAACTGGGAAGAAATGGATGCATGTAAGTTAGTAATTCTATAGAAATAAAACGTTTGTTTCATGACAAGTAGGATAGTGAAATGTTATATGTAGGGGTAAGAGGGAAAAGTTTTGGCAAAGTGGAGCCAGAAACTTTTTCATAGGAGAGAGTGTTGTAGTACCCTGGGTAATTAATAGAAATCATTTCATCTTAAAAAGAAAAATATTCAGTTTACCATAATTCTAGAGGAAAGTTATTCAAACTTGTGGGATCAATCTCAGACACATAAATTAAAATTTCGACAGGCGTAAGCTGTTAGGGACTCTGATAAACAGTTCAATGGGTCGCGTAACCCACGGGAAGCGTAGTCAACGGTTTTTTTTGCTTATCATCAGATTTTATGGTTTCTTAACCAATAGTGTAAGACCACGTCGTCTCAAACGAATTTCTTCTAGAATATTCCAAGGGGTCAAAGAGGCAGGGGGGAGTTTGATTCAAATAGGCAAATTTTCAGGAACTAAAGGGAGAACCGAAAGAGATTTTGACGGAAGTGCCGACAGTGGCGTGTAGTAGAGAGGCACAACGTGTGCATCTATGGGAGGGAACATTCGAATACAAAATTCGTAGGAAGTACCTATATTAATTGGAAGTAAAGTTCGGTCGGGTTTTCAAGATTTTAAAAGTAAATTAACGGTAATTTGGAAATTAATCAATTTGTTTTATTTTTGTGACTATCAGTGTTTCGGGAGTGTTTGGTCTGGTAAGAGAGACATTTTTCTTTAATAAATGATTATTTGAGATAGGTATATACCAGAAGGTACTGCGTCGCTCTCTATTTTATTGGTTTTCGGTATCATTGTTTTTCTTTATGCTTACTGTTGGGTTTTTGAAAAGTTAGAAACATAGCAGCTTTGTTTTTTTTTGTTGCTCAGTAAATGTAGAAGAGATTTTGTTTAAATTATAATATTGTTGATTTCAATGACAGTTTCTTTTATTTCATCCCCTCTCAGAAAACGATTACATTTTTCATAAGACCTTGCGTTTGCTCAAGGCACGAATCCAGGTTCCCTTTCGGCTGGAAAAGTGTATAAGCTTGAAAAGGTAAGGTTCTCTTTTGAAATTTCTTATTTGCGGGTACAGGTGTGTTTAGAAACACCCCGCAGGTACTACAGGTATAGGTATGAACATCTTTGCTGTGAGAGGTTGATAAAATGGTAAATCACATTATTGAATAATCCATCGTAAATCTATCTATAGTTAAATGAACTCTTGTTATCAAAGTAATGTAGAAGTCAAAAAGATTCTTGTGTTTTAGCTGAATTGAATATTTCATTACTGAAACAAAATTGAAATGTGTTTTTTCAGGAAGGTATTCAAGGATATGTTTATTCGCAATGTTACCTACCAATAGTTATTCTCTTCACAATTTTTGTTTGATAAGAAGTCTTGAATTTTTGTCTTGTTTTGTTGATCTACTTGCTCAGGATTTAATAATTTTTGATTGTTTTTTGAAAGGTTTCAATTCTGAATGAAAAATTCCTTCTTTACTTCAAACATTCCATTTTGAGATCCTTTTTATAGCAACTATTGAAGTACTATCAAGTAGAGGCCATGAACATTAATTATTCAAATTTGTGTTACTCAATTTCTTAAAATGATGTATTCAATCATTCTATGTAATAAAACAAATAATAACTATTTTACAGTTTATTTACACATTTTTTTCATTACAATTTCATACCAAAAATTATTGTCAAGGAAGAGAACAAACCAGTTTACATGCTGAGGTAGGTAGATTTGGATGAACTTACTTCTTAATTGAGACATATGAAGTTTTGTTCACTTTGGTAGATTGGAAAATATGGGGCCTATTTGATAAGGTTTTTGGGGAAATAAGCTTTCATGACATATTCAACATGAGTGAAGTATTAGAAAAGTTTGAATCCTCCTCCAATTTTGAAATGGTACAGGAAATTACTTCGAAATATTTTCTTACTATGAGTTTTCAGGTAAACTATGAATTTTTAGTCCATGATCCATATCATAATTGCTTACATAGTAAGGGAAATTGCCGTCAGACAAGGGTAAATACAAAATTTTCCTCAGAAGGGCACTTTCGAGAACAGGTTGAACTTTTCTGATTGGATTATTGTGTGAATATGTGATTTGGAGTTTGTTACGAGTACCTTCATGGAAATATGCAATTTTTTAACAACCCGGGGACTGCATATTCCATTAAAATTGAATGAGAGGCTATTATTATGACATATCGAGAACATGGGAGTTGAGGTAGCAGTACATACACTAAGTAATACAGTATTGCAAAAATACTGAACCATGACCTAAAATAAAAAGATGTTGAAATCGCTGAATTTTGTTAAATTTTCAATAATACCATCTAAATAGTGAGCATGATATGTAATCTAAAAAACAAAGTTGAAACTAAAAATACATACCGTTTATTGGAAGGATTGCCTGTAAGCAGTAGAAGATTAAAATCATGCAAGTATTTTGCTAAAACAAGATGAGTACGTAATGTTGAGGTGAATAAACCTAGAGTGGAACCTCGATATAACAAATTTTAGACCAATCTCACCTCAGTTTAACGAATTTCTACTTGCTCCCTTCCGATTTTTTATATCGGGGTTCCACTGCGTATTGATATGATGTAATCAAAAGCCAAGGCAAGTTTACCTCTCAATCTAATCTAATCTAATATGTAACAAATGATTTATTAAGTTTCAGGATGCACTTATTCTAGAGTCAGTTTAACTGACTGATTTCATTCATTTGATGAAAAGAAAAACACATCCAATATGTGTGTTGAACAGCTCTTTCACCTAACGGTACATTGGCCATTAAAAACTTAGAGCCAACCCTTTCAGTGGGTTACTATTCAAAAAGAGATTTATACTTTAAAAGATGTCCTCCATCCAAACCAAAATTGACTTCTCTGGGTGTTTTCTATTAGTACCTTTCCCTGTAAAATAATTTTCAACAAAATGTCTTCCAGAAATTCTCAGCTGTGCGACATCAGCATTTAGGTGACATAGGGCCATCCACTGAGATCTTTGTAGGTGATTCTGAGGGAACCTGAAAAAAATATAGTGGTAAAGGAGAAAGCATGAACGTATAACAGTTGTATTTGAATTTTTCACCTGTGATATGAATTCGAGCGTGTAGGGTCACAAATGTAACATTTGTGAGTAGAGCTCCTTAAAGACATGTTTAATTCCTTATTGAATAAAAGAACACAACAAAATTTTCAAATAGATATAAATACTATTCAAAAACGGACCAACCTATAAAGACTAACCAACTCAACTAGGTAAATTAACTATGATTATATCAAACGCGAAAATGATCAATAACAACAACGATTATAAGTGAAAAATGAACGAGGATTTAAACAACGAACGAACTATTGATTAACGAATTTTCACAAACGGAATAAATAATTTGTTTGGTTATGAGCGTATGAAATAATACATCACATCATTAATTTTACGTGTATGACATAATACAATGTGCCAGAGAGAGATAGAATAACTACGTTATTTTTTTTCTTAATATTTCTGCACTTGCGCAGATCTGGAGTTTCACCAAAGCCCAGCTTCAGTTTTGATTGGCTCATGGCCCATATTGGAATTATTAGATATATGGTAAAAATCAACACAATAAATCAAATGAAAAAGAGGATATCAAAAATATGTCATAAGTCATTCATAGAAGAAGGGATAAGAAAACTACATCAGATCCTTAGAGAAAATGCATACCCTAACAGCATGTTAAAGAAACTACTATATGCGGACAGTGAAACACAGACTGGACAAACAGAAGAACAAAATACGACAACAACTAGGACACATTATGCATCGTACCCTAATGTTACAAACTTAACAGGAAAATTGAAAAATGTGTTTAGAGAAGATAATGTAAAGATTGCAGTTTACAACCAAAAAACCATAAGGTCACTGTACACCAAAATAAAAGACCCTATACCAACACCCCTGCAAAGTAATGTCGTTTACAAAATAAATTGTGAAAGCTGCGAAAAATGTTACATTGGACACACCTCACAGTGGTTGAAAAGTAGAATGGCGCTACATAGGTCGGATATAAGAAAATATCCAGAAAGATGTGCTTTGGCTTCTCATGCACATAGTCTGGATCATCATGTAGATTTTGAAAATGTAGAAATATTAAAAACCGAAAAAAATTACCAGAAGAGATTGGTCCACGAGATGATAAATATAAACAAAGAGGAAAACACTGTAAACAAAAAGACAGATACAAATAAACTGAGCTCCATATACAGTTATTTGCTAGAGAGGTTGAAGATGAGTGTCTTTTATGACGGTCCTTTGGATGGGTAGAGACAATGAGGAACATAGAGGAGTGAAACAGACGAAGTTCTATGGAACAGAGAACATAACCAAGAAAATTTTGTGCTGAAGTCTGAAGTTTCGTTTAATGTAAATGAGAATTCTTGTATGTCGTTTTTGAGATCAGGCAGATTCCATGAAGAAGGAAATAAAATAAAAATGATTGTATATTGTTTTTAACGTATGGTTTATGGCAGGTGTATGTTTATGAAAAACCTCGCATTCAGTGAGTTGTGTTTTTAAATTTGTTTGACATATTATTAATTACATGTATTATTTTTGTCCTAATAGAAGCCCTGAAGAAGCATTAAAGTAATGCGAAAGCTTGGCATAGAATAAAGAGTAGTACATCATTCACTCCCCAAACCTGAGCCAGTAGACCCTTATCGTGAAGTTTATATATATATATATATATATATATATATAGTTATTAATGGTCATTGTCACCTCCAAAATATAAACTCAACAAGCGTTGTCACCTCATATATAACGCTCTCACCTCCGAAATCGGAGGTCACAACGTTTTGCCTTGTTTCTTAGCTTGTTAGACTCAGGAGACTTCAGGGATCAACATATCAAAAAATCGTTTTGAGGTCAGAACGCACCATATTTCTGTACTGTACAATCTTTTAGTTCAGCTATATACCACCAGCGCTAGTGCGCCGTCCTATATATGGAGAAATAAGTCGAAGAGACATTCAGTTCGTTGTCACCTCCGTAAATGGCAACACTGTAAACCATACTCGTATGGAGCAGGTGCACTGAGGCATGCTTAAAAAAGTGTAACAAAACAACATCTGGCATTCTTTCGAACCATAAAATCGTCTGGTTGATGTAAAATGAATCGTTTGTAAAAAGTTCGGAGGTCAATATTTCTGACCCGACTATGAGATAACTAAAAATCTTTAAACGGAACATTTGTTATTGTCGTTATTAAAAGCTTCATTTGGTTCTTTCTTCTTTTATTTTGCAAGATTATCAGAGTTTGTTTAAGAATAAAAAAATTGCATATACCTGATTTCATTGAAATACACTAGTATGACTGAATACAGAATGTTTTCCCCGAAACTGAATTACGAGCCGGTTTTCTAATGACGTTTATTTTTTTTCACCTACACGAATTGAGTTTTTTAGTTCTTAGGGCCTAATGAAATCATCCCAAAAAATAATTATAAATTCTTATCCTTATACATTGCACCAATATTTAGACGATATACGAACTGGAGCTTCGTCGTCAAAGGTGAATAGTACCTACATAATTTCTCCGTTTCGTCGACTTTTGAAAAATAAGCAAAAAACTTTGTGACTGACTGCGTTTTAAAAGTTTCCTTTTGAGATAAACTGCGAATATTTCTCCACAGAAACAGATTCAAGAGAAAGGTGGAAGGTGGAATCACCGTTTATAAACAGGTTCCTTGAAAAAAGTTGGAGACTTTCAATAATGAACACTTAATAATAAATAATTCTATTCGTATGTTGATTATAACATAAGCATTAGGTTTTTTTAGTTACATATTTTTCAAGATATATGAAAGTTTGCCTCTCGAGAGCACAATAATTTCCGAAAGAAAGTACTTGAAGATTCAATATTCACGAAGCGGCTTTATTTGCGAGCATCAAAATTATGCTTCCTCAAATTCCACCCGATGATTCAGCAGATCCGAAATGTTAGTGTCACCATATATTCAAGATTTCAGATTCGATCCAACAGAAATATGGTATCTTGGATGAAATATGTCGACTCAAAAGTTCATGCAGAATTTCAGCCGAACTTGACGAATAGGTTAGATGTGAAAATGAAACTTTCTTATAATACGATCCTCACAGAATTTCGCATCATTTCCTTTTCGGAATATACTCTTTGGTGAATTTAAATTCGATGGTATTTTAGAGTTATTAAGTGAATGATAATGGATGTAACTCCAAAACAGTCGAGCAGATTTAGTTCGAGAGAGAGCTCACCATCAAGACTCCACAGCGAGCAAGAAAATTTCTAGTGTTCGTTCCTTTCTCTCGAAAGTTGAATGTCTACGAATGATCGGCCCCAAAAATTTTAAACCAATGTTCTCATCTTACAAAAAAAGTATGCAGCCAAACAGCGTAAACAAGTAAACGAGCCTATACCTGTCAGCAAGCAACTGAATTCAAAATTTGAAATACAAATCAAATAGCTTTTGGTGTATGTAGCTTCTGAGTGCTCGTCTATCCACCTAGTAAGTAGATTCGCATTTTTCAGTCCGAGAATGTAATTATAAAAAAATGACTGAGGCCGTAAAAAAATTGACAGTGATACTGTCCGTGATTCCGACCTTAATATCTTGAAATTCTTTCGATAATCGCTAGAAATTTTCGAGGTTCTGGATATGTAATACATGGGCTTCCAAGTTCCTACCTCGAACGCCGAAGGGTAGTCTCGATAGACCATACACGGAACTCTTTTCGAGCATTCGTGCGATGCTGGATGCCCGAAAGTCCCGTAGAGAGTCCTCGTCAGTGGCCTACATTAGGTTATGAATTTATTGGGATGAAGGAATGAGTATATTTAAATAAAATTTTATACTTAAGCGAAGAAAATGGTCGAAATCATGTCTTAAATGGGACCTACTTTGGATGATTGGGTTTAACAAAAAATTTAAATCTCGAACATAAATTATGTATCACATAGAAACAAACCTCTCAACAAATAGGTGTAAACAATAAATATATAAAATAATATAAAAATGAGTTTGGAAGAATTATTCAACGAATTTGTTATCCCACAAACTAATATTTTCTTCGACGCATTTTGTTAAGGAGTATTGAGCTTTTTGTTTTTTTTTTCGTCGATCAAGCAGTAGGTTGTACTGCTTGCTATTTCCTTCGTCTTTCATCTGGAAACCGATTTCGGCTCAACACAAGTTTTCCTTCATTTTCTGAATGTTCTCGTTCGGAAGGATAAAATTGATCATTTCCTTTATTCAAGAGTAAATGCTTTTTAGTAATAAATTTACTAGGATGAAGACATGAGGATATTTAGAATAGATTTTATACCGAAGCGAAAAGAATGACTAAAATCATCTCTTAAATGGTATTTTTTTTTAATTTTCGAGGGGTGTTCTATCAGTTGTTCTTATTGACCAAGTTACTTTTTTTGCATTTATAATATCTGCTTCTCACTTCTGAAACGAATTGACAAAATTAATCTTTATTCCCGTTGCTGTTGGAAAAATACACAAAGTAAAAAGCCGTTGAATAGAAGAATCAGTGAGCTTAAAGTTCGAAATTATTAGAAGAGTTATGAAATTCAAAAGCTGTCAAAAGGGGAATGGCATCGAAAAAGAATGTCACTTAATTGAAATCTATGTGCGATATACGAAAGACAAGAATAAGAATCATCGTTGCTTGAAAAAATTTATGACAGTAAAAGTATGATTGGAAGACTATTCGAAAAATTAAGTGGGCAGAATCCCTTCGAAAATTACGTTCAATAAATAAGATCACCCCACATTTTTTTTAAAGGATATAGTTACATCAGAACTAAATTAGGGTATAGTTATATCAGAACTAAATTTGAGAATAGTATATAACATCCAATAACCCTGTCCAAATGATGATTCAGCTTGTGATAACAGAAAGTATTCCGTAGGGAATATCCCTTCTTTATCCTAATGAATAAAAAAATGAGAAGCTTAGCAATATGTCGATATAAATTGAATTCTTATATACATCCGCATTCCCTCAGTTACCTGCCCAATATTATGTTGAGCTATTGGTTGAAGGAATTTATAAATATGACATTTTTTTGGTAATGAAATTTTATAGTATATTGTTCAATGAGCGATAATGTAAGTCATAACAGACGCAGATGAATTTTGCAGCCCGACCCTTCAGGCGAGGGGTGTAATTCATCAAGTGTGTTATGACCATTTCTTCAGTGAAATTTGAATCAATCAGCATTTTCAAAATTGACAACAGTTGTCAAAAGCGATTTCTTTGGTCGAAAATCTAATCGATATCGAATACCGTAGGAAACGTCAGAAATTCACGTTTTCCAAATGCAATTTTTGGATATTCAGACCTAAGAAAATGTAGAAATGGATGGCGAGAACGTCACGTTGATGTCTGAAATAGAGTTCCCAAACGATTCGACTTTCTTATTCATTTCGTAATTCGTAAGCTACATTTTTCCTATTTGTATTATAGTGAGTTTTAGGCGTGAGTTATTATTACCTCACACTATTTATTGGTTTATGGAGACTATTACAGATCAAAATGAGTTGAATAATGGAAATATTATTCTATGGGAGAAGATAAAGATTATTATGTCTTTCCGTAAGTCCCATATAACAATTACATATTTTCATGCATCAAATAAATGATGATTCTTTATGCCGTGTATTTTATCCATCCAAAAGCTGCACTTATACCAATTAATTATTCACTCTCCCATTTTATTTGAAGACTTGTTTCTTTCCAATTGTAGTAAAATAACGTCCTGATATAATTCTGTTCCGTTATTGTTTGATTCAATAACTTTTGGAATTGCTACTATTGTAAAATTACGAAAAACCCCTCACCTCAATTTCTGTGGCTATTTTCATTCTTACTATTTAGTTATCGATTTGCGAAAAAAACTGCACTTATTTTCTCCAAGAACTCCATTTCGCAGCATTGTGATGGGATTTTTTAGCGATCTCACACAATTCAAAATATGTATATTGATATTACAACTTTTTATTGTTTTCGTGAGTTTTTATTCATGTTACAAATGATTCGATTTCCACGAAATTCTGAATTTAGGTTATAGTTTCCCAAAAATAAACCTTCGATTTATTCATTTTTGTATCTTTACTATTATACCAGTCCCATCTTTGGAATCGGATTACTATTCTACAAGTTGTTAGGATGAATCGTGGCAAATGGCTAGAGGTTTCAATAATTTCAAAACTTGGTGATTTCCTTTGAAAATTAAATTATTTAAGGTTCACTGGTCGCAAGGAGTTTCGAATTTGACCACATATTCTTCACCATTGATTCCAACCTAATCGTTCAAGATCATTTCGGCTGAAAATTCTTCAATTGAAGAAATTTTGACGAAACGATAAATATCGTTTCGAATCCACAACAACAAGAATACTCCCCGATCTCCGACTCCTTTATAGACATGAATCAACCTTGAAAAACCAAGCCACCTGCATCCAATATATGAATATTGAATTTCATATATTCACTTCACCTACTCACCTCCGAAATTTGGCAACACCGCCGGAGGTTATAACGTTCACACTACAAGAAATATAAGCGGAGGCTACAGCGCCTCGATTGTTCAAACAAAATTTTTTCAGCAAAAATGTTTTCCCCTCTCTCGATAATTTTGTTCTTTGGCTTCCCCTCTCCATATATCAACAAAAATTTTTCCATTGAGACTACTCCTTCACCCGGAGGTGAGGTCGCCCTGTCTACTTAACGGAGGTCACAGCTTAACAGGGGTTCATATATATATATATATATATATATATATATATATATATATATACTAGCTGTCCCGGCGAACTTTGTTTCGCCTAAATGATACTTACGGTAAATTTCACAAATCGTAATCACCGGTGATCGGATATCAACGCCTTGGTTCTCTGATTTTTGAACTGTCAAATCTAGTTGGTGCCAGATCAAGCTCCGATCACCGGTAATTACGCTTTGTGAAACCTACCGTTGAAGTTGTATGAACTAATCATTGCTATTTTTTCAAGCAGGCGATAAAATAGGCAAAATATACAAAATTTTAGTACCATTGTTATTCGCACGAAAAAAATTCTCCTCATTTAAGTGGTATCTGTTGAACATAAAACATTTTGTTTTAAATGCTTTACAGTTTTGTCATTGCAGTACCTTTCTTGTAATGAATGACAACACGAATGCAAATATAAATCTCGATAGAATTGTATGGATGAGAAATAGTTCCAATGATGAATTACCTCTGATCACTCGATCACTGTATAAACCACTTTATTTCTGCCAATACAACGCTGAAAATTTGAATTGAAGTACTTTGTCTATGGTACTTTAACTTCACATCAGAGAATACAAATACGCTAAGACGTTCTCTTATTTTCCTTCTTGACTTCTTGACGTTCATCAGAATGAATTCAAATATTTGAACCAACTAATAAAATTAGAACTTATTTTGTGAATAGCGCTTTCTGAATTGGAAAAAACGAAACTTTTCTAATATTCTCAATGTTGGCTAATCAAAATCTAAGACTTTTAGTGCTCAGCTTGAAATAATTGGTAAACATCTCAGTTGGTGGAGCAGCGAGATTTCCATGTTTCCATGAATATAGGCTGTCACACAGAACAGAAACAAAAATAATATGTCAATTACTAATTATGGCAAACATATTCATTCCCAAACAGAAATTCGAAAACATTTCAAAAATTATGAGAGAAGATGAGAATGGACAATTCACGATTGAACCCGATCGCCAAAATCCGATTTACTTGACATTTCGATTAAAATTCACTGTGATATTCATTCGCTTCTTGATCTGGTAATAGCCTTTCATGGTACTATAAGTTCTATACATCGCCATCTAATGGTGATAATATCAAATATAGTACCTTCACGATTACCTTATTCTGTTTTGAATAACTAAAACTGTAAAAATAACTAATAACCAGTTTAGTATAGTATAGAACAATCAGTCATATTGTGTGAATAGCGCCACTTGAAATGGTAAGAACGAATTCTCCCTCATATCTCAACGAAATCTAATCATTTTAGAGATCTGTACCTACTCCTACGCTAAGACGTTTTGGTCAACAGCGCAGAGTTGGAGGCAACCCAAATTACACACTATATGTTTACATCGCAATCTAACGCAATCTAAGCTGTAGCGTAACTGTAACTGTAGCGACACCTAGTGACCTTACTCAAAAGAAGGAAAAGCATTTCCTGTATGAGTAAAATTTTCATCGATCTTTTCGAAGTTTTATTGTATTTTATAATAACCAGACCGTAGACGAATCCATATATGAAGTTTCATAACCTACAGTCCTTCCGATCTCGAGTTATAAATGGTGTAACCAACATCTTTCTTTTATATATATATAGATATATAGATATATATATATATTTTTTTACACACCTTTTAACGGGAAATATATCAACGAATGTCGGGCTTTCGCCAAGGCATTCGTTGTTGCTACGGACCTTGCAGAAACCTCCTCACCATACGCGTTGTCGAGAGGATCACTTGTTTCTGTGCATATGAAATCATATTGCGGTCTAGTTTCAAGCGCTCTGTGTTCTCGATAAGGTGGTGCTCGATCAACCCGTTCACAGATATTATTAAGGGGATTATACTCATAGCCTTTAGGTTGTGAAGCTCCTTGAGTTGAAACGCCAGATCTTCGTACTTGGTTAGCTTCTCAGCATAGGCTCTAGAGACGTTATCATCAGCCGATATGGTGATGTCAATTATGAGGCAGGATTCCCTCTGTTTATCAAACAGTGTTATGTCTGGCCTATTATGCGCAACTCCCCTGTCGGTTATCATCGTGGCATCCCAGTATAGTCTATAGCGTTCGTTCTGTAACAATGTATGAGGGCGATACAAATGCTGTTCGATCTCGTGCTGAAGTAAACCGAGCTTGAGGGCCATCTGCTGGTGGTAGATCTTGGCCATTGCATTATGCCTGTCCAGGTAATCTCTCGGAGCCATAATTGTACACGAAGATGTTATGTGCTGAATTGATTCAGGGCCTTGAGAACACTTCCTACATCGATCCGAGGGAATGTCCTGTTTCGCAATATGTCTCAGGTACATCCTCGTGGGCATCACCTGGTCCTGTATCGCCATTAATCTTCCCTCTGTTTCAGGAAATAAATACCCTGTACGTAAGTATCTCAGCGACTCTGCCTTATTAATTTCTTCTTTTTCCAGGTGACCAGGGTATCTGCCGTGAAGGGCCATGGACCGCCATTCATGTTTCAGCTCTTCATCAGTTCGCTGTGCCGGTTGGTAATCTCGAGATGACAATTTTAGCGCTGAGATATTCTCATCAGCCTTGCGGATCGCTTGATAGAGAGGTGAGTTGTTTTAAAAAAAATAGGTTCTTAAGTTCTCTATATTCTTCCCATGCCTGGCTTCCAGGTTAAGGAGTCCCCTGCCTCCTTGCCGTCGTGGCAGGTAGAGTCGGATCTTGGATGAGTGGGGGTGATGGATGCCAAACTTAGTGAGCGTTGTTCTGATGTTTCGATCCAGTTCGCGAAGCTCAGTCGTCGACCAGGTAAGTATACCAAATGAAAAAGTTATGCTGGGGATCGCCCAGATATTTATGGCATTAAAGAGAGATCTCGAACTCAACTTTGACTTGAGTAGCAGGTTCAGTCGGGTGTGAAGTTTTTTCTGAAGAGATCTTTCATTTCGGGTGTTTTTATCTCTAATGCTTGTTGTATTCCGAGATACTTGTAAGTTTGTTTGTCCGTTAGAGTTGGTATCGTGACGTTATTCAAGAGAGTTGTTTGTTGTCCTGTGTCTTGTATTTTCCCTCTCCTTACTTCCAGGGTAGCGCATTTTTCTATTCCCATCCGCATGTTTATAGAATCACTGAAAGCTGTCACTATTTCTAGTTGCCTTTTAAGTTGTTCCAGACTTGCAGCGTAGAGTTTAAGGTCATCCATGTAAAGATGATGGGTGATTCTTGTACTCGCTCTTTTATCGATGACATAGCCATAGCTAGTATTATTCAGAAGAAGGCTCAGAGGGTTAAGCGCAAGACAAAACCATATAGGGCTCAATGTATCGCCTTGAAAAATTCCCCGGTAGATGCGGATTTGTTCCGATTCCTCCACTTGATCCCCGTCCCGTATAGACAGTTTAGTCCTCCAAGTTTTCATAAGGTGTCTTAGAATATATATTACCTGGGAGGTTACTCCATGCATCTCCAATACCTTCAATAGCCAAGAGTGAGGAACGGAGTCAAAAGCCTTTTTATAATCCACCCAGGCAACCGAAATGTTCCTGAGTTTCTTGCGAGCTTGCTTGGTCAATATATAGTCAGTGACCAGTAGTTCTTTACAGCCCTTGGTATTCAACCGACATCTGTTTTGTTCTTGTGCTATCAGGTTATTCCTCCTTATATGTTTGTTAATTTGTCTAGCCAGGATTGAAGTGAATATTTTATATATTGCTGGTAAACATGTAATAGGACGATAATTCTCTGGGTTATCAAGATTGCCTTGCTTTGGTATGAGGTATGTTACTCCCTGCGTGAAAAATTCCGGGATGACAGAAGGGTCGGCAAAGGCTTTCTGAAAGACTTTCGCTAAAGGTTGATGCACACTTTTCAGATACTTCCACCAGTAGTTATGGAGTTTATCCACACCTGGTGATGCCCAGTTGTTTGATCTTTTAAGGGCCTGCGCAATATCACCTTCATTTATTTCAATGTCCTCCATCTGCACATTAGGTATCCTGGATTGGGCTTCATGAATCCAATATGCACTCGCGTCGTGTGTAACTTTTGCAGACCATACTCTACTCCAGTATTGATGTGCAATTTAGAATCGAGATGGCCATCTTCGATAGAGTCTTCGTGCACAAGGTTCCGAAAGAATTGTTTTTGGTTCTTGAAGAACAACTTGTTGTTTATGTGGCGCTTTATCCTTTCATTATACCGGCGAATTCGACTGCCTAATTCCTTTATCTTTTGTTTCAGCCTGTCGCAAGCCACAGAGATTTTCTGCTGGAAGGAGGGGTCCCTGCGTTTTATTTTGAATTCAGAAGCCACCTTTCTAACCGCTTTAGTTACCTTCTTGGAGGGGTTTGGCGCATTCAGGTAAGTATGCATCACTCCAATTTTTTTCCTCAGATGAATGATTTTATTTTGCAGACGTTCCTCCCAGGGAGAGACATCATGTGTTTTTTTGTGATGTTGTTGCCCAGTGTTTTGTCCTATTTTTCGTCCATGTGTTTCACATATTGTGACAGCCCCTGCGTAGACTATATCAACAAGTTCTTCCAAGCTGTTGTCGTTACTCAGGTGTCTTGTTATTATGATGTTGAGGGAGTCGATTAATTGAAGAACATGCCTGGAGCATTCGAGTTTTGGGATTCTTGGCCTACCACCCGGTGCGATTCCCCAGTATTTCACAAGGTTGCTCATAAATTGACTCTCCAAAGTGTCCTCTGGCTCTCTCCTGATGAAAATTCCGCTCCTTCTCACTCTGGGTAATGATTTTCGAGCATCGGTGTGTTGGCCTTCATCTGTTTCCTCTTCCATCATTACATTTGGGTAGCAGCTAGTTTCGATGGTATGCAGCTCAGCTCGGGAGATTTTTTGATTATTGAGAATCCATCGAACACGATTCGAAATCAGCTGAGCGTACACTGGTCTGCTAGGGTAGATGTCTCCCCATATTTCCACCAAAAGTTGCCTATAGGTCTTATTTGAGCGTTCAGCCAGGTCCTTTGCTATAAAGTGCGCACGCATAACTAAATAGTTCTCTTCCATTGTCCAGCGTGTGCGCCTATCCTGCTGTTGCCTTGTAGCGGAATGACACCCTGGTGCTTTCAAGCTATTTCGGCTAGCTCTTTCCAGAGTTGCAGTTGCCGGCCTTGCGGTGCCATCTCGAAGGGGTGCGCCGCTTGGTCCACACCTACCTCCTACAGACCGATCCTCTGGACGGTTCCGAGGGGAGCCGGCCTGAGACTTCCCACCGCCCTGGTATCTACTATCTACTTCTTGTAACAGGAGCTGAATACTTTGAAGTCCTACCAAGGATGCTACCCTCGGTAGGCTCGGAGACTCGGGGGATGCGGGGTCGTCAATCCCGATGGCCTTACAACCACCCTGCATATTGCTCATATATATATATATATATATATATATATATATATATATATATATATATATATATATATATATATATATACAGGGTGACTGGTGACGTAAGGGACAACGGCTAAGTGGAGATAGAGGACCTCAAACTGAATGAGAATTTGGGTTTCAAATGTCCCATAAGGGTATTCGTTTCGGAGATATAGGGTGATTTATGAAAAATGCTAAATCTATGAACTCCCATATCTTCGTTAATATGATATGTTTTTCGCTGATATTTTACATGTTTGTTCATACAGGCATTCTCTGTCAGCATAAGAAAAAAAAATTGAAAAAATTGCTGGCCCGTACTAAAAAATGTCAATTTACATGTCAAGTGAGAAATATCACACGGTATATGAGATAAAATAAAATCAAATAGAAATTTGGAAAGAGGGAAAAAAACTGATGAAATATCAGTTTTTTGTTTGAATGGCACAAATTTTCTTTCGTTTATATGATATGTTGAAGTAAGAATATTACAATATTTTTATATTCAAATCATGAAAATTAGTACTACTGATAGAAAAAACCTTGAATTCGAGGCGCTACAATGAGCCTGGCATCAAAGTATTCCTTCAAATTTTGAAATCTATTTTTATCAATTAATATTTCGATGCCATATAAAATTTGTTGTAGATGGGGTGATGAAAGAGTTGGATACTCAAACACAAAAATAGAAAAAGTCGCAAATATAATTCATAAAAAAACCAAGTAAGCAAATGTTCGAAATGAGAGCCGTTCACCTCCAAATGAAGCACAGCTTTTCTAATCAGAGGAATATTTGTTTTAATTTCTTCGCATGCTTCAGTTATTCTGCTCTTCAAATGTTCACGGCTTGTTATTGTTTCTTTATACACCGTATCCTTAAGATGACCCCATAGGAAATAATCCAGAGCAGTTAGATCGGGTGATCTAGCAGGCCAATTCCTAGAACATTCCCCGACCAATCCACCTGTCAGGAAACTCCCTATTCAGAAAATTCTTTACTTCATTTGCAAAATGAGGAGGTGCACCATCATGTTGAAAAATCATTTTGATGCCAGACTCATTCTAGCGCCTCGAATTCAAGGTTTTTTCTATCAGTAGTACTAATTTTCATGATTTGAATATAAAAATATTGTAATATTCTTACTTCAACATATCATAGAAACGAAAGAAAATTTGTGCCATTCAAACAAAAAACAGATATTTCATCAGTTTTTTTCCCTCTTTCCAAATTTCTATTTGATTTTATTTTATCTCATATACCGTGTGATATTTCTCACTTGACATATAAATTGAAAATTTTGAGTACGGGCCAGCAATTTTTTCAATTATTTTTTCTTATGCTGACAGAGAATGCCTGTATGAACAAACATGTAAAATATCAGCGAAAAATATATCATATTAACGAAGATATGGGAGTTCATAGATTTAGCATTTTTTCATAAATCACCCTATATCTCCGAAACGAATACCCTTATGGGACATTTGAAACCCAAATTCTCATTCAGTTTGAGGTCCTCTATCTCCACTTAGCCGTTGTCCCTTACGTCACCAGTCACCCTGTATATATATATATATATATATATATATATATATATATATATATATATATATATATATATATATATATATATATATATATATATATATATATATATATATATATATATATATATATATATATATATGAACCCCTGTTAAGCTGTGACCTCCGTTAAGTAGACTGGGCGACCTCACCTCCGGGTGAAGGAGTAGTCTCAATGGAAAATTTTTTGTTGATATATGGAGAGGGGAAGCCAAAGAACAAAATTTCCGAGAGAGGGGAAAACATTTTTGCTGAAAAAATTTTGTTTTAACAATCGAGGCGCTGTAGCCTCCGCTTATATTTCTTGTAGTGTGAACGTTATAACCTCCGGCGGTGTTGCCAAATTTTGGAGGTGAGTAGGTGAAGTGAATATATGAAATTCAATATTCATATATTGGATGCAGGTGGCTTGGTTTTTCAAGGTTGATTCATGTCTATAAAGGAGTCGGAGATCGGGGAGTATTCTTGTTGTTGTGGATTCGAAACGATATTTATCGTTCCGTCAAAATATCTTCAATTGAAGAATTTTCAGCCGAAATGATCTTGAACGATTAGGTTGGAATCAATGGTGAAGAATATGTCGTCAAATTCGAAACTCCTTGCGACCAGTGAACCTTAAATAATTTAATTTTCAATGGAAATCACCAAGTCTTGAAATTATTGAAACCTCTAGCCATTTGCCACGATTCATCCTAACAACTTGTAAAATAGTAATCCGATTCCAAAGATGGGACTGGTATAATAGTAAAGATACAAAAATGAATAAATCGAAGGTTTCTTTTTGGGGAACTATAACCTAAATTCAGAATTTCGTGGAAATCGAATCATTTGTAACATGAATAAAAACTCACGAAATTAATAAAAAGTTGTAATATCAATATACATATTTTGAATTGTTTGAGATCGCTAAAAAAAATCCCATCACAATGCTGCGAAATGTAGTTCTTGGAGAAAATAAGTGCAGTTTTTTCGCAAATCGATAACTAAATAGTAAGAATGAAAATAGCCACAGAAATTGAGGTGAGAGGTTTTTCGTAATTTTACAATAGTAGCAATTCCAAAAATTATTGAATCAAACAATAACGGAAGAGAATTATATCAAGACGTTATTTTACTACAATTGGAAAGAAACAAGTCTTCAAATAAAATGGGAGAGTGACTAATTAATTGGTATAAGTGCAGCTTTTGGACGGATAAAATACTCGGCATAAAGAATTTATTTGATGCATGGAAATATGTAATTGTTATACGGGACTTTCGGAAAGACATAATAATCTTTATCTACTCCCATAGAATAATATATCCATTATTCAACTCATTTTGATCTGTAATAGTCTCCATAAACCAATAGTGTGAGGTAATAATAACTCACGCCTAAAACTCACTATAATACAAATAGGAAAAATGTAGCTCACGAATTACGAAATGAATAAGAAAGTCGAATCGTTTGGGAACTCTATTTCAGACATCAAGGTAACGTTCTCGCCATCCATTTCTAAATTTTCTTAGGTCTGAATATCCAAAAATTGCATTTGGAAAACGTGAATTTCTGACGTTTTCTACGGTATTCGATATCGATTAGATTTTCGACCAAAGAAATCGCTTTTGACAACTGTTGTCAATTTTGAAAATGCTGATTGATTCGAATTTCACTGAAGAAGTCGAAGGTAAAGTATAGTGTTCAATTCGCGGAAATGGTCATAACACACTTGATGAATTACACCCCTCGCCTGAAGGCTCGGGCAGCAAGATTCATCTGCGTCTGTTATGACTTATATTATCGCTCATTGAACAATATACTATAAAATTTCATTACCAAAAAAATGTCATATTTATAAATTCCTTCAACCAATAGCTCAACATAATATTGGGCAGGTAACTGAGGGAATGCGGATTGTATATAAGAATTCAATTTATATCGACATATTGCTAAGCTTCTCATTTTTTTATTCATTAGGATAAAGAAGGGATATTCCCTACGGAATACTTTCTGTTATCACAAACTGAATCATCATTTGGACAGGGTTATTGGATGTTGTAAACTATTCTCAAATTTAGTTCTGATATAACTATACCCTAATTTAGTTCTGATGTAACTATATCCTTTAAAAAAAATGTGGGGTGATCTTATTTATTGAACGTAATTTTCGAAGGGCTGCCCACTTAATTTTTCGAATAGTCTTCCAATCATACTTTTACTGTCATAAATTTTTCCAAGCAACGATGATTCTTATTCTTGTCTTTCGTATATCGCACATAGATTTCAATTAAGTGACATTCTTTTTCAATACCATTCCCCTTTTTGAAAGCTTTTGAATTTCATAACTCTTCTAATAATTTTGAACTTTAAGCTCACTGATTCTTCTTTTCAACGGCTTTTTACTTTGTGTATTTTTCCAACAGCAACGGGAATAAAGATTAATTTTGTCAATTCGTTTCAGAAGTGGGAAGCCGATATTATAAATGCAAAAAAAGTAACTTGGTCAATAAGAACAACTGATAGTACACCCCTCGAAAATTAAAAAAAATACCATTTAAGAGATGGTTTTAGTCATTCTTTTCGCTTCGGTATAAAATCAATTTTAAATATCCTCATGTCTTCATCCTAGTAAATTTATTACTAAAAAGCATTTACTCTTGAATAAAAGGAATGATCAATTTTATCCTTCCGAACGAGAACATTCAGAAAATAAAGGAAAACTTGTGTTGAGCCTAAATCGGTTTCCAGATGGAAGACGAAGGAAATAGCAAGCAGTACAACCTACTGCTTGCTCGACGAAAGAAGAAACAAAAAGCTCAACACTCCTTAACAAAATGCGTCGAAGAAAATATTAGTTTGTGGGATAACAAATTCGTTAAATAATTCTTCCAAACTCATTTTTATATTATTTTATATATTTATTGTTTACACCTATTTGTTGAGAGGTTTGTTTCTATGTGATACATAATTTATGTTCGAGATTTCAATTTTTTGTTGAACCCAATCATCCAAAGTAGGTCCCATTTAAGACATGATTTCGACCATTTTCTTCGCTTCAGTATAAAATTTTATCTAAATATACTCATTCCTTCATCCCAATAAATTCACAACCTAATGTAGGCCACTGACGAGGACTCTCTACGGAACTTTCGGGCATCCAGCATCGCACAAATGCTCGAAAAGAGTCCCGTGTATGGTCTATCGAGACTACCCTTCGGCGTTCGAGGTAGGAACTTGGAAGCCCATGTATTACATTTCCATAACCTCGAAAATTTCTAGCGATTATCGAAAGAATTTCAAGATATTAAGGTCGAAATCACGGACAGTATCACTGTCAATTTTTTTACGGCCTCAGTCATTTTTTTATAATTACATTCTCGGACTGAAAAATGCGAATCTACCTACTAGGTGGATAGACGAGCACTCATAAGCTACATACACCGAAAGCTATTTGATTTGTATTTCAAATTTTGAATTCAGTTGCTTGCTGACAGGTATAGGCTCGTTTACTTGTTTACGCTGTTTGGCTGCATACTTTTTTTTGTAAGATAAGGCTCTTGATGAGAACATTGATTTTAAATTTTTGGGGCCGATCATTCGTAGACATTCAACTTTCGAGAGAAAGGAACAAACACTAGAAATTTTCTTGCTCGCTGTGGAGTCTTGATGGTGAGACTCTCTCTCGAACTAAATCTGCTCGACTGTTTTGGAGTTACATCCATTATCATTCACTTAATAACTCTAAAATACGATCGAATTTAAATTCACCAAAAAGTATATTCCGAAAAGGAAATGATGCGAAATTCTGTGAGGATCGTATTATAAGAAAGTTCCATTTTCACATCTAACCTATTCGTCAAGTTCGGCTGAAAATCTGCATGAACTTTTGAGTCGACATATTTCATCCAAGATACCATATTTCAGTTGGATCGAATCTGAAATCTTGAATATATGGTGACATTAACATTTCGGATCTGCTGAATCATCGGGTGGAATTTGATGAAGCATAATTTTGATGCTCGCAAATAAAGCCGCTTCGTGAATATCGAATCTTCAAGTACTTTCTTTCGGAAATTATTGTGCTCTCGAGAGGCAAACTTTCATATATCTTGAAAAATATGTTACTAAAAAAACCTAATGCTCATGTTATAATCAACATACGAATAGAATTATTTTTTATTAAGTGTTCATTATTGAAAGTCTCCAACTTTTTTCAAGGGACCTGTTTATAAACGGTGATTCCACCTTCCACCTTTCTCTTGAATCTGTTTCTGTGGAGAAATGTTCGCAGTTTATCTTAAAAGGAAACTTTTAAAATGCAATCAGTCACAAAGTTTTTTCCTTATTTTTCAAAATTCGACGAAACGGAGAAATTATGTAGGTACTATTCACCTTTGACGACGAAGCTCCAGTTCGTATATCGTCTGATTATTGGTGCAATGTATAAGGAAAAGAATTTATAATTATTTTTTGGGATGATTTCATTAGGCCCTAAGAACTAAAAAACTCAATTCGTGTAGGTGAAAAATAATAAACGTCATTAGAAAACCAGCTCGTAATTCAGTTTCGGGGAAAATTTACTGTATTCAGTCGTACTAGTGTATTTCAATGAAATCTGGTATATGCAATTTTTTTATTCTTAGACAAACTCTGATAATCTTGCAAAATAAAAGAAGAAAGAACCTAATGAAGCTTTCAATAACGACAATAACAAATGTTCCGTTAAAGCATTTTTAGTTATCTCATAGTCGGGTCAGAAATATCGACCTCCGAACTTTCCACAAACGATTCATTTTACATCAACCAGACGATTTTATGGTTCGAAAGAATGCCAGATGTTGTTTTGATACACTTTTTTATGCATGCCTCAGTGCACCTGCTTCATACGAGTATGGTTTACAGTGTTGCCATTTACGGAGGTGACAACGAACTGAATGTCTCTTCGACTTATTTCTCCATATATAGGACGGCGCACTAGCGCTGGTGGTATATAGCTGAACTAAAAGATTGTACAGTACAGAAATATGGTGCGTTCTGACCTCAAAACGATTTTTTGATATGTTGATCCCTGAAGTCTCCTGAGTCTAACAAGCTAAGAAACAAGGCAAAACGTTGTGACCTCCGATTTCGGAGGTGAGAGCGTTATATATGAGGTGACAACGCTTGTTGAGTTTATATTTTGGAGGTGACAATGACCATTAATAACTATATATATATATATATATATATATATATATATATATATATATATATATATATATATATATATATATATATATATATATATATATATATATATATATATATATATATATAATTCAAGATTTAGCGACTGTGTATATTCAAAATTGGTTAAATTTATTTGGGTTGGCAGTCGGAAATACAAAATTCCCTGTTCCCATTGTGAGTTGAAATGCATAGGGCAAACGTCCACAACTTTGCAACAACGCATCACTCTCCATAAGAGTAATATTAAACTGAGAAAAGATCATTGTGCGTTGCCAAACACTGTATCGAAACAGGCCACATTCCATCATTTGAAGATACTGAGTTGTTGGATCGGGAATCAAATCTTAGAAAAAGGACCCTTTTAGAAATGATAAGAATTTCACAAAATGAACAGAATATGAATTCAAAAAAAGACATTGATTCCCTGAGCAATGTATATGCCCTTTTGATCGATATGGACAAAAATAAAAAACAAAATCACCGTTTTCAACTTCAAAATTGAAATACCTTCTGGAATGGCATTTGTTCAGTAATAACAAAATTTTATATACTTACCTAATCATTTTATACCAACTTGTGAAGAGGAAGAGCATTCATAGATTCTCCATTTATATTACTATATGTCATGAAAAATTATTGACAATTTCAAAACGTTTGACTGCTCTTTCGGAATTTAAAAAAAGAAATTGTACCTTTGTTTGCCTTATTAGTTAGAATGTTTCAACTTTATGTAGATTATCTCAACTTCGTAAGTTGTATACATATTAATTTCATTCTAAATTCCTGATTATTAACATATTGTAGCGTCTCCTGAAGAAGGCTTAAATAAAGCCGAAAGCTCGAGAAAAAAGGAAAAAAGATAGTTTCTTTTATTTCCGACTGCCAACCCAAATAAATTTAACCAATTTTATATATATATATATATATATGTTATTCGCAATAGCCGAAATCGGCCACTGTCCGAAATTTTTGCTCACAACGCGTTATGGCTATCCAAATTTACCCACGAAGCGAATAGATGTTTCTTTTTCGAGCACTGAGTAAAGCTGAATACCCAGAACGCGTTTTGGGTAAATTAGATAACCCACAATGCGAATCCAATTTTTGCGCGCTTTCATTCTGCGTTGTGGGCAATTCATTTTACCCACGTCGTGTTCTGGGTATTGCACTTTACCCAGAAAGCGATGAACCAGAATTTGTCGTCGAAGTCAGTCTGCTGTAGGTTGTGTACTGACAGGACGACAGGTACGAGTTTTACTAGTAGCATGAATTACTTACCACAGTGCCTAGATACGTTGTGATTTCTTGAAATTGGTTTGACTGTGTTTTGGTTTTAGTGAGTGTTTTCGAAAATATTACAATATGGAAGCTGAATTCGAATTAAGTGAACTGGTCACTGTTTTCATCCGACAAGGGGTTATTTAGAGATAATGTATAAAACCAAAGTGACACTACAAAAAAAAATTGAAATTAATTTCTGCTGTACAACCTGTGCGTAATCTATTTACGCTACTCGTTATACTCGCACCCGTCCTACAGCAAACTGACTTCGACGACAAATTCTGGTTCATCGCTTTCTGGGTGAAGTGCAATACCCAGAACGCGACGTGGGTAAAATGAATTGCCCATAACGCAGAATGAAAGCGCGCAAAAATTGGATTCGCATTGTGGATTATCTAATTTACCCACAACGCGTTCTGGGTATTGCGTTTTACTCAATGCTCGAGAAAAAACCACCTGTTCGCATCGTGGGTAAATATGGATACCCATAACGCGTTGTGAGCAAAATTTTCGGACAGTGGCCGATTTCGGCTATTGCGAATAACATATATATATATATATATATATATATATATATATATATATTTTTTTTTATATATATATATACAGGGTGAGTCTTTGACTTGTACATATATTTTAACTGTAGATTCCTCTCATCAAACGAAACACTTTTTTCCTATACCATTTTTCAAAATTCGGTTTCGTTTGAAAGATACAGGGTGTCAAAAATCCATGAAATTAACACTATTCTTTCCATATATTTGAAACCGATAATCCGAATGAACTGAATTTTGGTTGATTGTTTACTCTATTCATGGTGCATATTCCTCAATTGAAACTTATTCCATATTCCTTCTAGTATAATAGTTACAGCCTACTCGTCTCATGAATTCATGCAAAAATACTATAAAATCACTCGAAAAAGATAAACGGTTCATATTTTCGAAAGAATCAACCATTTTAGAAAATAAAAGTATTCTTATATTTTTTCAATAAAACGCGTCGTTTTCGAGTTATTCCTAATTGTATACGAACAAATTCGAGGAAAAAATCATGAATTTCATAAAAAAACTGAATGCAACCCTGAATTAAATATCATCGAATATTATGTATTCTCTGATCTTAACAAATTAACAACGTTGTCAATGTTTATCAACTTCGTCAAGACTAAAATCTACATGATGGAAAAACGTTCGATGTAATAATTGAATTCTGAGAAGCATGAAATGAAATTACACAGTCTATAAGCACAGTTTCTATAGAAAATTTATTGTTACCGGTCTTTCAGGAAAATATCTATCTCAACAATATTATCCTCTTGGAGATTTCAATCGACACTACACGGTATGCACATCACAATCATCACCTGTTTGCTTTATTATCTGCAAGTAAATTTAGATCATTGATGTAGAATCAATGATTTAGATAGATAATTAAGGTTATCCCGTTTAAGCGTCTTTCATTATCATAGACTGGCCTGCGGTTCGAGACACAGAAACAGAACAACCACAACACAACGGCCTGTCCCGCCTGTCTGCCTTGCGTGCCGGCTATATCGTAGCGCTATATCGGCAAGAATCAGAACTCGTTTGGCACGCCTAGACGCCTTTAGCCGTTAGCGATTGTGATAGTTCATCCGCTAACGATAGGGGACGTACTGCTTTCTTGAGTTCGCATTGTTTGAAGAGAAAATCGGCAATCTGGCATCGTCTTCTCTAGAGTTCTGTGCTTAGACAGGTTCTGTGCACGGCCTTCTAAAGACTTTAGTCTTTAGATAGCCGTGTTCTGTGGAATATCATATCACAGAAGATGAGTTAGGTTAGGTCATTGACCTCGAATCATCTGACTTAGGTTGATGGAGTTAGAATAGTTTGGTGAGAAACCAATTTTCATGAGATCGTTCCAAAATATCGAGGAAAATATTATCCAATTATTAGTGTTTATAAACTAATCTTCAGGAAAATCGAAGAAGGATCTTATTTTGGTGGGAGAAATATGGCTTTTCAATTGCAGAAATAATCGGACAGTGTTTTTGTTAGGAAATATCGTTTTTGTTACATTCTTATTCGAATAAGGTTAGTGCTTGAGTATTTTCTAATTGTATCACCCAGAACATCTAATCACCTCAATTTCAATCGAAAAATAAGAACTTTGAAGTGTTTCCAGAGAATGTATCCAGGCACGGACTCAGCACAATTTTTTTTTTCAAATGGCTATATCTTTTTAACAGAGCCGAATTCGGAAAAATGGAAAATGAAAAAAAGGTTTCCTTTGGCCTCAAGAATCTATAGTTAAAATATATGTACAAGTCAAAGACTCACCCTGTATATATTTTTTTTTTTTATTTTTTTTTTTTTTATTTTTTTATTTTAATTAATCACCTTTCAGGGAATTACGAGAAACAACCGGGTCACATCGACCAAGGTTGTATCAAGTGCAGTGGAGAAAGCGTCGCACTATACGTGTAGTGCCCAGTATGACTTCCTTCTGGGCACTCGACACCACCGAGCTCTCAAGCTGCAGTAGTTCCGTGTTTTCGCATAGGTGTTCCTCGACGAGACCGTTGACCGATATGATCAGAGGAACAATAACCACAGATCTAAATTGGTAAGTTTCCTTCATGTCGAAAGAGAGATCATAATATTTGCTAATTTTTTCCGCATAGGCTCTTGACATGTTGTCATCCGCTGGTACTGTGATGTCTATAATATAGCATATTTTTTCTTCCTTTTTTATGATGACGATATCCGGACGGTTGTTGGCCACCGGCCTGTCGGTGACAATAGTGGTGTCCCAATACAATCTGTATGATGTGTTCTCGAGTACATCCGCAGGTAAGTATAAATGGTTCTTCTTTCTTTCTTTCAGCAGTCCAAGCTTCAGTGCTATGGCTTGGTGATAAATTTTCGCCATCTGATTGTGCCTATCCATATACTCCGTAGGTGCAAGGATGGAGCAGCCTGATGTTACGTGCTGGATGTGTTCTTTGCTCCTCCTGCATTTGCGGCAAAGGTCAGTACTCAAATTCTGCCCAGTGATGTTTTTTAAGTAAGACCTTGTGGGGATCACTTGGTCCTGAATAGCAAGCAGCCTGCCCTCCGTTTCAGGGAAGAGATACCCTGCTCTCAGGTAAGTCAGAGATTCCTTTTTGTTCACATTGTCATTGTCCAGATTATTCGGGTACCTCCCATGGAGGGCCTTACTCTTCCACTCTTCTTGCAGGTGTTGCTGAGTCTGGAGCGATGGAGCGTAGTTATCGTTGGTGAGTTGCAGAGGAGAGTATCCCACATCGATATCACATAGGTTCCTGAAGTAAGTCGAGTTCTTTTTCTTGAAATATTCTCTCAGTTTTATTATGGCCTTGTTATGAGCGGTTTCTAAATTCGTCATTCCTCTCCCCCCCAGGTGTCTTTGAAGGTACAGCCGTGCCACAGACGAGTGCGGATGATGTACACCGTGCTTCGTCAGTATGGTTCGAATTCTCGTGTCTAAAGCTCGGAGCTCCGTAGTCGACCAGGTGAGTACCCCAAAGGTGTATGTCATTATCGGTATCGCCCAGGTGTTTAAGGCCGCAAACATTGACTTTGAATTCAGCTTGGACTTCAGTACTTGACTCACTCGATGGAATAATCTTTGCTTAAAAGCATCTTTCATTTCGGCATTCTTAATCTCTAGGGCTTGCTGTATGCCCAAGTACTTATACGAGCCATCTTTATTGAGACACGGAATGACATCTTGATTGATTATAGTCGTGCTACTCTGAGATAATTTTCCCCTCTTCACTGTTACCCTAGCGCATTTATCAAGGCTCATTTCCATCCTTATTCCCTGACTAAATGCAGTCACGATTTCCAGCTGTTTTCCTAGTTGTTCATCATTTGTGGCGTATAGCTTGAGGTCGTCCATATACAATTGATGAGACACTTTTAAGTTTCTATATATATATATATATATAATTCAAGATTTAGCGACTGTGTATATTCAAAATTAGTTAAATTTATTTGGGTTGGCAGTCGGAAATAAAAGAAACTCTCTTTTTTCTTTTTTCTCAAGCTTTCGGCTTTATTTAAGCCTTCTTCAGGAGACGCTACAATATGTTAATAATCAGGAATTTAGAATGAAATTAATATGTATACAACTTACGAAGTTGAGATAATCTATATAAAGTTGAAACATTCTAACTAATACGGCAAACAAAGGTACAATTTCTTTTTTTAAATTCTGAAAGAGCAGTCAAACGTTTTGAAATTGTCAATAATTTTTCATGACATATAGTAATATAAATGGAGAATCTATGAATGCTCTTCCTCTTCACAAGTTGGTATAAAATGATTAGGTAAGTATATGAAATTTTGTGATTACTGAACAAATGCCATTCCAGAAGGTATTTCAATTTTGTTGAAAACGGTGATTTTGTTTTTTATTTTTGTCCATATCGATCAAAAGGGCATATACATTGCTCAGGGAATCAATGTCTTTTTTTGAATTCATATTCTGTTCATTTTGTGAAATTCTTATCATTTCTAAAAGGGTCCTTTTTCTAAGATTTGATTCCCGATCCAACAACTCAGTATCTTCAAATGATGGAATGTGGCCTGTTTCGATACAGTGTTTGGCTAACGCACAATGATCTTTTCTCAGTTTAATATTACTCTTATGGAGAGTGATGCGTTGTTGCAAAGTTGTGGACGTTTGCCCTATGTATTTCAACTCACAATGGGAACAGGGAATTTTGTAAATAACATCACTATTCCTGAATAATGGTGTTTCATCTTTTAATTTACTGTATAATTTTTTCAGAGGTTTAACATTCTTGATCGCGAATTTAAGTTTTTCTTTTGGTAAAATATCTTTGAGTCTATTTGTTAAAGGTTCTATATTTGGAAGGGTAATATAAATTTTGTTTGCCCCATTTTCTGGTGGATTCTCTTCTATTTCAATCTCTGCCAACCCAAATAAATTTAACTAATTTTGAATATACACAGTCGCTAAATCTTGAATTATCAATACAAAATGGGTTTTTTCAACATCATCAGAACACAATATGGTACAGAAATGGTAAGGCAAATGAAGGAGTATTCCAACAATAACAGGAAACTATCAAACCTAATAAACAGGAAGATCTTCCTATTGAAATGCAGGTCCAATGGTATTATCCCTAGACACGTGAACAACAGTCTGAAGAACGTTAGGTACAATTTCGAGTATAAAGATGCAAAAACAGGACAGAAGATCCATAATTTCACCAACAAGTTAGGGCAAAAAATGATTAATTTAGAATTGGACATTTCTCATAAAAACATCGGATTTTTGGAACGGAGAAATAAGGAATTATGTGATAATTTTAGGCGGGTTTTGAATGAACATATTTGGTTACAATTCGCTCACAAAATTAAAACAAAATGCAGTGGGATATTCAACAAAGTCAAGGCAGTAAACGTAAGAAAATTTGAAAAACTTCAGGAAGAACAGAAATTAATTATAAGAACTCAAAATAAATGGATTAAAAATATTTCATCAATAGCACTCCCAGATGATGTAGAGACAACTTTATCACTGGGTCCAAAATTTTGTTTACCGCCTTCAGGAAAAGATATTTCTATTGCACATTTAATATCAGAATTAGATAAAGTGGTTTCTATGATTGAAGATAATAGAGAAAAACAGATTTTAACATCTAGAATTACTAACATAATCACAAATTTCTGCCATAAGGATTCCATATCATTCCACCCAATCAACAAAATGTTTAATAGATCTGCAAGGTTTTTAAGAGATCACCCTGAAGTACTAGTCCTACAGTCAGACAAGGGTAATGTTACTACTGTAATGGACAGAACGAAATATATAGAATTATCAAATAATTTATTGTCTGATGAAGAAAATTACTTAGCATTGCCAAGGGATCCAAGTAGTTCATACCAACAGAGAATTAATTCCTTAATTACCAAACTAAAAAAGGATAATAAGGTTTCAAAAGAATTGGCTCACAAACTTATGTATTACAAAGGTACGGCATCTAAATTTTACGGACTCCCAAAGATTCACAAAGAAGAATTAAGTTTGAGACCTATAATAGCATCCATTAATTGTCCTAATTACAATATTGCTGAATTCATAAGAGATGTTTTAACGAAATCTTATAACTTCTCGAATATGTTTAACATAAGAGATTCTTTCGAGTTTTCCGAATTCATATGTGATTTTCAGTTGCCTACAAATTATATTTTGCAGAGTTGGGACGTAGTATCTCTATTCACAAACATCACGGTATCGCTGACCAAAGATATTATCAGAAGAAAATGGGATGACATTCAACCAAATTGTTCTGTTACAGTAGAAACATTTTGCCTTCTTATAGATATGTGGTTTGATACTACAGTTTTCTCATTCAACAATCAATACTACAAACAATTACAAGGAGCTCCCATGGGTTCAATAGCGTCTCCTATAATAGCACAATTTGTAGTGGATGATATATTAGAGAAAATAAAAGAAAAATTACCATTTGAACTTCCATTTTGCAAAAAATTCATGAATGATGTTGTGACAGCAGTGCCAGAAGAATGGACTCACCGGGTTTTGGATGTAATAAACGAAGTGAATCCCAAAATCCAGTTCACGATCGAGAATGAAACAGATAGATCGGTTGCCTTCTTAGATATGAAATTGATGAGAACTTCTGTAAATAGAATAATCACTGACTGGTATATCAAACCCATGGCATCTCAAAGATATGTACACTACCTTTCGTATCATCCAATGCAAATGAAGATCAATATAATTAAAAACCTAAAAACAAGAGTGAATAAATTATCCCATATGTCATTTAGGAATAAGAATCTCACAAGACTGGAAAACATATTATTAGAAAATGGATATCCCAAAACCTTCATCAGAAGAATTCTGTATAACAACCCTGATAGATTAACAGAGATTGAAATAGAAGAGAATCCACCAGAAAATGGGGCAAACAAAATTTATATTACCCTTCCAAATATAGAACCTTTAACAAATAGACTCAAAGATATTTTACCAAAAGAAAAACTTAAATTCGCGATCAAGAATGTTAAACCTCTGAAAAAATTATACAGTAAATTAAAAGATGAAACACCATTATTCATGAATAGTGATGTTATTTACAAAATTCCCTGTTCCCATTGTGAGTTGAAATACATAGGGCAAACGTCCACAACTTTGCAACAACGCATCACTCTCCATAAGAGTAATATTAAACTGAGAAAAGATCATTGTGCGTTAGCCAAACACTGTATCGAAACAGGCCACATTCCATCATTTGAAGATACTGAGTTGTTGGATCGGGAATCAAATCTTAGAAAAAGGACCCTTTTAGAAATGATAAGAATTTCACAAAATGAACAGAATATGAATTCAAAAAAAGACATTGATTCCCTGAGCAATGTATATGCCCTTTTGATCGATATGGACAAAAATAAAAAACAAAATCACCGTTTTCAACAAAATTGAAATACCTTCTGGAATGGCATTTGTTCAGTAATCACAAAATTTCATATACTTACCTAATCATTTTATACCAACTTGTGAAGAGGAAGAGCATTCATAGATTCTCCATTTATATTACTATATGTCATGAAAAATTATTGACAATTTCAAAACGTTTGACTGCTCTTTCAGAATTTAAAAAAAGAAATTGTACCTTTGTTTGCCGTATTAGTTAGAATGTTTCAACTTTATATAGATTATCTCAACTTCGTAAGTTGTATACATATTAATTTCATTCTAAATTCCTGATTATTAACATATTGTAGCGTCTCCTGAAGAAGGCTTAAATAAAGCCGAAAGCTTGAGAAAAAAGAAAAAAGAGAGTTTCTTTTATTTCCGACTGCCAACCCAAATAAATTTAACTAATTTTATATATATATATATATATATATATATATACTATTCTCATATATATATATATAGTTATTAATGGTCATTGTCACCTCCAAAATATAAACTCAACAAGCGTTGTCACCTCATATATAACGCTCTCACCTCCGAAATCGGAGGTCACAACGTTTTGCCTTGTTTCTTAGCTTGTTAGACTCAGGAGACTTCAGGGATCAACATATCAAAAAATCGTTTTGAGGTCAGAACGCACCATATTTCTGTACTGTACAATCTTTTAGTTCAGCTATATACCACCAGCGCTAGTGCGCCGTCCTATATATGGAGAAATAAGTCGAAGAGACATTCAGTTCGTTGTCACCTCCGTAAATGGCAACACTGTAAACCATACTCGTATGGAGCAGGTGCACTGAGGCATGCATAAAAAAGTGTATCAAAACAACATCTGGCATTCTTTCGAACCATAAAATCGTCTGGTTGATGTAAAATGAATCGTTTGTGAAAAGTTCGGTGGTCGATATTTCTGACCCGACTATGAGATAACTAAAAATCTTTAAACGGAACATTTGTTATTATCGTTATTAAAAGCTTCATTAGGTTCTTTCTTCTTTTATTTTGCAAGATTATCAGAGTTTGTCTAAGAATAATTTCCGAAAGAAAGTACTTGAAGATTCGATATTCACGAAGCGGCTTTATTTGCGAGCATCAAAATTATGCTTCCTCAAATTCCACCCGATGATTCAGCAGATCCGAAATGTTAATGTCACCATACATTCAAGATTTCAGATTCGATCCAACTGAAATATGGTATCTTGGATGAATTGTGTCGACTCAAAAGTTCATGCAGAATTTCAGCCGAACTTGACGAATAGGTTAGATGTGAAAATGAAACTTTCTTATAATACGATCCTAACAGAATTTCGCATCATTTCCTTTTCGGAATATACTTTTTGGTGAATTTAAATTCCATCGTATTTTAGAGTTATTAAGTGAATGATAATGGATGTAACTCCAAAACAGTCGAGCAGATTTAGTTCGAGAGAGGGTCTCACCATCAAGACTCCACAGCGAGCAAGAAAATTTCTAGTGTTTGTTCCTTTCTCTCGAAAGTTGAATGTCTACGAATGATCGGCCCCAAAAATTTAAAATCAATGTTCTCATCAAGAGCCTTATCTTACAAAAAAAAAGTATGCAGCCAAACAGCGTAAACAAGTAAACGAGCCTATAGCTGTCAGCAAGCAATTGAATTCAAAATTTTAAATACAAATCAAATAGCTTTTGGTGTATGTAGCTTCTGAGTGCTCGTCTATCCACCTAGTAGGTAGATTCGCATTTTTCAGTCCGAGAATGTAATTATAAAAAATGACTGAGGCCGTAAAAAAATTGACAGTGATACTGTCCGTGATTCCGACCTTAATATCTTGAAATTCTTTCGATAATCGCTAGAAATTTTCGAGGTTCTGGATATGTAATACATGGGCTTCCAAGTTCCTACCTCGAACGCCGAAGGGTAGTCTCGATATGCCATACACGGGACTCTTTTCGAGCATTCGTGCGATGCTGGATGCCCGAAAGTCCCGTAGAGAGTCCTCGTCAGTGGCCTACATTAGGTTATGAATTTATTGGGATGAAGGAATGAGTATATTTAGATAAAATTTTATACTGAAACGAAGAAAATGGTCGAAATCATGTCTTAAATGGGACCTACTTTGGATGATTGGGTTTAACAAAAAATTGAAATCTCGAACATAAATTATGTATCACATAGAAACAAACCTCTCAACAAATAGGTGTAAACAATAAATATATAAAATAATATAAAAATGAGTTTGGAAGAATTATTTAACGAATTTGTTATCCCACAAACTAATATTTTCTTCGACGCATTTTGTTAAGGAGTGTTGAGCTTTTTTTTTTTTTTTCGTCGAGCAAGCAGTAGGTTGGACTGCTTGCTATTTCCTTCGTCTTTAATCTGGAAACCGATTTCGGCTCAACACAAGTTTTCCTTCATTTTCTGAATGTTCTCGTTCGGAAGGATAAAATTGATCATTCCTCTTATTCAAGAGTAAATGCTTTTTAGTAATAAATTTACTAGGATGAAGACATGAGGATATTTAGAATAGATTTTATACCGAAGCGAAAAGAATGACTAAAACCATCTCTTAAATGGTTTTTTTTTTATTTTCGAGGCGTGTTCTATCAGTTGTTCTTATTGACCAAGTTACTTTTTTTGCATTTATAATATAGGCTTCTCACTTCTGAAACGAATTGACAAAAATAATCTTTATTCCCGTTGCTGTTGGAAAAATACACAAAGTAAAAAGCCGTTGAAAAGAAGAATCAGTGAGCTTAAAGTTCGAAATTATTAGAAGAGTTATGAAATTCAAAAGCTGTCAAAAGGGATATGGTATTGAAAAAGAATGTCACTTAATTGAAATCTATGTGCGATATACGAAAGACAAGAATAAAAATCATCGTTGCTTGGAAAAATTTATGACAGTAAAAGTATGATTGGAAGACTATTCGAAAAATTAAGTGGGCAGAATTCCCTTCGAAAATTACGTTCAATAAATAAGATCACCCCCACATTTTTTTTAAAGGATATAGTTACATCAGAACTAAATTAGGGTATAGTTATATCAGAACTAAATTTGAGAATAGTTTACAACATCCAATAACCCTGTCCAAATGATGATTCAGTTTGTGATAACAGAAAGTATTCCGTAGGGAATATCCCTTCTTTATCCTAATGAATAAAAAAATGAGAAGCTTAGCAATATGTCGATATAAATTGAATTCTTATATACAATCCGCATTCCCTCAGTTACCTGCCCAATATTATGTTGAGCTATTGGTTGAAGGAATTTATAAATATGACATTTTTTTGGTAATGAAATTTTATAGTATATTGTTCAATGAGCGATAATGTAAGTCATAACAGACGCAGATGAATGTTGCAGCCCGAGCCTTCAGGCGAGGGGTGTAATTCATCAAGTGTGTTATGACCATTTCCGCGAATTGAACACTATACTTTACCTTCGACTTCTTCAGTGAAATTCGAATCAATCAGCATTTTCAAAATTGACAACAGTTGTCAAAAGCGATTTCTTTGGTCGAAAATCTAATCGATATCGAATACCGTAGAAAACGTCAGAAATTTACGTTTTCCAAATGCAATTTTTGGATATTCAGACCTAAGAAAATGATAGAAATGGATGGCGAGAACGTTACCTTGATGTCTGAAATAGAGTTCCCAAACGATTCGACTTTCTTATTCATTTTGTAATTCGTAAGCTACATTTTTCCTATCTGTATTATAGTGAGTTTTAGGCGTGAGTTATTATTACCTCACACTATTGGTTTATGGAGACTATTACAGATCAAAATGAGTTGAATAATGGATATATTATTCTAAGGGAGTAGATAAAGATTATTATGTCTTTCCGTAAGTCCCGTATAACAATTACATATTTCCATGCATCAAATAAATGATGATTCTTTATGCCGAGTATTTTATCCATCCAAAAGCCGCACCTATACCAATTAATTATTCACTCTCCCATTTTATTGGAAGACTTGTTTCTCTCCAATTGTAGTAAAATAACGTCTTGATATAATTCTCTTCCGTTATTGTTTGATTCAATAATTTTTGGAATTGCTACTATTGTAAAATTACGAAAAACCCCTCACCTCAATTTCTGTGGCTATTTTCATTCTTACTATTTAGTTATCGATTTGCGAAAAAACTGCACTTATTTTCTCCAAGAACTCCATTTCGCAGCATTGTGATGGGATTTTTTTAGCGATCTCACACAATTCAAAATATGTATATTGATATTACAACTTTTTATTAATTTCGTGAGTTTTTATTCATGTTACAAATGATTCGATTTCCACGAAATTCTGAATTTAGGTTATAGTTCCCCAAAAAGAAACCTTTGATTTATTCATTTTTGTATCTTTACTATTATACCAGTCCCATCTTTGGAATCGGATTACTATTTTACAAGTTGTTAGGATGAATCGTGGCAAATGGCTAGAGGTTTCAATAATTTCAAGACTTGGTGATTTCCTTTGAAAATTAAATTATTTAAGGTTCACTGGTCGCAAGGAGTTTCGAATTTGACCACATATTTCACCATTGATTCCAACCTAATCGTTCAAGATCATTTCGGCTGAAAATTCTTCAATTGAAGATATTTTGACGAAACGATAAATATCGTTTCGAATCCACAACAACAAGAATACTCCCCGATCTCCGACTCCTTTATAGACATGAATCAACCTTGAAAAACCAAGCCACCTGCATCCAATATATGAATATTGAATTTCATATATTCACTACTCACCTACTCACCTCCGAAATTTGGCAACAACGCCGGAGGTTATAACGTTCACACTACAAGAAATATAAGCGGAGGCTACAGCGCCTCGATTGTTCAAACAAAATTTTTTCAGCAAAAATGTTTTCCCCTCTCTCGGTAATTTTGTTCTTTGGCTTCCCCTCTCCATATATCAACAAAAAATTTTCCATTGAGACTACTCCTTCACCCGGAGGTGAGGTCGCCCAGTCTACTTAATGGAGGTCACAGCTTAACAGGGGTTCATATATATATATATATATGTATATATATATATATATATATATATATATATATATATATATATGCAGGGGTGATCTTCGGATCATCGGGGAGTGACGCCCCCGCGTACCCTAGTCTCCCACTGCTCTAGGTTAGCAGCCTAGAGCAGTTGTGTTTAATAATTAGCTCTTGCAAGTAATGAGAAAACCCAGGGCGGTAGGGAGCTACGGGCTCGCTCCCTTCGGAGCCGTCCAGAGGATCAGCCCGACGGAGGATTAGGTGGAGCAAGCGGCGCCTACCTTCGTTCTGGCACCGCAAGGCCAGGTCCTGCACGTCAATTGAGAGGCGAAGTTGGTTTGGCCGAATCTTTGGAACGGCCCACCACGAGCCAGCGTCAAGAACTGCAACAGGACAGGCGTACGCGATGGACACATGACGATAATTCGACGGCTATACGCGCACACTACATTGCATTGGAGATTGTGGGTGAAAGAGGAAAAAACTACATGCGCACTTTAATTGACATTTGGAACAATATGAGACCGGACCAACATACGTATGCACAACGCATAGCTAACAGAGTGCGCTGGATTCTGGATGAAGAGAAGATGTCCAACCTAGAACTGAGAGAAATAAGGGGCACATGTTGGCCCAATAGAATACTAACAGATGGAAGCGATGGCAGCACCGGCATGGCGGAACTTGAAGAAGACTTGGTGGTGCCCGAGGAACAAGACCTGCAAAACGAGGAGATGAGACACCGCGAGCATGTCTCTACTATGTTTAACAAAAACCTAATGAGATACAAAGGAATAAACCCGGCAAATAGACCCAAAATACCACGTTTGAAACACTGTAAAAATCTTCAGGAGGATGTGAAGGCCGTTGACAGTATATTGCCGGCGTATATAGGCGAGGATCCATCTCTTCTTCATGTGATAGATGTGGTTTATGCTGGAGCAACGACTGTAGCTGAACTACAGGGAAGGACGACCACAACCTCGGAAGCAGGTAAGCCCCGTGGTGACCCTCCATGGAAGATCCGACTGGAAGGAAAAATAAACGTCAACAGAAGAAAAATTGGAATAATTCATACTTACCTTACAACGCCACAGCCATCCAGAAGACTCTTGAGATCACTGAAGTCCATAGCTAGGGATTACAGGCTGAAAATAAGCGAGGTTGACTTTCGCAGGAGAATTGTGGTTGCAGCCGATAATCTGAAACAAAAAACGAAAGCATTAGGAGCAAGATTACGTCGGTACAATGATAGAACTAAGCGGTACAAAAACAACCGTCTATACCACACGAACCAGAAAGAGTTTTTTCGCACTCTGGAAGAAAAAGAGGATTCTAGTGGTCCGCCACCGGAGCCTGGTGCAATGGAGAACTTCTGGAAGAGAATTTGGAGCGTGGAAACACAGCACGACGAAAATGCCATCTGGCTTGGGGAACTCGAAACTGAACCCAGAAAAGGGGTGATGGGGGAAATACTTATAGCGACAGCGGATGTGGAAGAAACTGTTAGGTCAACAAATAACTGGGCCTCACCCGGAATCGACAATATACATAACTTCTGGTGGAAACACTTCAAATCCGTTCACCCCTGTGTGGCTCGCCTGTTTCGGGAGATATTGAAAAGGCCCGAACTGGTTCCAAACTACATGACAACTGGAATAACGTACATGCTTCCCAAGGGCGCCAATTCCAAAGATCCAAAAAACTATAGGCCAGTGACATGTTTACCCACTATATATAAGCTACTCACGGGGGTGATTACACGTCACATCAACAAACACGTGAAAAACAGCCGTATACTAGCTGCAGAGCAGAACGGCTGCAGATCGAAGACCATGGGCGCGAAAGAATTACTTATAACTGATCTTATCATCACTAGACATGCCAAAAAGAAACTTCGAAATATATCAGTAGCTTGGGTGGACTACAAAAAAGCATTCGACTCTGTGCCTCATACATGGCTGCTTAAGGTTCTCAGCATGTACGGAGTATGCGACTCCATCATCAGCCTGCTCAAACACCTTATGACCGGATGGCGCACATCATTACATCTCAGATCAGGACAAACCACTATTAAAACAGCCGATATTGAAATAAAGCGTGGTATCTTCCAGGGTGATACATTGAGCCCCCTATGGTTCTGTTTGGCGCTGAATCCACTTAGTACCCTGCTGAATAAACAAAAATACGGCTATATTTTAGACAGACATAGAAACTTAAAAGTGTCTCATCAATTGTATATGGACGACCTCAAGCTATACGCCACAAATGATGAACAACTAGGAAAACAGCTGGAAATCGTGACTGCATTTAGTCAGGGAATAAGGATGGAAATGAGCCTTGATAAATGCGCTAGGGTAACAGTGAAGAGGGGAAAATTATCTCAGAGTAGCACGACTATAATCAATCAAGATGTCATTCCGTGTCTCAATAAAGATGGCTCGTATAAGTACTTGGGCATACAGCAAGCCCTAGAGATTAAGAATGCCGAAATGAAAGATGCTTTTAAGCAAAGATTATTCCATCGAGTGAGTCAAGTACTGAAGTCCAAGCTGAATTCAAAGTCAATGTTTGCGGCCTTAAACACCTGGGCGATACCGATAATGACATACACCTTTGGGGTACTCACCTGGTCGACTACGGAGCTCCGAGCTTTAGACACGAGAATTCGAACCATACTGACGAAGCACGGTGTACATCATCCGCACTCGTCTGTGGCACGGCTGTACCTTCAAAGACACCTGGGGGGAAGAGGAATGACGAATTTAGAAACCGCTCATAACAAGGCCATAATAAAACTGAGAGAATATTTCAAGAAAAAGAACTCGACTTACTTCAGGAACCTATGCGATATCGATGTGGGATACTCTCCTCTGCAACTCACCAACGATAACTACGCTCCATCGCTCCAGACTCAGCAACACCTGCAAGAAGAGTGGAAGAGTAAGGCCCTCCATGGGAGGTACCCGAATAATCTGGACAATGACAATGTGAACAAAAAGGAATCTCTGACTTACCTGAGAGCAGGGTATCTCTTCCCTGAAACGGAGGGCAGGCTGCTTGCTATTCAGGACCAAGTGATCCCCACAAGGTCTTACTTAAAAAACATCACTGGGCAGAATTTGAGTACTGACCTTTGCCGCAAATGCAGGAGGAGCAAAGAACACATCCAGCACGTAACATCGGGCTGCTCCATCCTTGCACCTACGGAGTATATGGATAGGCACAATCAGATGGCGAAAATTTATCACCAAGCCATAGCACTGAAGCTTGGACTGCTGAAAGAAAGAAAGAAGAACCATTTATACTTACCTGCGGATGTACTCGAGAACACATCATACAGATTGTATTGGGACACCACTATTGTCACCGACAGGCCGGTGGCCAACAACCGTCCGGATATCGTCATCATAAAAAAGGAAGAAAAAATATGCTATATTATAGACATCACAGTACCAGCGGATGACAACATGTCAAGAGCCTATGCGGAAAAAATTAGCAAATATTATGATCTCTCTTTCGACATGAAGGAAACTTACCAATTTAGATCTGTGGTTATTGTTCCTCTGATCATATCGGTCAACGGTCTCGTCGAGGAACACCTATGCGAAAACACGGAACTACTGCAGCTTGAGAGCTCGGTGGTGTCGAGTGCCCAGAAGGAAGTCATACTGGGCACTACACGTATAGTGCGACGCTTTCTCCACTGCACTTGATACAACCTTGGTCGATGTGACCCGGTTGTTTCTCGTAATTCCCTGAAAGGTGATTAATAAAAAAAAAAAAAAAATAAAAAAAAAAATATATATATATATATATATATATATATATATATTTGTCTGGCAGACGTATCCAGTCCCGGTACGTTCTTAAGGCGACCTAAGACCCACATGATCCGTATGTTTTTTACGAGTATATATGCAAAAAATGGGCTCTTTTAAAATATAACTCCCTAGGCACATTGAGAGGGGAAAATTTTTTTTTTCATTCAAAAAAGTTGTATATCTGATAGTCCTGTTCAGACCCGATACATTGCGCCAACTTTTCAATCCCACATATACTGCACCGGCAAATACGATCAACGTTTTCGATCCCAGCACTGTTGCCAGATTGTCGGGATCAGCCGCTACGATTTCAATACATAAAAGGGATTGAAAGAGTACGTGTTATAGTAAGAATTTGTATATGTGTTAGTGAGTCGACGGGAAGACTAAATATCTTCACGAATGAACAATTTTGCTATCTGTGAAGTTGAAATTCCTCATTCTCATTTGTTGAATCAATTTTTTATTGTCACTGACTTGGATTTTCCGAAATATTAGTTTTAGGATTACGTCACATTATTTTTCTCACATGTATTTAGTTTGTTCCAACTTAGGGACATTATCCTTCTTTTCATTATTTTTCGAGTTACTCTCAACAAGCCCTTCCATTTGATACCCATATTGTAGAAGTGAATAAATATAACTATTTCGAAATCTTTGATGGTCCGCCATATTGGATTAAAAATAACATCGCATTATTTTTCAAGTTACTTTCATCAAGCCCTTTCACCTGATATTATATATTATAGGGCACAGGCATTTTGAATGAGCATTAATCCATTTTGCCTCATTAGATTATTATGCTGTTTGTCATGATTACGAAAAGATCGTATTATTCCTACGAATGAAATTTTGATGCTTATCATTATCTACAAACTACTTTTTTTGATACTGTTGGAATAATTATCTCATTTTTCGAGATTTCCTCTCATTGAAACTTTAAGAATCTGATCTAACAAAAACTATTGTTTTCAAATTCTCTTAGAAAAACCGCATATTAAAGAAAATGAAACCGAAAACAGAAAATCTGACACATTTCATTGTTGTTTTCATGAATGAAATATTTGATTAATCCTTTTTCCCTTTCAATATTTCTTTGCGGTTCGGCTGGAAGTTTGAATTATTTGAACGCATATATTATCACGTGATGTGAAAAAGGCTGAATGCTGGTGTAGCTTGACCAGCTCGGTACACTGTGAAAAAAATTAGAATCAATTCTGGATGCCGTCATATATAAAGAATTACATAAAGGGTGTCAGGATTAAACATTCATATAGTTCAGGAGGTGATTCTAAATATCGAAACTAGAAGATATGTCCTTATCTACCCAGGTCCTTAATGAATTCCATGGCCCACGGGTGACCTCTAAAGTAACGTTAGTTGGTTAGTTCTGCACCAAAATTTATCGAATTTAAATGAAATTGATAGCATGGAGTTTTCTGGATGAACTTGATCGTTTGATTGTAAAAGAACTGATTGATTCCCATCAGTGAAAGAGATAATAGGGTGTCTCAAAAAATCATTTTCAATTTTTGAGTGGATGATCTAATTAAAATTTCATATCTCGGAATAATAGTATATTCTAAAACTAGTTGCAGAATGGGCTCCTATTCCAATACGAATGCGAAATTCGAAAACGAGCGACGAAGGAGCGAGTTTTCGAAAGCATGAGTATTGGAATTGCATTCTGCAACGAGTATTAGACGATATTTTCTCTATTTCACTCGAATTTTGTGAAATTCAATGAAAAAATTCAAATTATAGGTCCTAGTGACTTTCATATTGTATCTTGGCAGTTGGTGTGAATGTTAGGAAGTACGAAAATTGACATTTCCAAATTGACGTCTGCTGAAATTTAAAAGGATCGGAAGTCATTGCTGACAACCACGAAACGAAAAATGTTACTGAAAACGATGCTGTAATGAATTCATTACAGCACTGTAAATCGTAAATCGGCCCTTGATCAGACGATTCAGTTTATCCAGAAACCCCCATGTACTGAATTTCATTTAAATCCGACAAATGATGACATAGTTATCGCAAATTAGTTGATATAATCTAACTTGGAACTCCACTCTCCAGAATCACCCCCTGAAATATATGAACGTTGAACCCGGGCACCCTGTATTTCTTTACAACTCCTTCATTATGGTTATGGAGTAAAAGGGCTTTAGTAATGCAACATAGTTCACCACGATGGCCATCAGTACGGAATGGTAGATTTAATGTATGTTTTGATCTTATGAATGAAAGATAGAAGAAGGAATGCTTTCAGAAATGAGGCAATAAATAATCAAAACACAATAAAGTATATTAAGTAACGAAAAGAACTAAGAACTTGTACTTTTTCAGAATGTCAATAACATCAATCTCAGTGATGTTTTAGGAGCTTAATATATTAGGTAGGACCTAGAAAAAATTCATAACACTACTCTCCTTCATTCATCACATTGAAAAACACAATTGTATAACTTCTGAAATTCTTATGAAAAATTCGATTTCACTTTTGATTCTCATCGGTGAAATCGAGAATCAAATTTAGAAGAAGCACTGGTTTACTAAAAACAAGAGCCTTGTTATATGTATAATCATTATCCGATTCTGGTACATCATTTACATCATTCCTATCTTTCATTTCTATGAAATTCCAAAACTCAGCATATTGTGATAATCTCTTCAACTGAATCACACTCCATTTATAAACAAATAATGAATTATACAGGGTGGTACTCATAAGTGCAAAAGCTTTCAGGGAATGATTCCTAGCATAAGCTAGTGGGCATTTCCTTTAAATATTACATTCTTCCAAATATGAGGAAAAAATACTATTTTTCTCTTGGAAGCGCTGAAAAGTAAATCCTTAGACGTCTATCGGCTACATTGTAAAAATATTCATTTGAGGGTATTTTGATAACGCACCACTGGTTTCCCGTTGAAACCGCAGTATATCACGTGATTAGCCAGGTGCCCAGGTATAATTGACGTAAATATTCGATTTTGTGGACATGTCTTACAAATGAATATTTTTTCATTTTTTTTGTGATCTTTTGATGCTTTTCACGTTAGCCCGTATTTTAACTCAAAATCGTACATTCATCCCCAATACCCGAAGAGGGCTCAAGAGAAAAATATTTTAAATATTCATTGATCTATCATGGGTTTGAACCATTCTATTTTTGGTGGATTATGGCGAAAAGGTTGATCTATCATAAAGTAGTTTGCTGAGCTCTACTAGTTCCTTAATAACCAAATGAAATATATTGTGTACCTATACATGGGTGCCCACAGGCAGGTGGACACGCCTCCGTCTTGAGATTTTGATCCCTTTGTCATTTTTCAGCACAACAAACATACCGTCATAATATGATATTGACGTTCTGAAAATGAATTTTGTAATGGGAAATGTAAATAATTTCTCTTTGGCCCCCCGTTGTGATTGTGCATGAACGAATCTTGTAAATCGGAAACAAAAAAAATTAGTATGTGACTGTAACTTCTTTGCTCACAAAATGTCATTTTTTCAGCACTTAAAAAAGTCTCTTCTCACTTTCGAAAGGAAACTCCTACTCGAAGACACACGTACCTACTTGGTAACACTTTGTTTACAGTAATATTCATCGGGTTTGTATAAGCTTCCATACCGGAGAATCTGCAGTTCAGATTGATATAAAGAGAATCCAATATCAAATCTACGAGTGTATTCGAAATATTCACTAAGACTCATGACGACGTTCGTCCATACCGGGATCGTATAAGTACTCGAATATTGTATTTGAGGTGTATGAACGCAAAACAGCGTTGCCATATTTAGGGACCCAATGCGTTGGTCAACTATACGAATTATATACAGCAAGTTGATGTCGACTGAAGCGCCCTCGCACTGGCCAAACACTGAAACTTTTCCATATATAATCACATGTAAAACCGACTTTTCAGACCCGGCTGAAAATGCACCCCTAGCATCCCCTCAGCCCCCTCATAACGTTTCTATAGTCGAACGTTACCAGTCCCGAAGCCGGGTCTGAAAACGTCACTTTTGGACTGAAAAGTCGGTCGAGTATACCGATTTGGGTCTGTATGTGCGGTCGAACAAATCTATATATATATATATATATATATATATAAATATATATATTACTCTTTGTATACGCACTTGGTTTTCTTTAAGAATGTCCGATACAACACGCCGTAATCTCACCTTAAGAAAGAGTGCTCTAACCGAAATAAGTACGCTCAAACAGTTAGCCTTGATGCTCAGCAGGATAAAACGCTTATTGGTAAGCGTTACGATACACCACCATCGAAGAAATTGAAGATGAGTTCTTCAAATATCATCAAAGAATATAATTTGGATCAGGAAGACGCTATTGAAATTGAATTTTTAGAAAGTTATTATGACGTCAAATCCTTTTACACATCGTTATTTCACCAAGATCCTTTCGATACTACAGTTAAATCTCAGTCCAATGTACGAGATCACTCCGATACAACTAATGTTAAATTGCCGAAAATTCAATTGAACAAATTTTCCGGTGATATTCGTGATTTTCCTAGTTTCAAGGATATATATGTTTGACGCTGTAGTTAGTGCATTCCCATAAGAGCATACCTACCGCCAGTAGAAAAATTCAATTATCTACGATCATCTCTAGAAGGGTCACCTTTGGATTTGATTAGAAGACTTGAGGCCTCATCAGATAATTATCAGATCGCCTACGAAACCTTGGTCAAGCGCTACACGATTCCTCGAGCGCAAGCTCGCGCACATTGGTTGGAAATAGAGAATTTTCCGGCTTTAAAATCTGAGAATCCTACACAATTAAGAAAATTACTAGAGAGGTTTCACTGTACTATTTAAATTGATCAAACCGTTACAGTATTCTTCCAAAAATTTGAAAACCGTGTCATATGCGGGTATGGCAGTTGATCCATGTTCTCTCTCAAAAGCCCGGGATGTTTCAGGATCCGATCGCGAAATTAAAATATGTGTTAAAATAAAATCGCAGTTTACTTCGACGTTCATATTTTAAAGACTTTCTAAATTAATGGCGAAAGTCATTAATTAATGTGAATTGAATAAAACACTCGCAATAAGTTTTTGCTCATTGTGTGCTCAAGGTGTTCCATCTCAGACGAGTCATCCCGTATATTTCTTTTTCTATAGTGATTGGTAAAATTTCCCAAAACACGTCGAATGATTTTGTTTGGGGGATATCTTTTGACGTATATTTGGGGCTTGAACGAGCAATCCACTACGAGGGGGGCTTCGACCCCACAAAATTGAATAGGGGAGAGGAGTTGAGCGATACTTAATTTGAAGGGTTTTGGAAGCCTCTTCACAACGTAATTTTGATCAACCGTTTGCGCAAAGAATCAATTTTTTAGCTTAAATGAGTCAATTTCAATATTATGGATATTTTTACAATGTACAAAGCCCATTTTTATCAAGCTCTTTTCACAAACTTGAATACATTCTTAAGAAAATTGAATTGTTTCACCAAGCTCACAGTCAAAAAAATTAAATCTGAGTTTTTAAATCAAATGATGTCCTCCTTCAACTTCCATCCAATGAAACAATCTTGATTGAAAACCGACTCTAATATGATTTAGCATAATTTGAGTTATTTGACGAAACTCATTTGCAATTCGTTGGCGCAGTTCGTCCAAATTTTCAGGCTTAGTCACCAAAATCTTGAACTTAGGATTTCCGCACAAGAAGTAGTCCAGATGGTTTTTGGCGAAAACAGTTCATCAAAATTACGTTTTTCATACACCGTTGTAAAGAGGCTTCCAAGACCTTTCAAATGATGCATCACTCAACCCATCTCCCCTATTCAATTTGTAGGGGTTGAAGCGCCCCCTCCTAGGAGGTTGAAGCCTCAAATATACGTCAAAAGGTGTTCACCAAACAAAATCAATCGACAGGTTTCGGGAAATTTCTCCCTTCACCATTGGATAAAAAATATACGGGGTGGCTCGTCTGAGATGGAATATCCTATCAGGGTCTTTCACGAGGAACCTCACCCATATTTATACGGGAAACTACTGAACGTATTTTCATGAAATTCAGCACTTATAAGTATTTCACGATGCTGATGAAATCTAAAACATTTTCAAGGCATGAGCACCTCCGGTTTTTGCGGAAATGACGTCAACTTCCATTTTTCAAATTAGAACACCATTTTTTTATTGCAGAAATAGATTCCTTAAAAAATTTCAAGTTATTTTGATGTAACATTTTTCAGTTTTGGTTGGAAAATTCTCTCTGAGCGGGAAAATTCGAAAAAAAAAATCGAAAATAGAGCTCCGCTGAAAAAGAATAACTTCGAGGTTTTTGGATGGAAAATTTTCATTTTTGGGATTTTTCAAGATGTAGGATTGATGTATCCACTTTGAAAATCGAAATCGCGATTCATGATACAGGGGGTGAAAAAATCGCTTTCAAAGTTAGGGATGACAAAATCGTGAAGAATCAATTTTTTCAAATTAGAACCCCATTTTCTTATGGCAGATATTGAATCTACGTTAAAAAATAATGTGAGTGTATGCATCACACCCTTGCCTTAAGGTGGATATTTTCTGAGTTATTCACAAAAAACTGTTTTTAGTCTTGAATTTTCAGCTATTTCTTTTCCCTTCACGCCAAAAAGATGAAATTTTCAGGAACTGTTACTTAAACCATGCTGTAGATTTTTCACCCCTTCTTGAAACCGACTTCAAGTTACTATTAGGAGAACCATGGCAAACTCTCTCAGTTATAACTAGAGAAGATGCTCAAAGTTTTGACCGTTAATTTCTAGACATTTATTTATACGTCTCAGGAATGCTTCGTGCGTTGCTCTTCTTATTTCATCGGGAGGAAGAGATCTGCAAAAGTGTTTAAAAATCAAATTGAGTTTCAAAACTATGAATCTAAAAATCTAAACAAACCTGAACGCATTTCTGACTCGTTCTATGCAGTCCTCTTTATCAGTCAGGGGAGTTGAGTAGACAATATTTTTTATCCTACCCCAAACATAATAGTCTAAAGCAGTTAAATCGGGAGAACGTGGTGGCCAAAGATGTGGACCATTGTTCGCCAACCATCGATCTTCAAATAGCCTGTAGAGGATATTTGACACATTGAGTGAATTGTGTGGAGGCGCGCCATCTTGTTGATACCATAAGTCATTATGGTTCTGTACTAGCGGCTCAATTATTTGAGTCAATATGTCAGAATATCTATCTCCTAAGGGAGAACATTCGTCATTCTTTAAATAATGCAAACATGTGTAGTGTTCTATCTTACCAGTTAAAGTCCCATCATAAATGTGAACATCGAGAATGGCAATATTTTTGATGGCGCAAAAAACATTGAAACTCCAGGTCTCTTGAAAGTTCCATTGTCTGAAGTGGTGGTTGTTCTCTTCATCCCAATAATGACTGTTATGCCTATTGAAAGAACCATTCTTTGTGAATTTAGATTCATCTGTCCAAATTATACAGTCCAAAAAGTTTTCATTCTCTTGAAATCGAATCATCATAGCTTCGCAAAACTCTGTTCTCCTGACGAAATCAGTTTCCTTCAAATGCTGTACCCTATTGAATTTATATGGGTGCATTTTATGTTTTTTTAATATTCTCCAAACACTCGATTGAGAGAATCCCAGATCAATCTCGGCATCTTTGAGAGAATTTTGAGGATTCACACGAAAATATGCAAGAACTGTAATTTCGTTGTTCTCATCTTCTACTACACTTTTTTCTCTGTGTATAGTTTTCTTAACGAAAGATCCGACATTTCTCAAATTTGTCATGGTTCTGTTAATGGTATCTCTCGTTGGTCTGGGTCGGTCAGGAAACTTCTCAATGAACAGTCGAATCGTTCTATCTACAACTTTATTACATTCTCCATGAAGTAGAACGAGATTTAAATAATCTTCATTGGTAAAATTAGGCATAGTGATCGATTTTATAACTTAATACGAATTATCACCAAATTAATAGTAAACACAAAATGCTACTGAATAAAGAGGAATTTGGCAGATGTAATTAATGATATCTATCATTAAAAAAAAAGAATGTAAAACATGGTAAGTTTTTGCATATGGTTCATAAGGAATTATTTATTTATCACTGGAGAGACAACCGATGGCCGATTAGTTGAAATGAAGAGGTTTCCGATACAAATTCGAATCCAAATTCGCCATCTATTTAGGAACAACCTGTAACTTTTTTCTCTTGCATATTAGGGTAGTTGAATCTAAAACATGGTTTAAGTAACAGTTCCTGAAAATTTCATCTTTTAGGCGTGAAGGGAAAAGAAATAGCTGAAAATTCAAGACTAAAAACAGTTTTTTGTGAATAACTCAGAAAATATCCACTTTAGGGCAAGGGTGTGATGCATACACTCACATTATTTTTTAACGTAGATTCAATATCTGCCATAAAAAATGGGGTTCTAATTTGAAAAAAAATGATTTTTCACGATTTGTCATCCCTAACTTTGAAAGCGATTTTTTCACCCCCTGTATCATGAATCGCGATTTCGATTTTTAAAGTGGATACATCAATCTTACATCTTGAAAAATCCCAAAAATGAAAATTTTCCATCCAAAAACCTCGAAGTTATTCTTGTTTCAGCGGAGCTCTATTTTCGATTTTTTTTTCGAATTTTCCCGCTCAGAGAGAATTTTCCAACCAAAACTGAAAAATGTTACATCAAAATAACTTGAAATTTTCTAAGGAATCTATTTCTGCAATAAAAAGATGGTGTTCTAATTTGAAAAACGGAAGTTGACGTCATTTCCGGAAAAACCGGAGGTGCTCATGCCCTGAAAATATTTTAGATTTCATCAGCATCGTGAAATACTCATAAGTGCTGAATTTCATGAAAATACGTTCAGTAGTTTCCCGTATAAATATGGGTGAGGTTCCTCGTGAAAGACCCTGTATATTCACAACAACAATTTTCTCTTCAAGAGTCAATACTCAATGTTTTGAAAAGTGAAATTTCATGAATTATTCACGTTGCCTATATTTCGGTTGTCTGTTCAAGAGAGAGTTCCGGAGCCTAAAATCCGAAAAATAGGTGTCCGCGTCCGCCCAAGGGAGCGTCCGCCCAAGAGAGTACTATCTGAAGGATTTGCATTTACCGAATTCCGGACTATGAAAATGTGTCCGTTCAATAGAGGTGTCCGGTCAAAGGAGGTGTCCGTTAGAAGAGGTTTCACTGTACATTGTATGCAAAAAATTCACCAAATAAATCTACGCCTCTTAATGATAACCGAAAAAGGAACTCCTTTATGACGCAGACGAATTCTAAATGTCCTAAATGTGTTTGTTATATGCCAATCAGATCATTCGATTTATAATTGTTACAAATATTTAGAGAAATCGCCTCAGAAGCGGCACCTCCCATGTAATAATAATAATATTCATTTATTTACCAAGATAACACCTTATAAACATTTGAACAATAATTACAACTATTCAAACAATAATAGAAGGGACATAGTGCAAACCTGTCAAAACCAAGAAGAAAAAACAACAGCAAACTAAAAAGTATGTGTGAAAAATTCTGTAACTGTGTACGGTTCCATTTGAAGCAAAATTTCATGCATTGTTCTCTTGAAAGTTGATTCATTTGTGATGTTTTGCATGCCATATGGAAGATGCTTATACATTTTCAATGACATATACACAAAGTTTTTTTGAGTTGTGGTGAGGTTATACTTCGGAAGCATGTAGTTTCTACCTCTTGTTCTATCTGACGATTTGTTGAAAGATTCGAACAGGTCAGGATTTTATTAATTTTAAATTTTCCTCTGCAACTTTCACGATAGCGCATCCCCAAGATGGTTCTGAGCATCAATTTTTGGCGACGGAATACTCTTTCGATGTCGCTTGCTCCTCCCCAAAACATTATTCCAAAACTGAGCAACGTTGTTAGGGACTTTAAGCTCAGCAAGTTCTTGGCCACACGGAAATTGTAAATGACATAGCTCAGTTTTTTGTTCAGATATAGATTATGCTCGCTCCCATTCAAAGTTCTATCGAGTTTAATTCCCAAACATTTAGTAACCTTGTCAATCTTCACATTTTAATCCTTGTATTCTATGAACTCCGGAACAGGACAGCGAGAGTAGCTCGTACTGAATACCACACACTTCGTCTTGTTAAGATTCAGTAGCAAGTTATTTTTGCCTAACCATGTTTCTATCAGTGGCACATAGGATTTCAGAGATTGGATCGCCTTCCGTGAGTCCTTTCCTGTGAATATGATATAACTGTCATCAGCGTATTGAACAAGGTCATGATCGGACTCCTTGAAATTGTCGGCGAAGTCATTGAAATAAATAATAAATAATAATGGTCCGAGAATACTTCCCTGCGGGACTCCCATATTTATTTCAAGTGGGTCTGATTTATGTGTTATCCCATCGTGTTCGATCTGTACATGCTGCGTGCTATCAGAAAAGTAACTACCGAACCAGTCCAGCACATTATTTCTCAATCCATATACATATACACCATTTCCAAGTGTATTTCAGAAAGCGTCAATTGTATTTCAGAATAGTCAATTGAATTTCAGAAAGCGTCAATTGTATTTCAGATTAGTCAATTTAATTTCAGAAAGCGTCAATTGTATTTCAGATCAGTCAATTGTATTTCAGAAAACATCAAATGTATTTCAGATTAGTCAATTGAATTTCAGAAAGCGTCAATTGTATTTCAGAAAGCGTCAATTGTATTTCAGAAACCGTCATTTGTAATTCAGAAAGTAGGAATATCATTTCTCCACGACTGCATCGAATTTGACCAACGTATAGGTAATATCGAGACAATCCCCCCATGCTCCATGAATCATCCACGAACCCCAAAGTCTTCCAGAAAACAGTTGTGGCGACTATTTGAAAAATGCTCGAATAAGAGTTTTCAAGAATTACAGTTTCTTTTTGTGCCACATTAAACCGAATTTCCAAATATCACAGTCATCTCGCTTTCAGTCTCGGGACACGAATGACCATTTCCAAATACAATTGACGATTTCTGAAATTAAATTGACTGATCTGAATTACAAGTGATGTTTTCTCAAATGCAATTGATGATTTCTGAAATACAATTGACGCTTTCTGAAATACAATTGACGCTTTCTGAAATACAATTGACTAATCTGAAATACATTTGATGTTTTCTGAAATGCAATTGACTAATCTGAAATACATTTGATGTTTTCTGAAATACAATTGACTAATCTGAAATACAAATGATGTTTTCTGAAATACAATTGACGCCTTCTGAAATACACTTGGAAATGGTGTAGTTTTTTCAACATAATGTCCGAGTCCACGCAGTCGAAGGCCTTCGACAGATCCAGAAACATTCAGAGAGGAACATCGCCGTGCTCCAGACCACTCAAGATCGACCCCGTAAGCTCAAACATTGCGGAATTGATGCCCCTTCCTCTCAAGAATCCATGTTGCTTTGATGTGAAAAGGCGAAATCTACGGAAAAAATTTAATTACCTACAACACATTATCTTCTCGAAAAGCTCCGAAAAGGCTGGCAGAAGGCTAATAGGCCTATAATTTTCTGGCCTGGTCATATCACCATTTTTAAAGAAGGGAATGACCAGGTATGTCTTAAGCTGATCAGGGATAACTCCGAATTTAAACGAATTGTTCATAATAAATTTTATGGGTTGCAGCAGATGCGGGGTGGCCTGCTTCATGATACAAGTCGGAATGTCGTCGTAGCCACATGTGAATTTATTTTTTATGGATTTCAAAGCCTTGAAGAATTCATCATCTGTTACATCAAAAAGATACATCGACTTTTCATTTTTGTCCATTTCACATGAGAAGGACTCTTTCTTTCTGCAACAAGTTTGGTGCCGCATTTACAAAATAATAATTGAAGTCGTTTACTAGATGCTCAAAATCATCACAAAAATCGAAATTACACTTTCTGTTATTCATTTTGATATTTGTATTCAAATAAACTTTTCTGAAATATTCATTTTCATTTCCTTCAAAATTAATTCAATTTCTCCGATACCAGGAGAACTCCCATATGGAGTGTAGGTGCGAGAAGAAATCGTCAGCTGTGCAACGCATATGTCGCATTTTGTTTTTGTTTCGTATTTTCAATTCAGTTCATTGATGATCGTGAACACTTCTGCTTCCGCTAATTAAATATTTCTTCTGTTTCCTTTCACGAATTCGGAAAACTTCAGTTTTTTTCTGTGATTCGTAGTTTTAGTAGTTGCGTTCGTTAAATACATATCCGCGGATTGAAGGGAGAGAATACGAACACAGAACATCTAATTAATTCGGATAAGAATATACAATTGAGTGACTTCGGAGCAGAAACGGTGAGGAAAGTGTCGACAGAAGGAATGAAGGAACCCAACGTGGACACTTCCCTCACAGTTTCTGCTCCGATGTCACTTAATTGTATATTCTTATCCGAATTAATTAGATGTTCTGTGTTCGTATTCTCTCCCTTCAATCCGCGGATATGTATTTAACGAACGCAACTAGTGATTTCGATTTCATCGAATTACATTCATTTAAGAACATTCGTTTGTGAGAATTTGGTTCGAAAAAGACTGTTGCCAGTGGTGGCGTGGTTATTATTCTGCGACAAGGATAAGTGTTCCTAATTTGACATCTTTAGCAACGGATTTTCACGTCAGCTTCATTCCATGTTCATGGAAATAGGAGTAACCGACAAGATCTGGTTGACCGTTTTGCTGAAATAGGTAAGACCTTGCAATTGTTAATTTGGGTGCTATCTTTTCATTTGTGTTGGGTTTCAAAAATAATTTATATTTATATACAGTCCATTAGTCCTCTTATTTTTTCATTCAGAAACTTGGTAAATTTTTCATTAAATAAAATTGAACCGCACTTCAGTTGGTTAACTGAACATCCTAATTATTATTGCATGTTTTCCATAGTGCTGATCAATAGAAAAACGTAAGAATGACAATTCCTCACATAGCCTACTTTGTAAAAGACGTGCATAACAATGAATTTGAGTCGGCTAACGGTGGATTTCCATGCATCCGTCATCCGATGTCCGATTCGGATAGGTATAGTATACATTTTGTCGGACGGACAAAACTGTCAATTTCCATCCATCCGAATTTTCAAAACGTTGTCGTGTGATTTAATGAGGAAAATGCTAACATTTTGTATATCCAGTGCGCGTCAAAATTATGGAACAAATTCATTTTCTCAGAATAAAAATATTTGGCACAAAATCCTGAGACACGTCAATTTTTGTTTCACTTTTACCAAATTTTTATGCATTTTTGAAGGATTTTTGTTGCCAAATATTTTTCTTCTGAGAGAATGAATTTGTTCCATAATTTTGACGCGAACTGTATAATTATTGAATTATCAAATTACAAACCTTGAAGTCAAAGCAAAGTTTCACCCGGTTAGATGGGTTCCCGTATATGGTACATTTTTGTGAGAGATGGTCCAGCAATACTCAATAATTTGTTGAATGTGATATTGCTCATTCTCAAATAATTGAAATACCTACTGCCCACTATCGGACAATCGCATTTCTTGCACCAAGTTATTGAACATTCCTTGGGCCTTTCTGCTCATAAAAATATCTTTCACCCATAATATAGGTTTCTTTCTTTTAAATAGAAGAATCGAAAGCAACAACAAAAAGAGAACGCCAAACATTAAAAAAGTTATGTCAAATTTGATACGATAACGGACAAAAGTTAAACATTTTTCAACTTTCTCCGATACGGAAGAGAGTTGAAACTTTCGGACGAATGTTTGGCGCTCTTTCAATTTTGAATATTTCCGCCAATCACAACACTTTCGGACGATCGTATCATCGTATGACGGATGCATGGAAATCCACCGTAAATGGATATCAAATTAGCGAAACAAGTATCCGAAGAATGTTTTCAGCAACGATCAATCGAGCTCATCTTTTTCAGAGATTTATCCGTGAAGAAAAAAACACATCGCCACACTTGTATCCCAAAAATTGTTAGATATTTCGCTATAACTCAACTCGCCGAAACAACTATTCAAAGAATGTTTTAGCAAAAAACAAAGTAGCTCATATTTTTCAGTGATTATTCCGTAAATTATACATGGTGAAAGAAAATTTGTATCTTTCAAGGTTTTGTAGAAAAATGACGAAATCTGATTGATCGATCTGCGGCAACGGAACGTATATCAGGAATTTTTTTCGAAAACTATGAATGCAATATTGTTGAAATTCGAAAGAAAGATGTAGCTCTTCATGCTTGAATTATCTGGGAAAAAATATCACGTGCACTGGTAAGTGTATATAAAATTACCAGGTCACATATGAAAAAAAATTAGCAATCAACAAATTTTTTTCAATGATTTATCCGAAAGATGAAATAATCTGTTGATTGCTTAAATAATTTTTTGAATAAGTGATCTGTTTATTTGATCTAAAGTTCAGCAAAGCATGTTTTTTTCAAACGAAAGCGGCACAATTCTCCTTTTCGCGGATAAATAAAATATGAGCTTTATCTTCCTCCAAATTTCAAGAATATTTCATGCATAGTTTCAGAGAAAAATGCCTGATACACGTTTCGACGGCTGCAGATCATTCAATCAAATTTTCTTTCACCACGGATAATTTACGGATAATTTCCAGATAAATCACTGAAAAAGATGAGCCCCTTTGTTTTTTGCTGAAAACATTTTTTTAATGTGTTTTGCTAAGTTGATATCAAGCAGACGTAGCATATAATATTTCTTAAAATACAAAATTGTCGATGTTTTTTTTCTTCATGGACAATTTACGGATAAATCACTGAAAAAGATGAGCTGGTTTGATTTTTGCTGGAAACATTTTTCGGATATTTGTTCTGTTAAGTTGATATCCACTAAGGGCGGGTTGTAACTCAGTTGGTTAACCAGTTGGTCTTGAAACCAATGGTTAACCGGCCAAGTAAGCCTGTAAGTAAGGTTGAGTAAATTCAAGATTTCTGCCATACAACAACTCAAATCCACGTCATCGGAAACCAGAGGTTAACCTACTGAGTTACAACCCGCCCTTAGCGACACATCCCATAATCTTTAGTTATAAGTTGTGAGGTTTCACGACAATTTCGCTAACAATATGTCGACTAAACGTTCTTAAAAAAAGGTTATCTTTTGATGAAAAATATAGACCTTCAAATGAAGTGGAAAGTGGTGCACGAAAGAAAGATGTAGCTTTGAAGTATGGCGTTCCGGCAAACACCGTATCGTCCGTATCTACTATGTACGCTAGTGTTGACAAAGCAGTTTTAGTTTAGATTAAATGTTACATTATTTACCCACATAAACAATACAAAAAAAATGTGTTTTTTCAATAACTCGAATTTTTTTTCTTGGCAGATCGTGATTCGAGTTATCGAATTACTTATACTGTATGTATAGATATACAAGGTGTTTCATTTGAAACAAAGAAGTTCACATTCGTTTCCGGTAGAACCGGAAGTAGATTCCGCTTAAAAATATTTTACAAATTGAGTTCATGTGCTCTAAAACAAAATACAAAATTTTGAATTTGTATCGCAATTCCTTCCTCGAAAACGTCTAACGAAACACTTAAAAAAATCACCCTGTATAAATTTAGATGATAAATCAAAATTTTGAAATGAACATATACTTTGCCAAGTGCACTATGAAAATCAAAATTCAATGATAATGAATCATCCAGATGATGACAAGACGCAGACAATTGAAAAACCTTATCTTATTTCGAAGTCTTCAAAATGAATAAAAATCACATTGATAAGCACTTCTTCAGCTTTAGCTCTAAATTTCTTTTTATTAGGTCTGGAAATTTGCTCGTTATTCGCGTGCCAGAGCGATCGTCGGGTCGTTTGTCTCACGTTTCGGTTTATTTCGGCGCCCCCAAGATGTGTCACGGTTCAAAAAATCAATAGAGTAATTCATCTCAAATTATAATTATTTTTTTGGATCTCCTTGTATGATGTTCTGAATCGAGGAGCGGGACGAAATAAATTAACGGACCCATATGGACCGAGTTGAATGAGATAATTTTGATATCAAGATCGGCATTGCGAAGTTAGATATGCGTATGAGTAGACGTTGGAATTCGATTATTTAGAAGGTTTATTTTCATAAGAGAATTCATTTCCATTTATTGGGATTTTTATATTCATACGATAGAGAGGCCTATCACATTTATAGTGGTTTAGCTGCAAGTCAGGATTACTTCTCAAGACCAAAAACTTCGGAAAAGAGCCACACAACATCTAAGGTATGCGATCGATGTGTTGATGTTCTCTCGTTTCATGAGTTGTTTAATTCCTCATTTAGGCTCTTTGGAGTACTCCTCAAGAAGTACACTCAAACATCCGGGTGTACCTACCGATTTATTGCTGTTCCATCCAGTAACCCGCATTAGGGAGATTTCCGGAAAAAATAGGATAAGTACCAACCGATAATTTTAGACATTTGGTGAAAACAAGGACAATTTGTGGACGACATAATAAAAGACGATTGTTATAAATTTCCATCTTACGACAATAATTTGATGCCTTTATTTCTCTTCTAATAAATTGTACTGTGAGGTTTATTGCATTTATTTTTTTGTTATCAGGAAACCAATAACAACCTCTCCAAAATTTGGAGAACAAAGAACCACACCCTCCGACTGAGCTGGGTATACACTTTTTCAATTACCTGCTCAGTATAATTCTGTTATGCTATAATTCACTTAGAGCAGATTTAAAGTGTTACAGATGGCGCCCAAAATATGTTATTCAGGTTGTTATTGGTGAAATTTTGAAAAATTCTGTATTTTAATATTTTGTAAAGGTCGAACGCAAATTGTCTATAAAATTTAGGTACATTTTTTCCGATTCATTTCAGTGGAAAACCATTCCGCAATCGATAAGTTTTTTGTTCACTTACATATTGTGTTTCCAAACACAGGCACAGATAAGAGTTTATACTTTCCATTCATTCTCGTATGTTATTTTATCTTGGAATATTTTTCAATTCATGTTGAAATTTTGATTTATTTGACGTTGATTCATAATTCTTATTGGAAAGATGGCATCTACTAATATTTGGAAAAATGAAATTAATCGACTCAATCAAGATGAGTTGAAATATGAAATGCTTAGTAGGGGATTGAAATCAGGAAGTGTAGAGTCTAATAGGAAATCACTTAGAAATGTTTTGAAATTGGAAAATAAAGGTGATTGGTCACAGATATCTTATCCGATCAAATTTGAAGATGATATAACCCAGATAGATAAGAACAATTCTGAATTAATTAAACTTGTTTCTGAATTTGAGGGGGACACAAAGACGTCTCTTTTTTCTCGTTTGACAGCATTGTTGACTCATAATATGAGAAGAATTCAACACAGCGATCCAGGTACCGAAGATACAAACATTTCCCGAAAGAATACTGCACTTTTGGATTTACATAATATCAAAACAGATTGCGAAAAATTAGTCAAAAAATTCAATCGTCGCTCTGATGAATCCTCGTTGAACTTCGTCGAACCTATAACAAATTCATCGCCAAATAATTCAGATAGTGATTCGGAAGAAGATAATATTTTTCAATCAACTCCTGTTACTCAACAGTACTCACCTAAGTCAATACCTGTTTTAAAATGGAATTTAAAATTTTCTGGCGATGATAGTATGTCATTAAGTGCATTTTTACAGAGAGTTGAGGAATTAAGAAAAGCACGTAACGTAAGTGTCGATGAATTGTTCAGGGCAGGTTATGATTTATTTTGTGGCAAGGCTCTTACTTGGTTTCGAGCAAACATTAAACATGCTTCGGATTGGACTTCTTTGGTCAAATTATTACGCGAAGAATTTCAGCCAGCGGACTATGATGAAAGATTATATGATGAAATTAAATCACGAACACAGGGTAGCAGCGAAAGCATAGGCATTTATATTGCGATCATGGATAATTTATTCAGTAGACTTTCAGTAACAATTCCAGAAAATAAACAATTGAAAATATTAATTCGAAATATAACTCCGTTTTATCAAAAACAATTATGTTTGGTAGATGTTCAAACTAAATCTGAATTAATGAGACTTTGTAGGTTGCTAGAAACAAAAAAGACACAATTGGAACAATTTAAGGCTCCTCACTCTAATTCAAAATTATTAGAGCCGGACTTAGCATATGTCGATACATCTCCAAATTCAAGTAAATCAAACAACTGTGACATTATATGTTATTTTTGTAATCAACCAGGACATAAAAGAAACAACTGTGAAAAATTTCGTAGTGTTAGAAATAAAAGTCTGAAGTGTTTTAAATGCGGAAAAATAGGATTCACTGTTAAAACTTGTCCTTCATGTGGTTATTTCAATACAAAAAACTCGAATACACAGCGTTAGATCGAGGGACGACTGTTAACATCGCAAATTCCTCGATAGTTCGTTTTCCGGACCTGCATAATGAACATTTACGATTGCACTTGGATTTCGTATTGGCCAATGTTTTGGGTGATGAAAGACCTTACCTTAATGTAAAGATTTTGGGTACAAATATGCGAGGATTGCTTGATTCTGGCGCATCAAAGACTATTTTTGGACAAAAAGGTTGGAACTTATTGGAATCTATGGGCTTCACCTTGGATACTAGTCATAATCAGAATATTACAGTAGCAAATGGTGAACATTGTCAAATTTTAGGCACAATAAATATTCCCTTCAATCTTAGAGGAAATATCAAAATATTGCAAGCTTTGATAGTACCGGCACTTCCTCATGCACTTATTTTAGGCTCAGATTTTTGGAAATCTTTCGGTATAGTTCCAGATTTAAGACATGGAGAATGGTCATTTTCTGACGATAAATCAATAGAAATATCATCAATTTCTGATCAGAATGAATTAAATTCAGACCAGTTTTTTTGGTTAAATTCATTCTTGGAGAGAGTTTTTGAAATTATGCCATCTGGTGTTGGTTGTACGAACGCAGTGGAACACAAAATGATTACAAATTCAGAACCAATAAAACAAAGGTACTACCCAATTTCTCCAGCGATGCAAAAACATGTAGACATGGAGTTAGATAAAATGCTTAAGGACGATATTATTGAACCATCTTCGTCACCATGGTCATCTCCCATAGTTTTGGTTAAAAAAAAAGACAACAGCTTTAGATTTTGCGTAGATTTCAGACAGGTTAACAAGGTTACAGTTCGCGATGCATATCCACTACCTTTTGTCAATACTATTTTAGACAAGTTGAGACAGGCAAAATTTTTATCATCTCTCGATATAAAATCGGCATTTTGGCAAATACCTCTTTCGGAAGAATCTCGTCCAATTACAGCATTTATCGTACCAAATAGAGGACTTTTTCAGTTCAAAAGACTCCCATTTGGCCTTCATAATTCGAGTGCAACATGGCAAAGATTAATAGACTCAGTGTTAGGTGCAGATTTAGAACCATATGTTTTCTGCTATTTGGACGACATTATTGTGGTCACTCAGTCATTCGAAAAACATTTAGAAATTTTAGAAGAAATTTTCAAAAGATTGATTAAGGCAAATTTAACTGTCAGTAGGGAAAAATGTAGTTTTTGCAAACCTCAGTTGAAATATCTTGGCTATATAGTGAATAAAAACGGTTTACATGTAGATCCCGAAAAAGTAAACGCAATTTTAAGTTTGCCGGCGCCCAAAAATATTCGAGAAACTCGGAGAATAATAGGCATGGCGTCTTGGTATCGTCGCTTCGTACCAGATTTCAGCTCAATAATGTCACCTATTACGGCCCTTTTAAAAATAAAAAAAGGTATGAAACCAAAATTCCTTTGGACCGACGAGTGTGAATTGGCATTTACAAGAATTAAAGAACTTCTTATTTCAGCACCAGTACTTACTTGTCCAGATTATGAGAGAACATTCATTGTTGCAACCGATGCTTCGAATTACGGTCTAGGCGCTACATTAAGTCAAAAATTCGATGATGGAGAACATGTCATTAGCTACATAAGTAGATCTCTTACTAGAACGGAAAAACTGTATTCTACTACAGAGAAAGAATGTCTCGCTGTTCTCTTCGCTGTAGAAAAATTTCGTCCATACATCGAAGGTACACGATTTGAAGTGTACACGGATCATCATTCTCTAATATGGTTGAATAATTTGAAAAATGCTACAGGTCGTTTGGCTAGATGGAGTTTAAGACTCCAACAGTATGACTTTGCCATATTTCATCGTCCGGGTAAAGATAATATTGTACCAGATTTTTTGTCACGTTCAGTTCCTGAAGTGAATATTGTAAATGTTCTTACTTCGGAAGATTTCGAAAATTATAAGGATCCTTGGTATGATAAAATGATCGCTCGTATAATTCAAAACCCACTTTCTCATCCATTATGGAGAGTGGAAGGTAAAACCATTTTTCGCAAGACAGAAAACAAATATAAAATTTTGGCTGATTCAGACTTCAGTTGGAAAATAGTGGTGCCTAAGAGTCACCGAAATGAGATTATAAAACGTCATCATGATACAGTGACAAGTGGTCATTGCGGTATATTCAAAACTTTCCATCGTGTAGCTCATCATTATTATTGGCCGAAAATGAAGCTTGACATAAAAAATTACATAAATAGATGCAACAAATGCATTGCTTTCAAGCCTGAACAAAAATTACCCTTGGGCCAGATGTGTTCTCGGCCGAATATTACTAAACCTTGGGAATTGATAACGGTTGATATAGTAGGTCCTCTTCCTAGATCTTCACGTGGATATAAATATATATTGTCAGTTTGTGATTATTTTAGCAAATTTGTATTCTTCTTTCCCTTACGTACCGCCACTGCTCCAAATATTTGTAAATTATTGGAAGATAATGTTTTCATGTTGGTAGGCGTCCCAAAATATTTAGTCATGGACAATGGTTCACAATTCAAGTCAATTTTATCTAGAAACTTAGCTAAAACTTATAACATTGAAATTAAATATACAGCCTTATATCATCCACAACCGAACGCAGTTGAGAGAGTTCATCGAGTTTTGAATACAATGTTAGGTTGTTATGTTGAGGAAAGTCAGAAAAACTGGGATGAAAATCTTCAAAAAATTGCATGTGCGATTCGTTCTGCTAAAAGCGAAGCTACTAATATGTCGCCATATTTTATTAATTTTGGTCGCGAAATGAATTTAAGAGGTGAAGGAGCGAAATATTCAGATATACTCGATCAGGAAATTAATGTGAATCTAGACGAACAAAATTTGACATCTCGTTCCGAAGAGCTGAAAAAAGTTTTTCAAGACGTGAGAGAAAACTTGAATAAAGCTTCTGAACGTGCTGCTAAGTTTTATAATTTGAGACATAGAAATGAACAATTTAATGTAGGTCAAAAGGTTTGGAGAAAAAATTTCATTTTATCAGACGCAACAAAATCATTTACAAAAAAGTTAGCACCGAAATTTGTAGGCCCATTCATAGTTCATAAAAAAGTTTCACCTTGGACATACACTCTAAGGGATGATCGCGGAAAAGTATGTGGTACGTACAGCATAAAAGATTTAAAAAGTCACCCACCAGACGAATAGGCTTAAATGAACGGATAAATTTGATGATAGTTGTTCCATTCGGCATAAAGGGAAAATTAATTAAATAAGGACAAGGTCAGGTGTAAATAGAATATAGGTTGGGTGAAATGTATATAAATCGGGAGATATAATGGGTAAAATAGAAATAGGATGACTAGAAATAGTTCACATAGAAAATGAGTAAAATAAATACAGGGTTAAAAAAATATATATAAAAAAAATTGGAAAACAGAGAATAGTATGCATATGCAAGTAGGTGTAAAACGAAAGTAGAAATTTCAAAAAAAAAAAAAAAGCTTCACAGTCACAGTTCAACATTAGTCGTTTTTCTTGGTAGTTCTCAAAAAAAAAATGATTCTCATTTTTTTTTGGCAGGAAGGGATGGTGTCACGGTTCAAAAAATCAATAGAGTAATTCATCTCAAATTATAATTATTTTTTTGGATCTCCTTGTATGATGTTCTGAATCGAGGAGCGGGACGAAATAAATTAACGGACCCATATGGACCGAGTTGAATGAGATAATTTTGATATCAAGATCGGCATTGCGAAGTTAGATATGCGTATGAGTAGACGTTGGAATTCGATTATTTAGAAGGTTTATTTTCATAAGAGAATTCATTTCCATTTATTGGGATTTTTATATTCATACGATAGAGAGGCCTATCACATTTATAGTGGTTTAGCTGCAAGTCAGGATTACTTCTCAAGACCAAAAACTTCGGAAAAGAGCCACACAACATCTAAGGTATGCGATCGATGTGTTGATGTTCTCTCGTTTCATGAGTTGTTTAATTCCTCATTTAGGCTCTTTGGAGTACTCCTCAAGAAGTACACTCAAACATCCGGGTGTACCTACCGATTTATTGCTGTTCCATCCAGTAACCCGCATTAGGGAGATTTCCGGAAAAAATAGGATAAGTACCAACCGATAATTTTAGACATTTGGTGAAAACAAGGACAATTTGTGGACGACATAATAAAAGACGATTGTTATAAATTTCCATCTTACGACAATAATTTGATGCCTTTATTTCTCTTCTAATAAATTGTACTGTGAGGTTTATTGCATTTATTTTTTTGTTATCAGGAAACCAATAACAACCTCTCCAAAATTTGGAGAACAAAGAACCACACCCTCCGACTGAGCTGGGTATACACTTTTTCAATTACCTGCTCAGTATAATTCTGTTATGCTATAATTCACTTAGAGCAGATTTAAAGTGTTACAGATGGCGCCCGGTGAGGTCGCACTTCTGTTGAAATCAAACTAAAAATGAACATTCACAAAATAATTTTATTCAAAACAAAAAGTTAATACATTGTCTCGACACATGTAACAAAAATTTCCCTAGAAATTATACAAAGATGAATTAGAAAAAATTCAATATATTTACAGGAATATTGTATATTCGGATTCTTTGGCAAAAATTGATATTTTTTTTTAATTACATTATCCTGAAAACGAATTAGATAGAGAGATAACTCTCGCAAGTATGAGTAATTGCAACATTTTGGAATATTTTTCTCAAGAATTCAATTTCAATTGAAACTATGCCATTATATGTCATCTTCAAGCATACATCCTACCTTAATCCACCTTTTAGAAGCCACATAAAGTTATTAATGTCAACTCCATCGTCCAATATTATCTTGCTAGAAATTCCCTCATTTCCTTTCATAAGAAATTTTTTGGTTTTACCAAAAAATTTCTGGGGCAAATGTAAAAATGGCGTAAACGTATCAATAGCCCTTATCATCTTCATATAATCAAAACTTGCTATTTCGTCACCTCAATATTCCTTCCCTGCCTTATTGTACGAGGATGTATTGATATCTAGTTAGCCTAGACCAGTTCCAAGCATAGAAAAAATATTGCGATACCATATCCACGAACAATAACTTATTAGAACTGCAAGGGACCAAGAATTTCTTCTGAGCTTTAAACAGGAGCTTGTTTTTTTATTATGATTATGTAGCTCTCTTATTTTTTGAAATTAATGAATGAATTACATATCAAGTTTTACAGGAACGACATATATTATTACAATTACCCCCTAAGTTCATGTATGTAATTCCATTGCCACTCTCGAACCGTTTGTGTCTTTTGCCCCCATGGTACAGGGCAAATGTAACATATCATCAACATTTTGAAAAATATGATACCTGAATTCTATAGTTAAAGAATTGCTGAATTTAATGTGGTAGTAAGCATGCTAATAAAAGTAAAAATAATACAACATTTTAGGATTTGATTTGAACTACTCAAATTTAACAACCGATTTGCCCCAGTCTATCTTATATCGAACTTTCAATAGGGTCCAAGCGAGCACCCGCGGTTTGGGGCGTTCAGACAATGCAGTATATTCAAAAGTAAAAAGTCGGTTATTACTTTTGTGTATTTTGCATTCTTCGAATGTCTGAATCGAGCGGTTGTCTGCTGGCACCTAAGACACTCCTATATTAATTCAATCTAGAATTAAAAATGACTAGAGAAGACATGGAAGCATGTCGTTTGAGATCCGTGAAATCGTAACTTATTTAGCCCATGAAAAGATACATCAACACATACAGTACAGTACAACATATTTTGTGCTCGAGATGGAACTTAAATATCCAAGACGCAAAACTTAAAAGCTACTGTTTCACAGCTCCGACATAAAGAAAACTTTCCTGGCCCCCAGCAATAGAATTCGAGATGTCAGAATCTGTCGCGACACATCCCATTTGAAGGTGAATATTTATAACCACTGAGGAGTGAGGACTCGATTTAACAGCAACGTCAAAGGAAACGTAAAGATATCTGGGGGAAAAGAAGGAGTGAGGAACTCTATGGGCATATATTACCATAAGAGTTCTTGACTCACAGCTTTATAATCGACTGACATGACTTCTGCATTTCAGGTAAAATGAATAGATATTAAAGATCCCAACTGGTAGAACGAACAAATTTTTTCATTTATCTATGGATATTTTGAGACTATAGGACTGACTATAAGATGTTAATTTTGATCTTGTAACTTTTGAACTCGAGAAACGTCATCATCCACCAGATGTGAGTCGATGTTTTTTTTCTCTGAAATAGTATTCTTATTATGTTCAGGATATGGTTCCTTATAATTTTCCATGAACCAAAATCTCTGCGTAACGATTCAAATAGCCGGTAGAGCTCATCTAGTCCGTGTGCTCTATCGTTTTTCGCACTTAAAATTTTTGATAAACTCAAGCCGAATACGCAGAGCGGCTTTGAAGCAATTCTCCTATAGGTTTCCACGTAGAGTGTTTATTGAGTTGGGCGTTCTGGGCATTTAAGTTCAGTGGCTTCAGTATAGGTAACAATATGGACAAAGCACCTAAATTTCATCGGTTATGAAAAAAGACTTTGGAATCACCAGTTCCAATAGACTAAAGCCTGATTGACAATGTTTTTTTTAACGCCAATAATATGAAATTCAATTATCTTCGCAGAGAGTAAGTTCATTGTTTGATCCCTAATTTATTGTTTCACATTTATTTTGATAGATTTCCAGAAGCCTAGTTAACCACTGCCACTGACTACATATAAGATATAGTATACATCTCGATCAATTCAGGTTGATTTTGATAGAAATCAATTTATGTCATCAACCACCGAATGAAATTTCCAGAGAAATTTTTTTCAACAGCACTAAATTCGTGAACAGGTATGCAAATATAAATCATATACAATAAGAGAGCTAACTCAAGTTGGAGGCACAGCATGAGTGGAACGCCTCCTTAGGAATGTTCGTCCTCCGATAGGGTATTGTCTGGTAAGAAGAATAAGAGAAGAAGCCAATGCCAATTTGACAGGCGGCGTTTGTCCTCCCGGTAAACTAACAAATACCGTGGCAACTGCAGCAAGTCCATCATCTATAAAAAGAGTTTGAAATGAATAAGTGCAAATACTCTTCAGAAGCTCATTTATTTTATGAGCCACAAGAACTTTATCCTTGTAGTTAGTTTAGGACAACTGAATATAATAATAAAAATATTTCGAACTCAGTAATTCCTATTGAAATGAAGGGATTTTCGGGTCAAGAGTTCAAAAATATGGCTCTCAGTTTTACACTTCATTGCTCAGCAGGAATGAGCAATAGAGCTCCAGCTGCCCCCTCTAGAGCTCCACAAGTATCCCTTGAAAACCCATGAAATAATAGCAAAATATACGAAAATCACAATGTGGTGCTCTCAATTTATCTATCAATGCCGGCGTATACATTGAGCAGACTGCACCCTGCTCCAGTGCAAATCAATTCGATACAAAGCATAATTGATGCTTGTGATACCTTCTGCCAATTTTAGAATCTGAGCGGCATCAAAAATGAAGTAGAATTGTGGCAAAGGACATGGCATCAGAATCCTAAAGTAAAATAAAGTAATTTTAAAGAGCTGACGCTTATGATGTTTTGAGAGAAACAGAGGATTTTTTCCCAAGACGGAAAAAGTTTTAATAATTTTGATCGCCCTACCGTGCACCACTCGAACTGTGGAGCGATCATTCAACAGCCTTCGTAGGATCAAAACCTGGCAAAGGAGTAGGTACGATGGTTGAGAGTTGATTTACTTCAAAAACAGAGTTGTTGAAGAATTCGCTGAGAATCCAAAAATAATGTGTTTTGGTTAGTTTAGAAATTTTTATTCGGTTTTATTTGGGTATGAATTATACAAAGTGTACCTAAGTAAGTGTATCAACGGTCAACTGTAGATTTCTCATGAAAAAAATTACATTTTTTTCTCAAAAATTTATATCTTTTTCAGTTTATTGCTGATATCTTAGAAACCGTTTGAATTACAGAGTAGAGTTTCTGTACAATGTCAATAATAGCTACTTTCTTGCGCTTTACTTGGTATTTTTAGACGTGTGCCAGTGTCGAAGATACTGAATTTGAACAAAGGTTTTACCCCCAACATTTATACCACTGGAAAAATATGCATTTTCACAGTGCGCCAATGTGTTTTACATAAACATGGTACCTACTTTTGGCTCATTGCTCTAAAGTGAACCGTTTTCGAGAAAACTGGCATTATATGATCAAAAACATGATAATGAAAAATAACTCTGCTATTAAAACCTAGTTTTCAAATTTTGTTGAAATTAATAAATTAATTATCACTACTCATTTTTCCAACTACAAGAAATTTACAATGTGTTAACAAATTGTTTTTATGGCAGTTTTCTCGAAAACGGTTCACTTTAGAGTATTGAATTAAAAGTAGGTACCTTTTTTATGTAAAACACATTGGCACATCAGAATTTGCCATGCAAATGTAAACTTGTCCTGTGGCGTAAAAGTTGGGGGGTAAAACCTTCGTGCAAATTTGATATATCCGCCACTGGCAGCTATTATTAGTGACAATGTGTGTACCAAAACTCAATTCTGTAATTCGAACGGTTCCTGAGATATTAGCAAAAAACTGAAGAACATATACATTTTTGACACCCTGTATCTCGGAAACGAGGACCCGGAGGAAAAAATGGAACAGAAAAAAAATTGATGATGAAACACCTAATTAGGAACACCCTGTTTAGTCTTCAAGCTGATGAAACATAAAATAAATTTCATTTCATCCTACACTACCTTCCCATTTCTATTCAGATTTTTTTTGCCCTCCCCTAGCTCAAAGGCTGGGGTCGCTGGGGACGCCCATGAACATATGTTTCACTTTCCGATCCGGACCCCAGTTGGGGCGGGGCCTAAATTGTCAAAAAGTAGGTTCCGCGAAACGGCCCTAGCTCGTAATGGGGACCACGGTAGAGGAAAAACGATAAAGGAAAAGAAAATAGAAGGACTGGTGCTTCTTTTGAAATACATTTCGTCTTTCTGCGTGGTTGGGAAGTACGTCAATATAAACTATTTTACAACTGGATTTATGAATAATGACAATATTAAACAAGTAACTGGAATTTCTCATGGAGAAAGTAGAACTGAAGCGATGATATGCTGAAAACGTGCAGCCATCTCTGATTAGTTCTTTAACGTTTAGTTGAATATCATGTCTGTTTTGACAGAAGAAATGGCTGCTGATGATACTTATCCCATAACTTTTATACAGGGTTGGGATAAAGTTTGGCACCAAACCAAATTAATATCTCTAAAACGAAACGGGCGATATTTTTGAAATTTGGCAGCTGAGTGTAATGGACCACAATGCATCTGATGAGCATATTTTCATTAATGAAATACTTCCGGTTTAACCGGAAATGACAAAAAAAAAATATTTAAATGGGACACCCTGTATATTTCTGCAGATTCTGAAAGTGCACCTTGTTTCGGATCTGTCCATATCGGGTTCCATGCTTTTCATGACGTATTTTTTATGAAAATCTATAAAGAGAAGAAATACAGGGCTTTTTCTAGTAGAAAAAATTTATTGAAAATAATTAAAAAAACAATCATTTTAAATGTTCGAAGTGCTTGCGATTCACTCAGCTGCCAAATTTCAAAATTACCGTCCGTTCCCTTTTAAATATATTAATTTGGTGCCAAACTTTATTCCAACCTGGTAGATTCAATCTTAAATCAATTAAGAGATGCCAGACAGCATTTGCGTCCCCCTTTGAAGTTCGGGTTTGTCCGCCTGATATAAGTAGCCCAAAAGCCATCCACGTCTCATGGATAAAGTAATTAGACCTGATCTTGTAGGTACCTAAGTGTTCCTTTTTGACAACATTATTGTGACAACTCAACTTTTGTACATTAAGATTTTCAGAGAGGTATACCATAGTCCGAAAGAAGCAAATTTCACCGAAAATTTAGATAAATGCGAATTTTGCTGTGTATCCAGATTTTTTACTCGGACCTTATCCAAGTTCACAAATGTCAGTACGGTTCCATCGTCTTTCTTTGATATTTTTCATATTCTTTGCATCTACAATAACCATTAATTTTTCTCAACTAGGAACCACAGAAACGTCACTTTCGTCATTGAAAGGTTCACCCCTTTTTGGCGGGTTTTTAAGTGTACTCTTGACAGTGTCCATGTTGCCATGTTGGATGGAAGGGCATCTCCTGAAGATAAATTCACGAGCAGGCGTGAAATAATCTCAACCATAGCAGGGCAGGCTCACTATGGAGGGGCTATAGTACACCCAAAGAGCGACAGGTATTTGGAGAGAGCCGTTCGTGAAACAAAATATGAATCATTCGTTATTTCCATTAGTTTGTTCAATGTAAGCGCCTTGTCTACCCCGACGAACCGGCACTGATGCTACCCCGCGTCACCCAACATAGCTATGCCATTTGAAATAACACCATATTTTCGAAATGTGATCTATACTATTCCTACTTTGGAAACTTTGACATAAAATATTCAACGAGACAACGAGATATCTCATTCGTTCTATGAAGCAGCATTTCATGAAACAACGACATTTATTTTGTGTTAGAAATTTTGATAAAATATTGCGCTAGAGTCTTTATAATGAATTCTGGCTATCTTTCCTCACCATATATATGTATACAATTTCATATTGGAGCGATAATGATAATTCCTTACTTTAGGAGAATATTTTCCAAACCATTCAGCCCACAGTGTACCCCATTATAATGCCCTTATCGAAGTATCATGGAGAAACGAAAATGATATCTTTTTCTGTGAATGTTATCCACAAATTATTTCCAATAGTAACATAAAATAAGAATAAGAATATGATTTTATCGTCTGTTTTTATGAAATAGAAAATATAAAACCTCAAATAAATAATCTAACGATCTCAAACATCTCCTACAATCGGATTGAAGTATTGCAATACAAAAACGTATGTGTTAATATTCCTTTTTTTTTACCTGTAGGTTCGATTGCTACTGGACGTAAATCGTAATGAATAGTTTTTCTGAGCTTAGTTCTGCCACTCAAACTCAACGTCACAGTTGCAAAAGGTCTTTTCGCCATATGGAGCATCTCAACAACATGTCGTCGCCTTGCTCTTCTAACATCCGCGGCCTGTTTTGCCTTCCAAGCTACCACACAAGCAGCAAGGAATAAGAAGAAGCAAGAGAAAAAAACTGAAAAGAATACGAAAAGATCTATATGTAGCTGGTCCTGTCTGGAGAAAACGATTCCATATGAAACTTTTTTGTCGTTATCTGTGGATTCCATAGCCTGCAGGATAAGGAAAAACCTTGTAGTTTCCAAAGTATGATATTCCTGAAAAAAAAATATGTGAGAGAAGTATGCTAATAATGTAGAAACATGTGTAATAAAGAAATCAAGAGCAGATCGAAGCAAAGATCTGAAAAATTAAAAAGGCGATATTACGACGGGAGAGGGCGGAGTTTGAATTCCCGATAGGCAGAAATTTTTGTTTATAGGTGGATGAAATGGAGTCTTCATTCTTTGCGTTCATTTCTGGATTGCAGGAAACACTTATTTTGTGAGGAAGCTAACATTATTATTTTTGTTGTTACTTGTTTCTCACTGTAAAATTATTATTTGAATTATTGCTATATAATTTTCGGAATAAATATTTTTTCGGAATAATACATGTTATATTATTGTAGTTCATATTGAAAAAATGCACCTGGAGACAGTTGCGGCTCGTGGGCAAAAGAAATGGGTTCTCTGCATCGAAATCAGATGGCACCGACCAGTAATTGGAGAGTGCGCAGAGTAGGCAGCTATTGAGATGCAGTCCAATTATGGTTAATTCACTTCCTAAGTTCCTAATATTATGGTAAAATGCCTACGAATTCTGGGGGGAGGGGCATAAGCAAGTTGGTACCAAGGAAAGCATCATCAAAAATTCCGAAATTGTACCAAGCTACATATCATCACTCTCAGAAGAACGATCGATTCAACCAGAGCACGAACTAGAACGAATAAAATGGGATGTCGTCGATCCCGGTGAAGTTAGAAGACGGCCGCACTATCTACCATCCTGGAAACGAGAATCAATCCATCGCACCGGAGGCACTAGTTTTATAATTCACAACTGACAGTCTGACAGCTCGGAAACTGATCAGAGGAAAAGGAGAGCGTACACGTAGTCACACAGTATAAAATACTTCGATAATTGTTGCAACTACAGGGTGTCCCAAGTTCGAGTGCTTATCAGACGTCCCGGAGAACTGGACATATTTAAAATCTGAAAATTGGGATTATGATATTGTTCGAAATTCTTCACTCAGTTGAAATATTTTTGTGGCCGGAACACTTCCAGTTTTAGATGGATTGAAAATAATTTTGTTCAAAAATTTTCTTTAATTTTATCGTTTCTGATATAATATTGATGATTCAATGCTGAAAACATTTGATTTTGACTTGAAACCCATAGAAAATTATCGTTTACTGCCTTAAATGAGATTAAAATCGTTGGTGAAACCCGACCTGAGATAAATCCAGAAAATCTCAAACAACTCAGAAATTACTGAATTTAGGAGCAAGGGCATTTGATAGTGCTATAATTATTTTTCTTCGTAGAATCCAACGCAATAATAAGAAATAGGGTTCCCAATTTGAAAAACAGAAGTTGTGGCCAATTTTCGATCACAGTTTTTGTCACAAAATTTGAAACATCATCTGATGATATTAATGAAATTCAAAAGATGCATGACCTTTCCACATTCTTCTCATTTGACCCTATGAGAACGGTTCACGCTCAGAATTTTGGATATAAGAAAAATGAGCATAACACTGACTATGAATAAGTATTTGATTCGGTTTTTTTTTCGATATTTTTAGAACATTGGAATGAATACAATGGTTTTAATGGAAATATATTCAGCACAGAAACGAACAAATTGAAGAATTTTTTTTGAACTTTCCACTTCTTGTATAACTGGACATGTGCAGGCAGGAAATATTTTCACTTAGTAGAGAATTTCGAACAATATCATAATCTCAATTTTTAGATTTCAAATATTTCCACTTCTTCAGAAACGTCTCATAGGCACTCGAACTTGAGACACCCTGTATAATCATACTCGAATAAACTTACATTTTTTTTCAATGGAATTGATGTTCTTTTCAAATAATATTGAATTCATATTTTTATTTATTTCGACCAGTATTTGAAAGATCGAATTAAGTATTGTGAGAAAAAAGTCACGTTTTTTAACGACCTCTGACTGTATGAAAGGTTTAGATTATTCATATATGTATAGAAATTCAATGCATAATATTGGTTTTCCTTAGTCACGGACTTAATTCGTATTCATTAAGAGATTTCAAAATAAGATAAGGTATGTCCCATAAGTTTTGGCACAAATTTCAGCGACCAAAAAAGTGACGAAAATTACACATTTGTTTATTGCATTATGATACACATTAATAAACGTTTCAGAATCAACAAAACTATCAATTCAAATTAAATGAAAAGGGCCATTATCTTCCACAGAGCGCAGCTTTCTGCGAACACCTAGCATCAGGTTTTGGACGGTATCTAGATCGATTTCTCGGACCTTCCTGATGTTCGGCGTCAAAGTTTCTCTTCATTTTGGGCTTCCCATCTTCCATCGCAAACTTTTCGCGATAAGAGAGCCGAAAAATCTTCTATGGGTATAGCATGTAGAAGGTTAGGGGGATTGCCATTTCGTGGAACAAATGGTACGTTTTGGTCGGCTAGCCAATCTTGAGTTTCTCTTGCATAGTGCCTGGACGCAAGGTCTGGCCAGAACATAATATCGTCTCCAGCGTGCTCTGCTTCATCATAGGACGAATAGAAAAAAAAAAGGATTTATCTATTTTTCATTTTGAGTTGTTCTGTGAATAGTTGTTATAATACCAATGTAAAATTGTGAAAATTTTATTTTTTTCTGTTCGTTGTTGCTGTTGAATTTATTGTACATTTCCCTGAAAAGGTTTCGAATTAGTAGTATGGGAAAGGTACTGACCCCAACCGGAGGAATGACCTTCTTCTTAAAAGTAATCAGTGCCGAGGCGCTAATCGCATACTATTGTGCGAACAAATACAGTGACAGAACCGCGGTGTCTATACGCAACGTCGGTGAGTGTCCAAACTTAGAGAACAGCTACAAAAGTGAAACCAGGAATAGTGTTGCAGAAGGACGAAGTAACAATTTGAAACGTATGGACCAACTGTGTCGCGATAACTTGAGTGATTACGCATTGCGGGATGCATCTTCTTTTTCTTCATCGGCCCTCTTTCATCCAGTGTCGGATATAGGCCTCATCCAGTTTTTTCCATGTTTCTCTGTCTTTCGCTATTCTCATCCATTGTTTTCCGGTTACAGCGACCACATCGTCTATCCATCTTTTTCTAGGTCTTCCCATGCTCCTTTTTGTTTCCCTAGGTCCTAGGTCTCTAAAATGTCACCCTGTACGACGATCTTTCCACACTCTGCCTTGCCACGTGTGCCACCCATCTCCACCTAAGTTTCGCTATTCTTTCCATGATGTCGGTTACTCCGGTTTTCTTTCTCATTTCGCTGTTCGGTCTCTTAAGCCAGCATTATCTTCTCCATGGCTCTTTGAGTTACTCTCAGTTTCAACACCCCCCGCAGGCCAAGAGTTTTCAGCGATCGTCAATCTGCAACCTATCTATAAAAGATGGCGCTCGTTTGAAAAGCAGGAGGGGAGAAATCGGTTCTAATATCAATGTATAAAATTTCACAAGCTAAATCAAAGAAGGAATCTGTTTCTTTTAAGACATCAACAACTGTGAGAGTTGTAAGATTAAGCCTATCGTGCCAAAGTTCAATTTCATTCTTCATGTTCGGTAATAAAACTGGGCAATAGATTCACTAATTTGTTTCACATCTTCAGTTGTCATCTTTTGCATGTGCGCCGGGTGTAACCTAGATAATGCGAATGATGGCGTGTCTTCTTCAGCAAAACGTACTTCAAGGGAGGTGATAATTGAATCCAAGTATGGTATTGCTAAAGACCTCTTCCAGTATTCTGAAGGGCTATCTGCTGGATGATTGCTTCTATGACGTTGTTTCCCCGTAAACGAGGCATTGATGTAATGTCCTCCTCCAGTCCGACCTTCTCCGCAACAGCAGTAGCTTCCTTTATAATTTCCTCTGCCACTTTTTCCGGATTTTCACGGTGGTTTTTAATTAAAATTAGAATCCTTTGAGAGTGTTCCGAGGCTTTGACCACGTCCAAAGCTACAGACTGGAGTACGTTGACAACGGGTTCCATCAAAGCCGAGTATTTGGCTACCAACATAATCCCGAGAATGAAAGAAATTCTGGAAGTAGCCGCATGCAGTTGGAAGGCACTTTTCCGAGTTGCACCATTTCCTTCCTGAGAAAATGTTTTAAAGGCTTCCAGAATTACTGGAAGGTTTTCTTTAAAGACTCTGATTGTTTTGTATTTCTCACTCCATCTTGTCTCGGAACGTCTGGAAATATTAGGTATCAACTTCCTCCTCAAAACTGATTCCCGAAAAAAGTTTATAACATCTTTGGTGGTTCCCATGGCATTTCTAATTTCAGAAAGTGAATTTAGATCATTGATAACTAGATTCAGTTTGTGGGACGAGCAATGAAAGTAGAGGGCTTTGGTGTACTTTTGCGTAAGATCGCTTGTACCCCTCCGTCTTTTCCTGACATCGTTGAGCAACCATCAAAACCAAAACCAACGCATTTATTGATATTCAGATCTTCTTTTGTCAAAAACTCGTCTATACTATGTGCAATCGATTTCGCATCCAAATCTTTTAGCTCAATGAATCCGACAAACATTTCTTGGACTTCTAGAAATATCAGCTGTTTCGTCTGCTAGCACACTATATGCTGCTGCTTCTTTCACTTTTTTCGTAATATCAGCCTTAATAACGCTTCCACAAATACCAATAATTTCATTTTGAATATCCACTGAACGGTAGCTTGCATTCTTTTTCCCTAGCTCAATGTGATTCTTCAAAATCAAATTTCCCGCGTCGATTCGCATCCTGTATAAATCCTCGAGAATACCTTCACCATGATGTTTACTTCTCACTGCTGAGTCGTGGGACCCTCAAAACGTAATGCAGGCAATAATAGATTTTATAATTTTGCGATTTTCTTCAATAACTCCCTGGGAATATTTGTTCAGTTGCACATCGACAGGCACACCTTCGAGAAAAGATTAGGCATTGAAAGCAGCTTTCAATGCCTCCTTATGGAAGTGGGTTCCAATGTGCTTTTTGCAGTGCTCGTGAATATCTTTGAACTTACAAAAGGGCCTTACAGTAAATGATCCCAATATGCCTCTGGATGGATTTGGTGGAAACAACGTACAATATTTATAAAATGCTCCTTTTTGGCGCCTGGAATATACCAACAATGGAGAGTATGTTTCCAACCAAGAATAATTAAATGTTCTGCATCTTCCGCAAAGTTATAGGCCGCGGAATGGGACCAACAGTTTTCAATCAATTCCTTCCTTTTTTTCGGTTGATAACCTGTGTGCCCGTCCAACATATCGCCCGATATCATTTTCATTGCAGTCATCCTCATCCATCAATGAATCAGTATTCGGCTCCAGAGCTAGATATCTAGTCTAGAGGAACTTGGTCTAGGTAGTTCCTGCGGCTAAATATAACCTGTTGTGGTGACCGTGACCGATGAAGACACATGCGATGTTGCCGTTACTTTGTCCTGTTCATCGATGTCGCTACTTGATCCATCAGTTTTTTTTTCGTTTCAATCTTACTGCAAAACAGAACGCTTTGAAAGAACTTTATGTAATTAATTAAATTTTTACGGGTAAGCAGTTTTGTTCTAGGTATTACTCATAAACATTATCTCAGGACAGGAAGCTTTTTAAGCCTTATTTATATCAAGGATCTGTTCATCTGTTTTGATTTGTGTTTAATCAAAACACAAATTTAATTTATGTTTTGTTTTCATAATTACTCACTGGAAACGAAATCTCGTTTTTGATAAAATTTTCTCAACATTTCCCTTCCACATAATCGATCCTTTCTTTCCATATCAAAAAAATGCCAGATAAAATTAAAAATGATATTTTTGACGATTATTAGGCATACGTCTGTATCTAGCTAGTAGGTAAATCCGCTACCAAAGCTATTAGCTGAGTGAAATAAAATAAAAATACTAGCTCTAAGTCCAAGATTAAAGCAGTACATAACTTTTTGATGTCCATTTTTATGATGAATGGAGATTGAGATTGGAGACACTAAGACACACTCAGAAACTTCACAACTCAACACTGAGATGATGAGATCTGATTATTTTAAACATAAATCAATATTGACTAACACAGCACAGGCAAGCCCGTCTTATAATCGCTGTCCAATTCGCTTGTTTCGTTGATCGCTTCCAATTAAAAAGTGACTCGCTCGCAGCGGCTCACGTCTTTATATATCCAAACGAACATCATACTAGACTGTACGGTAACATTCTACCTCTCTGGCTGTCTAGTAACTGCTACCAATGATCAGCACATTGTCGTTGGAGTGAGGGCTTGAAAGTAGCTGTGAGGACTCTTGGGTCGGTGTCGACGGAACACAGTTCCGGTAGGGTCTCCCAAGTCGATTAAGCCCAAGATGAACGGTGAACACTAAGACTGATCCCCAAGCTACGGTGTAAGATATCGTGCCTAGACTGAATGGCACCGGGTCAGAGTGTCACGAACGATTCCCTGGGGAAACCAGGTCGCATCCCCTTGCATTTAGACCTTCCCCCAGTATCGAAGCTCTGCGGGGGGCGACAAGTATTTCTTCGTTACTCGTGGGAATCGTATAGATACACTCAAAAAAGAAAACCCAAACCCACGGAAAACAATGTCTCCTGACACCAAGGGAACCTCTTCGGAAGGAACCCATGGTAAAAACCTGAAGGGGGCTCCTGGTGCGGAACCTTCGAATACTGAAGGGGCTCCACATGGGGGGAACCAATCAGGCGTAACACGCAAACGGCGGAACCGTAGTGGGGCCGCCAAGAATAGGGCGAGGAAGGCTCGCGCAGCCTTAGCCGGTCTACCGACCAGAGAGACTGCAGCCGGGATTCCTTCTCCTTCGCGATCAGGTGTCTTCAAAAGAAGCGCCCCTGATTCGAATTCTCCACCCTCATGTGAGAAGCCCCCCAAAAAGGCTAACAACCTTTAATTAGGGCTCTCTTACACTGAGGTGGTGAGTAGGACCCTGAAGGTAGTCATCGTTCCTGAGGGCTGGCCAAACAGGGGACTCTCACAGGAAGAATTTAAAAAAGTTAAGTTAACCCAAATTCCACAATGTGGAGCTCAACCCCCACGGGGCATTTATTGCCTCGTGTAAAGACAGCTTCAGTCGAGACTGACTAACCACCAACTCGGCTGTGCTGAACATTTCCAAGGACCTTCGTCTGAAGACAATTGAGATGAGGGGTGCTCAAAGCTCTTTCTCCGACGGGTCTGATTCTCAGAAGGATAGAAATGTCCACTCCGGCTCTAAAAACTAAGGGCTGGAGGGTCCACTACCTGAATGGCAGGCCCGACACGGTGCAGATCATTCTGGGGGTGGATAAAACAACTCTGGAGGCCTTGAAGGGCCTAGAGTATAAAGTCAGCGTTGGAACCAAGACGGGCACGTTCAAGCTTGTCCAGGGTCCACGCGACGTAGATGCACCAGCCCCAAAGGCAGCACAGGAAGCTCCGGAGACGGGGCCCAGTGGTGCTGGAAAGGGCGAGGGCAACGGGATGGAGAAACCCCGTCCAACTCAAAGGTCGGAAAGCAGTATGGACGTGGACCCTGCGGGGGCTCCTAGCTCGTGTGTCTCGCATGCGGGCCTGCCGGGGTCTGAGGCCTGGGGGTCGGGGTGCGATGCGGCGAGCGGGGGACCGCCGCAGGGTTCTGCACCAACTGCTACACCGGAGGACCCGCATGGGTCATCCGGCGGAACGTGACAGTTGGCTGAGTGAGGAATTCACATGTCCTCATGGCGGCTGACATAAATGACACGCAAATCAACTTGCACCAACCGACATCCTTCGGGTGTAGCTTGCAAGAGTGCACACATTTTTAAGCCTGATCCAGGAGCCCTGCGTCAGTGGAGGTGAGATGAGGGGTCTTTCCTTTAGGGGAAGGAGCCTCTTCTGCTCGCTTGCTGATACGAATCCAAGAGCGTGTATACTGGCTTCCACGGACATAGGGGCTCACTTACTAACAAATTTCTGTTGCAGAGATCTAGTAGCGATCCAAACCAATCCAACCTTCGTCACTTCGGCGAGACGTGAGGAACTCGACATAACGTTGTGTAGCAATTCTATCGTCGACTATATAAAAGATTGGCGTGTGGACACGGAGGTGATCTCGCTCTCAGATCACCGCCATATTTGCTTCTCCATTAGATAGCAGAGAGCAAGGATACCTGAGGTGTTCAGGAATCCTAAGAAAACAGACTGGCCAAAATATTTGGTTTATCTCTGTGGTAATCTGGGGCACAGTAATGTAGCACCTGAGAACACGAGAGAGTTAAGGTGCAGACACATTGTTGTCACGTCACGTGAGCTCACGCGAGGAAATGGGAAGAAGATATGGAGAATATAGCTGCTTTTACAGTTGCTGGTGATTCTCATAGAATGGATTCGATTTACCAAATGAATCAACGAACAGAGGAAGTGGGGGAATTCCATAAATTAATTCAAGAATTATTGAATGAGCACCCAGATCGGTTTCAAATGTACAGTCCATCCAAGAATTATCGACATCTCGGGCGGCTTTGGAAAATCGAAATTAGGTTGGTAATGCCTGTTCAGTGATATTTTGAGTTTCAGAATTCAGGTTGGTGTTGCAAATAACACTGGCGTTTTGTTCTGTCATTAATATTCGAATAAATTTGGTGAAAAATCTTTGGAATGAGGCTCTTGAATAATGTGGATACAGCTAATTAATGGAAAGCCTGCACAGAGGAAGTAGAAAAACAAATAAGAGGAGATTAGTCAAAATATATGGGATGGTATGATATTGCTGACATAAAGCCTTCAATTATGAATATGAGTTCTGTCAATATGATGTAATAATAACAGTTGTTGTAATAGGAATATTTAAATTTTTAATATTGAATATTTTACTCCTTTGTTCACCAATTTTGAAAGTTACAATGTCATGACAAAATTCTTCATATATTAAATAGATCCACCCGTTAAGTTTTGTTTCTGTCTTGATATCTACTAAAATTTTTCGAATCCATCCAGTTTGCAGATAAATTAAAATTGTCAACTAGATTTTTCTGGTTTAGCGAATATTCATATTGAACTTTGGAAAGGAGCATGCTTTTTTATCACCCACGATATTTTTCGTTATCGGACCAGAATTTACATACTGTATGCATGCTCCTATAATTGATCGTTCGAAAATGTATCAATACAAGATGAAAATCATATACTGCTGGTTAGCAGATTCACACGATGGTAATTGTATGCGATAATTGAGGACATTTTCATGTTCAAAGTGCCTTATTTTGAAAAATTCCGTTTAATTTCAAGGATGTATTTATTGCTATGATGAAAGCACAGAAAATTTTTAGTGACTTTTTTGTAACTAGAAATAAAGGTGCGACTGGACTTCCAAGGCCTGCTTTGATGTCAAAAATTCTTGGATGGACTATATGTCAGAATGACATTTCACAAAATATCAGACGTGATGTCACGTGCATTCAGAAAATGTAAATTTGCGGAATATAGATCTTGCGTGCTTTCAGTGCTATAATGTGACAGCAGATACAATGTCAGCCAGTTTAGTTATGATGATTTGGCTTCACTATTTATTATTGAAAGGCGTGTCTCTCTTCCTATGGTCTAAGTTCCATGCATTGTCGTGGTTGCACATTTTGGGAAGATGACGTGACGTGACGTGATAACAATGTGTCTGCACCTTCAGATGCCGCCGCAAAAAAACTGCAGGACTCTATCATCTCAGGATACAATAGTAGTTGCTCACCTCAATTCAGTAACCCGAAAGGCAAGACGAAATGGTGGTCGAAGGAACTCAGTGATGAAAGACGTAAAAGTAGACGTCTATTCAACAAGGCTATGAGATCTGGCCTTGACAACGACTGGGATGAATATAAATCAGCCCTGAAAATATACAAAAGACTTATAAGAAAGTCCAAAAAGGAATCATGGAAGAGCTTCTGCAGCGGCATAGAGGATGTATCTGAGGCTAATAGGCTTCGAAAATTCTCTTCAGCGGAGACCCTCCACAGATCGATTGGTTAACTTTTCCCACTGGTGTGAAAACCAGCTCGGAAGTTGACAGTCTGAGAAATCTCCTAGAGGTCCACTTCCCGGGCTTCAATGAAAGCGAAAACACCTGTGACGAGGCTCACCGACGTTCATCTAGCGCGGATTGGCGGGCGGCATCTCAGGGAGTAACTTACTCTCGGATCCGTTGGGCTATCAGGGTATTCGATCCATATAAAGCGGCTGAGGAGGACGGAATATTTCCGGCTCTCCTTATCAGAGGGTTGGATCTGCTCTCTTCCTCACTGCTTCATATATATCGAGCGAGCCCGGCTCTGGAACACATACCGATGTCCTGAAGAAAGTCATATTTCTACCCAAACCCGGAAGGCCTTCGCATACAAACGCGAAGGACTTTCGACCAATAAGTCTCTCCTCTTTTCTAGTGATGGCCCTGGAGAGACTGGTAGAAAGACACATTAGGGATACATCACTAGTGGCTTGGCCATTGCATCCCTCTCAACATGCCTATGTGCTTGGTAAATCTGTAGACACCGTTCTTCACTCAGTTGTGAATTACATTGAGGACGGGTTGCCCTACAAAGAATATACTCTAGCTATATTTTTGGATATGGAAGGAGCATTCAACAACACTGCATTCAAAGCAATGAACAATGCTGTGGTAAAACACGGAATCTCTCCTACACTCTGTCGCTGGACGAGGTCGCTTCTCAAGGCTCGCAATATCGTGGCTAAGCTAGGCTCCTCGACCATAGGGGGAACACCAGGGAGGGGTTGTCCTTAGGGTGGTTTAATTTCACCGCTGCTGTGGGATCTCGTCCTGGATGGGCTCCTGATCGAGTTGGCAGATGTTGGCCACGTCGCAGTGGCCTATGCCGACGATCTGGTCCTGCTGATAAGAGGTAATAAGATATTCAGCGTCATCGTGGATTTGATGCAAAACGCCTTGCGGATAATCGAACGGTGGTGCACAACTTACGACCTAACAGTGAACCCTAAAAAAACCGAGATGGTTCTCTTTACGAGGAGAAGGGTGCCTTGCGACATTAGACTCCCCACTCTATTCGGAGTGAGGCTCACCTTATCTGACCAGGTCCGATATCTCGGTGTTATACTGGACCGCAAACTACTGTGGAACAAACACATCGAAGCTCAAGCGATTAAGGCCAATGTAATATTCTGGTCTACACTTAAGGTGCTCGGCAAGGGGTGGGGCTTTGGTCCCAATATTATACACTGGCTGCATACTGTGGTTGTAAGGCCTATCCTCACATATGCATCAGTGGTATGGTGGACTTCCAGGGAGAAGGTCAGTAACCGAAACATCCTTAACAGATGCCAAGGAGAGCTTGTCTTAGTTTAACAGGCGCTCTAAGATCCACTCCCACAGCATCGATGGAGTGCATGTTGGGCATCCCTCCCATATACCTCGTCGTCATAGAGGTGGCTATGAAAACAACACTCAGAATCTGGCAACAGGGACAATGGCGGGATCGCGGAGGATACAGGGGACACGCCATGGCTCTCAAGATGGTGGATGACATCAAATCGTCCCTCCTCCATGGAGGGGACCGTGGGGACGCCCGATTCTGCTTCGACGAGCCCTACAAAGTAGTTGTCCCGGACAGAGATCAGTGGTGTAAGCCAGACAGGCTACTAAAACATGAAGGTCCCACCTGGTACACCGACGGCTCGGTTTGCAACACCGGTGCCGGTGCTGGGATTGTTGGACCAAGAACAAAGTGGTCCATTCCTGAGGTATTTTCAGGGTGATTTGCGGAGATTAATGTATAAGAACGAACTATTTACACTTTATTCAATATTCGCTTTAATTACAATTATCTGTGTCTCGCTGATTGACGGTTCAATACGTACTGCCTATCGTTAAAAACAGATGGAAGCATATCGAGAACTCATACGTATAAAAAAACATCGCGAATCATTCGCACAATATTCAATACATTTCATGAATATGTTACACTCTTCCCCACATAATTTAAATTAATAATAACTTCAATTTAGAAATATCTTCTTGAACCTGAATACCTAATTGAATTTATAGGATATCATTCAAATTGATAACTAACTATAAAAATTTTCTTAATCTAAATATAATATATACAATAAATTATTAATTCATATTATTCATACTGCAGTCGTTCAGGTGGTCTTATTGTTCTTTTTGGTCGAGACACTATTTCTTTTGGAATTTCGGATGTTGGTGCTTCAGTAACGTTATTATCATACTGTATCTCGATCGGAATAAAATGATCACTAGAATTACTCTTACTTAACTGATTGCTATGACGTTTCCAAGATTGATTGATTTCAGGTATTTTCACCAGGTAAGTATTTTCAATACTGATTTGGTTACGAATTTCATAATATTTTTTGGATTCATTGTGCTTTTTTGCTGATTTAGGCCAACCATTTTTACAAAATTTTATTAATTTTTGATAAATTGTATCTGATTCAGCACATTGTAAAATGTCATTAAAATCAACACAAACTTCCTTCATATTAGAAAAATAATTAAGGTAATTTCCACCGAATCCCAAGTTTCTGTCGATAAAGTAGTTGAAGGACAACGTGATAAAAAATCAGCTGTGTTATCTTTAGATTTAACTATTTCGATTTTATACTCATAATTCGATAAGATTACAGCCCATCGCCTCAAACGATTTGCTGAGAATTGTGGGATTCCCTTTTTCCGACTAAATATTGCTAACAATGGTTTATTATCAGTCACTAATGTGAATTTTCCACCATAAAGAAATTGATTAAATTTTGAAAGTGCAATAATTATTGCTAGTCCCTCACGTTCTATTTGAGAATAATTATTTTGTTGCGCTTTAGACAATGTGCAGGAGGCATACGCGATCGGTTTTTCTTGCCCACCCGGCAATACATGCGAAATTATACATCCGATTCCCACCGGACTTGCATCCGTTGTCAGTTTCAGTTCATAGTCCGGATTATAATGTGTCAACGTTTCTGAAGAACATAATAATTTTTTCACTTCTTCAAGAGCGTTTTCGCAATATTTGCTCCAATGCCACGAAACATTTTTTTTCAGTAATTGGTGCAATGGGTATAATATTGTGGATAAGTTAGGTAAAAACTTACAATAAAAATTAATCATACCGAACAATGACTGAACATTTTTCGGTGCAGATGCCTGCTTTATGGCCCGTACCTTTTGTTCTCACATGTGAATTCCGTCTTTCGATAAAATAAAACCAAGATATTGTATTTTATCTTGAAAAAATTCACACTTGCTATAATTTAATTTTAAGCCAGCATTTTGAAGAGTGGCAAATACTTTTTGCAACCCATCCAAATGCTCTTGTTCCGAGCGACCGTAAACCAACACATCGTCAAAAAATACTTTTACACCGTCTATATTATGCAATAGAGAATCCATGGTTTTCACAAATTTAGAAGGTGCACATGAAACACCATAAGCTAATCGCTCATACTGAAAAAGACCTTTATGCGTAGATATGGTGAGCAATTGTTTAGAATTTTCATCCAAAAGTAATTGTGCATATGCTTGGTCTAAATCTAATCTATATAGAAAATACTATAGCACCTTGTAATTCTGAAAATAAATCTTCGACTCTAGGTATCGGATGTTGATCATTTTCTAATAAAGGATTTATTGTAATTCTAAAATCACCGCAAATGCGAATATCCCCTGATTTTTTTAAGACCGGAACTATGGGGGTAGCCCAGAGAGAATAGTCTACAGCTTTCAAAATTCCAACAGATACCAATCTATCCAATTCCATCTCAACTTTCTTCCTAACTCCAAAAGGAATAGGTCGATGTTTTATAAATTTTGGAGAGATAGCATTATCTAACAATTTTGAGCTCATTACTCCCTTATTGAAAGTTCCTAATTTACCGTCCAAAATTTCATTATATTTTTTAAGTAAATAATCTAAATTACCTTGAATCAAATTCACAGATGCCAGACCTATTTTATGAAGATTCAGAAAATCTCGACCCAGAATTGGTGGAACACCATCACGAACTACATGTACCTGTAAATTTGTCTCCTTATTATTGAACTGAATAAACAAGTTACAGTACCCTAGAACATTCATTTTTTGACCATTATATACATTGAATAATTTTTTTGATCCAAACAATTTTGATTAGGAAAGATATTCAAAAAACATGTTTCCGAAATAACAGAATTACTAGCACCAGTGTCTAATAAAAACTCATGTAATTTGTTATCAATTAGTACATCTATTATGAATGGATTATTTTCAACATTTTCATTATTAATAGCAAAACATTCTTCCGTTTCAATGAAATTTTGTGAACGATTACTTTGGTTACTTTGATTCGATTTTCTTGGACAGACAGGTGCCAGATGGCCAATAATTTTACAAATATGACAAATTAATTCCTTATACTTGCACTGCGCGATCACGTGACCTTTTCGACCACAGCACTGGCACTTTGTTTTAACCATGCGCGAATTTCCCTTTGATGATGATGACGTAGGCTCAGGTGACTTATGCGCCGGCTTGCTGAAACGGGATTTTCTGCTCCCAAAATGGTGGACATCCGATTCCATTTTCACCTGGACGTGTGATAAGGAACTTGCTGCCATTTCTGAAGCTGCTACTTTGGTAACTTCGCTGAACGTTGCTGTTGATGCCTCCTTGAACAATTTAGCTAGAACTGGTCCTTTAAGATCAAACCCAATTATGAAGCGATCTCTAAGCATCATGTCCATAATGGTAGCACTGAAGTCACAGTTGATGGCAAGACTTCTTACTCTCGCAGCCCACTGGTTGGCATTTTCATGCGGTTCCTTAGATGCACAAAAAAAATTGTCTCTGGCCATAAATTTCTGTGCCCTTGAAATATTCGTCTAACAAGGTAGCTAACTGAGTCTACGTTTTATCCTCCGGAGCAATGGGCATACATAAATTATAAATCAATTTATAATCATTTTCGCTAAGAGAGTTCAACAATATTGCTTGTTTTTTAGCGGCATCACTGATTTCATTCACCATGAAATAGTTATCTAACCTTCTTTTGTATATCGCCCAGTCGCTTGTCTCACTGTTTTATTCTCTGACCTGCCCGTAGTAGAAATTTTTTGTGTCTTCCGACATGATGGATTCTTCGTATTTAAGAACACTTTAATCGCTTGAACGTGGATTCTAACAAAATATTGTTATTTCAAACACTCATTTTGTCCTCGTCGCCACTGAGGTATTTTCAGGGTGATTTGCGGAGATTAATGTATAAGAACGAACTATTTACACTTTATTCAATATTCGCTTTAATTACAATTATCTGTATCTCGCTGATGACGGTTCAATACGTACTGCCTATCGTTAAGAACAGATGGAAGCATATCGAGAAATCATACGTATAAAAAAACATCGCGAATCATTCGCACAATATTCAATACAGTTCATGAATATGTTACAATTCCTCTAGGAAAAGACTGCTCAATAGCACAGGCAGAGCTATATGCCGTCTTCGCATGTGCAGTGGAGAGTATCCACAGAGGATACTCAGGGAAACACATATACATATGTTGTGACAGTCAGGGCACACTGAAATCCCTCCATGATATAAAAGTAACCTCAAACTTGTTATACGAATGCAGAAAGGCAAGCTTGGCTCACATAACCCTCTCAATGTTGTCTGGTGCCCGGCGCATGCGTCTATCTCTGGTAACATGAAAGCAGATAACTCACGACGTTTACTGGACCGGAACCAGCGCTTCCTATCTGTCATACATATATCAAAAACCTCTTCAAGATATGGATTGATAAGAAATTCTCCTCTGAGTGGAACACGAGAACGGAACTCAGGCAGTCGAGACTCCTTATCAAGGGGCCTTCTTCGAAGCCGGAGGTCAAAAAGCTCTTGATTCTCGAGAGGAAGCAATTGTCTCTGGTGACTGGTGCTCTAACTGGTCATCTGGTTAACAAACATTTAAAAAGAATGGGTCTAACTGAGTGTTCCCTGTGCCGTTGGTGCAAGAACGCGGATGAAACGACGGAGCATATACTGTTCACGTGCGGCAACTTATCTACACTGAGGTTAACACACCTAGGGAACCCTACACCTTCCATCTCTATGGTGAAAGAGACTCCTCCTTGTCGGCTCGCGGCATTCTTGTCAGCGTGTCTTGAGGTCTGAGTCCCTCCAGTATTACACAAATGCGGTATGAACAATGGGCCATAAGGCCTACGTTCGGCCAACGAAAGGCACCGCACAAGAAGAAGAAAAGGAAGAACTGCTACCAAATTCCAGAGAGTTAATTGTACAAGCGCCATCTAGCGTCGAGTAGCAATACTAGGTTTCACAAGGATTGTAGTCGATTTATTCAACTGTAGGTATTTCTTATGAACACTTACAGATGGCATTGACCACAGAACCAATTAAAATTGTATGTTAATATTCGTTACAATAACTTCTACTTCAGGCTTTACTGTAGGTATGCCGCATACCTGTCGTAGAAAGAAATTTAGAAATGCAATGCACACGCACACACCATACCTACCTTCTATCTACATATTTTAACACTTTTTAATGGTCTTGCGTTTCGGTAAATCTGATGTAGTCGTGATGAAAATGGCGCCGATTTCAAAAACGGATGTCAAAATCTTAATGTTATTCTGAATATTTTTCAATACTTTCTACAATATACATGGAACCTTGTGAATTTATTTACGTTTTGTCATGCGATGCGGAAATTATTAATAGGCAAGGAAGTCATTGCTCGCACTTTGATCGCTTTGCGGCTAGCTACATTTGATCTAAGGGGGGGGGGGAGCTCAGTTTTGCTTCTTTTAGTCTCCTCACTTCAGTACATATTTCCTTTGTTACAACTTGTATGTCTTCACTTATTTTTTCTGCTAATTCGTCTATACTTAAATGTTCCAGTGGGCCTGATGTAAGTTTCCGTTTCAATTCTTCTTTCTTAGGGGATGCATAGTCGTAGTTTGATCGTGACCGGAGGTATAACAGGCTTTATTTACCGTTTATAAGCCGAAGAGTGTTGATCCGTACACCACTACCAAACGCTAAAACTAGACTATCAAGAGATAGGAAAAACACCTATGAATGGAAAACATTGTCGTCAGGAGAGTATGGTAGGAATGGAGACCTCTGACCAAGGGTTCTCGACGATTAAGATGTTGATCACCGAAGAGATGAAGGAGCTGGCACACAACACAGCACGACAGATGTGGGGATGGTTCACCGACATCGGCCTGTTCATGAGCGGACTCATGGGTTTCTATGCGATATTCCGAATAATTAAGTACGGAATAGGAGTAGGTATATGTAAATTAAAGACACACTGGTTTTTCTATCTTATTTATTCAGCTGTGGATTTCGGCAAAATTATGCCATCATCAGGCCGTTCTGAAAAAACACTCCTATATATAAAAAGAGACGATAAACATGCAAATTGAAACAGAACAAAAACAATAAAATCTTACCGTCATAAAATACAAGAATAAGCTACATAATATGAATGCAGCATAAATATAAAGGTGTTTTGAATATTTTATCGATATTTGTAATATTACACGTCATAAATGAGGTAAACAATTCATTATCTGGGAGACATAATACGTAGGAAACATAAATACACATGCGTGGCGTTTAAACCGCATAGAAACAAGAAGTTACATAGATCATAAATTTCTTATTTTTGGCTGCTGCTTCTAAAGGATCGTTTAATATATAATTTTATAGACTCCACTTTTTTGCTCCTTTTTCACCTTTTGTTTATTATTAACTAGAATATTTTCTAAAGTGTTACCTCTTTTATTAGTGACATAATAATTATATTTTTGTAGGATTGAGTTGAGATTATAATTGAGGTTCCGACACAAGGGAATGGAGATATATTTGAGAGCCATGCTATGATCTGGGTAGATCTTTTTGACAATGAGTTCTTTTTCCTTTTTTTGTTTAATCAAGTTTCCTATGAATGTTTTGGGATATTCGTTATTCAAGCCAATGGTGTATATCATGTTATTGAGTTCTTTCTATAATTCCTTTCGGATAAAGGTATAGTATTTTATATATGGATTAGGAAGTTAAATAATAATATATTAAATAAGATAGAAAAACCAGTGTGTCTTTAATTTACATATACTTGATCTACACGCTGATGGAGAAGTACATCAATTTCATATCTAAAAATCTCCTATAACTGAAATACACTCTGAGTAATTAAGCGACATCGCACTAGACAACACATAGATTTCCTTCAACAATGCAGACATATCAAGGTTGTTCCAAAGTTCCTGAACATCAGACTTCCTTCAAATTTCAGTAGAGGTTACAAATCTTTCGTCCACACATCTCTATTAAAGAGGAAGATCAGACGACAATTTTATAAATCTGGTGAGATAGACATGAAACTCAAATTTTTACATCATCATCTGCTGAAGATCCTACATACTTTGGAATACGAATCTATTATCAACAAACTAGAGGAAATGGTTATTGTAGAGAATACGAGAGCAGACGCAAAAAGGAGACGGAAACTTGAATCACTCACTTCACATAGACAAGATCGTTGTAATAAAACCAGCCTGCTATAGCCGAAAACGATGACAAAAAAAGATACATGCGCTCTTGCAATTCATTCGATACAAGAGGAACATGAACCAAATTTTGAAAGTGTAGAAATAATAGATTCGGAGAATAATTCGAAAAAAAGAAATTTTCTTGAAATGTTCAGAATTGCCCAAAATGATAAATGTATGAACTTCAGAAGAGATATAGGGGGTCTTAGTTCCATTTTTTCATATTTGATCCATTTAGATTCTTCAAATTCTAGTTGAGTTTTTAGAGAAATGTTTTCAAAATCCATAATGCTTAAATCAAGATATGTAAAATCACTGTCAATTTGACATCCTTAATCAAAATTCAACTTCATTATTTATTTATATTAAGAAAGTAATATATGTTTTCAATTTTTATACACCTAAGTTAGTGATGTCAATTTTAGAAACCTCCATCTTTTTATACATTCTCAATTTCGTTAGTTTTTCATGATATCATCTTATTTGTTTCAACCGTTTTCTTTTTATTTTAGTTCTCCTGATGAAGAGATAAATAAATATCTCGAAAGCTCGAGCAAAGAAAAAAGAGTACCTTATATATAATTATGTAATACTACCCCTTACTAATTAGATTGATTTATATTCCATTTGCTATTCAGCCTGTATATTACCATATTGTAAAAACAGCATAGTAAGCTTTTTCATTGTTCTTTGTTTAGACTTGCAGGTGGTTATTATTTGCGTATATTCCATGGCACGTGTAATCGGCCATTACCGCCTACTCAATTGATAATATTATAAATATCAGAGATGTCCCTTCAGGCATCGGAATTGACTTTGAACGATTATCTCATTAGTTGTAAATCTATTTCATGTATAGTAGATTGGTAGTTCCGAAATAAAATTGTTTTTAAAAACATAGTTTCTTCTCCGAAAAACATAATTGGCGACGAGGTCTGGGATTTTGTACCGGTCTTTTTGTGCGAAGAAAAGTGATTCGATTCCGTTCGTGAAAACGTGAAATTCGTCCACGGAAAATCTTCCAAAGACTGTCAGTCTCAACTGTTAAGGTGCAAGACGAATCAGGAGAAGAACCAGGAGTCCGATTGGTTGGGTAGCGTCTCCAACGACTCAAGGAACCAACGTGGTGAGAATAATCCTTCACTATCTTTCCCCCAGTTTCCCTAACCTGGCCCAAAGTTAGTCAACCCTTTTTCCCCACAGTTTTGAGCGTAAAACTTGTGTTAAGTTTTCTCTAGGTTTACTTTCAAAAAACCGATTATTAAAGTTTTCTCTAGGTTTACTTTTACAAAACCGATTACCAGAGTTTTTCCTAGGTTTCTTATAAGCAAAAAACCGAAAACGCGAATTTATTAATCATTATAATCGTAACAATTAATTTAATTGAATAAATCAAGATAACGTCAATCAAACAATTTTCAGGACGTAAAGTTAAGAAACATATCAAAGTGGCAACCGAAAGAATCGATTTAACCCTTGCTGAAAAATTTGGTATTTTACTACCCAGATTTTCAGGTGTCGAAAATGAGTTGCATTCGTTTATAAAAAGTGCACAAGAATATTTAACCATGTTTATCAATGAACCCGAAACAGTTAAAAGGTACTGTTATGCAGTTGTAAAATCAAAATTAATAGATAGAGCTTTGGCAGAAGTTTCAACTTCAGATATTCCTGATAATTGGGAACTTCTCAAACAATTTCTCTATGCTAAATTTGGTGATTCAATTAATTTGGATGTACTCATCCATCAATTACAATTTTTAAGTAAAAAACCTAATGAAGATATAACGAATTTCATTGAAAGAATAATTGCTTTAAAAATACGTATAAATTATCGAATTGATTCAGACCCTATGTCTGATCCTGAGAAAAGAATCTATAAATCAAATATATTGAAAATTTGTAAAACTGTTTTAATTTCTAATTCTCCAAAGGAATTAAGATCTTATTTAATTACCAATAATGAATTCTCATTTGACGATACAGTAAACGCTGTTAGAGATTATATTTGTAATATGGCCCAATATGAATTACTTGATAAAAGTAGAAAAAATAAAAATCCAGATTTTCAGAAACAATATTTTCCTAACAATCATAGAAATAATTATTCGAATTTCAATCGACAAAATGCTCGAAATAATTATGAATCAAATAATTTCAGAAATGATTACAGTAATAATAGATTTCCTTCACAACCTGTTCAGTTCCAACAGAGACCTGTGAAAACATTTTATCCAACAAGTCGACAAGTTTTTGGTCAAAATGAACCTAGCACATCGCAACAAAGAAATGTAAACGTATTCAAGCCTAATCCAAATCAAAGAATAAATACACCGCCGGAAAGAATGTCGATTCAAACACGAAATTATCCTCAAAAAAGGTCAAACTATTCAACTCAATATCAAATGAATCCTCAAAGAAAGTTTTTCAATAATACAAATCCTAATTTTGATGTTTTCGGAAGTAAACCAGTATTTCTCTTAATATATTTATTCATTCATATAACATAAAACATAAGATACATCCGCTAACTCAGTTAACTCCACAGAACATATGTATCTTAACCTATATCAACTCGCAACCATAGAATCCAATATAGCCGGTTTTGTGCGGTATGACATAATATCATATTTTAGTGGATATTTACAACACCCCTCCTCACTAAAATGTTCAAACTGTTCTATTCTAAATTCTTAATACCTAAATCATCTCTAAATTTAACAAAAGAAATATAACTCAAACCTTTAGTTAATACATCTGCTATTTGCTTATCAGTTGAGATATATAAGATTACTAAAACATTATTATTGATGTGTTCTGAAACAAAGTTATATTTGATGTCAATGTGCTTTACCCTTTTGTTATTCGCTGGGTTATTCAACATACATATACATCCTTGATTGTCCTCATAAACTAACATAGGTTTTACATCAATTTTGAAATCCTGCAAAAGTTTGATAAAATATAAACCTTCTGAAACTGCATTACATAAAGCGATTAGCTCTGCCTCTGCACTAGATAAAGAAACACAATGTTGCTTTCGAGTAGCCCACATCAAAGTATTATTAGAAAGTTTGAAAACAAATCCAGATACAGACTTGCGATCACTCGTGTCGCCTCCCCAATCTGAATCTACAAAACATTCCAATTGAAAATTATTTTCCCGGCGTATATATTCTAATCCAAAGTTTTGTGTGCCTTTAAGATATCTAACTACTCTCTTCAATTCATTCCAAGCATAATCAGGAGCTTTGTCTTGCAAACGACTAAAAACATTCAAAGCAAAACATATGTCTGGCCTTGTACCCAACATCAGATACATAATGCATCCCAACAATTCTCGATATGGCTTACTCGTGACATCTTTTGAATTCTTACATGCTTCAATACATAATTTTTGGTTCTATTGGAATTTGTGAACATTTACTATCTTCCATTCTGAATCTCTTAATAAGTTTAGCAATGTAATGTTCCTGATTGATTCTCAATACACCTTTGTCTCTATCATAATTCATTTCTAATCCCAAAAAATATTTAAGTTCTATTTTATCTACCATTTTAAACTCTGTCATAAGTTGCATCTTTATTTTATTAATTAGAACTAAGTCTGGTCCTGATAAAATTATATCATCTACATACAACAATAGGTAAACTTTAGAATCTGTTTTATTCATGACATATAAACAATAATCATTACTGGATCTTTCAAAACCAATATTCAATAAATAAGAGTTAATTTTACTATTCCAACATCTACTAGATTGTTTCAGACCATAAAGTGATTTCTTTAATTTAAATATCCTATTTGGATTACATTGAACACCATCTGGAGGATAAATGTATACGTCATCATCAATTATTCCATTTAAAAACGCACACTTCACATCCAACTGTATAAAGTGAAACTTAAGTTGATTTCCAATTATCAAAAGTAAACGAATGGTTGACATTTTAGCTACGGGCGAATATATATTTTCATAATCGATACTTTTTTCTTGTAAAAATCCTCTCACTACTAACCTTGCTTTATACTTATCTTTTTCCAGCTTTTCTAAACTTTTATAAGCAAAAACCCACCGTGTGTCCAATATCTTGCTATTTTTAGGTATTTCTACTTCTTCCCAGGTTTCGTTTTCATAAATTGAATTCAGTTCTTTATTCATTGCACCTAACCAATAATTTTTATCTGGGCGTTTATTAATTTCAGAAAGATCCTTTGGTACCTCATCTAAAAATTCTGTTGCATTAAATGCCATATATAGTTCATAATCCTCGTACTTTTTAGGAATACTCGTTTTCCGTTTATTTTCTCCTATATCATTTGATCTTTCATAATTATTCTCACCATCGCTTGTTTCTACATTTGTACTATCATTAAATTTAACCTCATTTTCATTTTTATGTTTCGTTAGCTTTAATTGTTCATTCTCATCCGAATCTAAGCATACCTGAATATCTTTCTTTTTAAACCAGTATTCGTTTTCATTAAACTTAACATCCCTAGCTATTACAACTTTTTCTTTGTTTACATTCCAAAGTCTATATCCTGTAGGCGCATACCCTATCATCACACATTCTTCGGTAGTTGAATCAAACTTATCTCTAAATTGTTTCTGAACATGACTATATGCGGTGCATCCAAAAATTTTAAGATTACTTACGTCCGGTTTGTTACAATTCCATATCTCTGCCGGTGTGACATTTATGTTTGCCGCAATACCTCTATTCATTACATAATTTACTGTTCTTATTGCTTCATGCCAGAACTCTTTGGGCATTCCCGATTCTTCTAATATTGCTCTACTTCTTTCAACTAAGCTACGATTCTTTCTCTCTGCTTTGCCATTTTGTTGTGGTGTATATGGTGTTGTGAAATCGATTATTATCCCTTTTTCTAAACATAATCTTTTTATTTCCTTTGAAACATATTCACCTCCATTATCACATCTCAACTTCGAAATCTTACATGTAAACTTTGCTTCTACCATATTGATATATTCTTTAAACCTCTCATAAACTTCTGACTTGTTCTTTAACATATAAACTGCAGTAAAATTGGAAAAATCATCTATGAATGTTAAAATGTATCTACTACCATCGATTGCCTGTGGTGTAATAGGACCACACAAGTCCGTGTGTATTATCTCTAATAATCTTTTACTTCTTGTACGCTGACCGAATGGATATCGAGTCATCTTTCCCTTTACACATGCTTCGCAAAAATCTACATCATGCAATTTCATATTACTATCAATCCCTTTGACCATGTTACCCCTAATAATCTGTTTCAAACCACAAAAACCCACATGAGCAAATCTCCTATGCCATTTCAAATAATCTGAATTATAATATTCTACATTATGACACTCTAATGAATTTAGTTGGAAACAAATCTCATATAGATTACCTCTCTCACCGATTCCTAAAATTTCGTTATGATCATTAAGTAATTTAACACGACCCTTTTCAAATAATACCTTAATGTTAGACATTTCAAGTTTTTTGACTGATAGTAAATTTTTCCTTAAATCTGGCGTATAGAAGACATTTTTGATTGTGCATTTTATCTCTTTTCTACCTACTTTACTGATAACTTCTATATTTCCTACTCCTATTGCTAACAAAAAACTCGATTCCTTTGCAACTGCAATTTTTAAAGGTTTCTTCAACATTAATAAGTTTGAAAAATAACTTTTATCATTTACCATATGATCTGTACAGCCTGAATCAATGCAAAATTTAAGTATGTTGGAATCTACTTTGTCATTATACACAGAATTGTTATCACTCATAAAACAGACCTTGTTCGACAGACTATCACCATTAACATTACTACAACTTTCATTACTTTGAGAATTTTCTTGCATTTCTGCCTGATTACTACGATAATAATTATTATTAAATCCACTCCCACCTGTATATCCTCTACTTGTGCATCTGTTGCCTCTGAATCCTGATCGGTTACCTCTATAATTGCCTCTGTTGATTCGACCATCTGTTTGCATCATTCGATTGAAGTTTTGATTTCCAGACCCTTGTTCTTCTCCACGGTTTTGAGGGCAGTTCCTTTTGTAGTGACCCATTTGACCACATTTGAAGCAACCTCTCTGTGATGTAAATGCTGTAGGTGTTTTCTCCATATATTGTTTCCCATTACTCATTTTCCTCTTTTCATTTTCTGCTAGTAATTTGGATTTTACGATTTCATATGTTACATCTGACAGATTCTCAATTACGGTAACGAATGTATCATAGGATGCAGGTAAGCTCAGTAATAAATTGCATACTAAATCTTGATCGTCTAGCTTGACGTCTGCAGCTTTGAGTTGTCTCACTGTATTCTCGAATTCTTCGATAAATTTTATGGGACATTCGTTTTCTTTCAATTTCATGCTGAGGAGTTTCTTCTTTAAATATAATTGTCCAGGAACTCCTTTTTTCTCATATTTTCCCTTCAGTACATTCCACATTTGGAGAGCTGTTTTACAATCTCTTAGACTTTCTAACTCTGTGTCCTCTACACATTGTACTACGATAGATTTAGCTTTGTTGTCCTTTCTGAGTTCTCCTGGAACTGTTTCTTTTGGTTCGGCAGTAATCATTGCGGATACATCATTTTCTGCCAACAACATTTCAACCCTGAATTTCCAGTTGTGATAGTTCCTACCATTAAGTGGTTCTATATTTAGCTTCTTATCCATTATATTTAAGCCGTTACACTGCTCATTAACCAAAACCTTTGGAAAAACTTTCAACTTTCCACGTGCTCCTTTCCCGGTTTTTTCCGATGTTCCCCTTTTCCTTGGATTAATTATCCTGTGCTATTTCCTGGATCTCTGGAATATCTGGACCCATAACCTGATGTTTTCGGAAGTAAACCAGTATTTCTCTTAATATATTTATTCATTCATATAACATAAAACATAAGATACATCCGCTAACTCAGTTAACTCCACAGAACATATGTATCTTAACCTATACTCCATTCACAATTATAAAATCACAACTCTGGCCATGGTTTCGTTTTCAGGAATTGGCGCACCTGATGAAAAATCTGTGCTCGTACATAGAATATGGTTAATGACAATACGACGATGCCAGTTTTTCTGTTTACATCAAAGTAAAAGTATCAAAGATTTTCCCCATTTTGTTAGTTCGTATCGATCGGTGATTTTGGGGAGAAAAATCGATAGGAAATCGCCTATTTTTCCGTTCTTCGGCGTCCAGAAGAAGTTTCGTGCAAGTGTCATTTTTTCCTTTCACGAGTTTTGGCGTGAGTACGAACGGCAAATTTGAATTGGACCAAAAATCGATTTATAAGCATAAATAAAGCGAAAGTAAGTACTAATCGACCTTTTTACACTTGATAACGAAGTTTTTTTAGGTATCTGGCCGTTTTGAAAGATTTCAAACGAAATTCCGGTCCCCCAGAAGTTCGGTTAGTTTCGGTATCGATTTTGGTGCTCAAAATTTATTTGGAATGTGTAAATGGACAAGAAAGGCTTCCTTATACGATCTTCTAACGGAAGCGACCGGAAAATATGGTTCAGGTAGAATTGAAATGTGTCACTGGAGCTTTCATTCCTTTGCCGAAAGTAGAAAAAGGCTATATTGAACCAGAATACATCGGTTTTTTCCCTATTCCAGGAGTTTGTGTCTTATTTTAGAACAGGTGAATGATAAATGTGAAGCATATGTTTGACCTATTCCATTTT